>SJXQ01002668.1:72056-269889 GCA_006408695.1 Aepyceros melampus
GGTGGGCGGGGGGTGGGGTGGGGGTGCGGCAGGGAGGAGGGCATATTCATAAATTACCAGAATTAAAAGTAGTAAAAGGAGTAACTAAGGACAAAGGGATACAGAGAAGGGAAAGAGTAATCCTAGAAATGGATTAACATTTGAAATAGGTCTTTAGGGATGAGAATTTTGGGAAATTGGGACAGAGGGAGATTTTAGATCCTGAGTTCTGATCCTAAATCAAATCACTCACCTGCTGAGTGTACACTCCTTAGCCTCTAAGTTTCAATTTAACTGGATAGTGAAGATAGAATACCACATCTTAAGGGTAATGTGATTATTAAATTAGTTGATGTAAATAAAGCACCTGGTATAGGGAATGCATGTAATATGCCTGACTGGACACATAGTAAGGAGTCAATAAATGTGAACATTAGTACTGATAACAAAAATCAAAATAAAAAATTACATATGTGGGGATAAACTATGGCAGATACATGTATAATCTGTTTTTACAATTTTTACTGTATTAGTTTCCCCGGTAATTCAGCAGTAAAGAATCTGCCTGCAGTTCAGGAGACTTGGGTTCAATCCCTGGGTCAGGAAGACGCCTCTGGAGAAGGAAATGACAACCCACTTCAGTATTCTTTCCTGGAAAATTCCATGGACAGAGGAGCCTGATGGGCTACAGTCCATGGGGTCACAAAAGAGACATGACTTAGCGACTAAACAAGTAATTTGTATACAACAGGTTAATATTGAAGCTCTGGGCTTAAAGGATCAAATGTAAAAAAGCCACAGAGTGGAGCCAGGTACACATGGCGCACAAGTGAACCATGAGGTTTAACATGGCCAAATAAATCCTTTCTCTTGTCGGAAAACTCTGTTAGGTTGCACAGCTGTTGTGTTTGTTTGTTGTTTTTAAAAGATGTAATTTATCTGAAGAGTAAAATTTCCTTTCGGTAAGATACTGATGAATTTAAATCTGCTTTGGCAGATTGTTAAAGTGGGAAATTTTAAGTCAGCCATGTTTCTGGATTTGCTTTTGGTTATTTGATATGATTATCTGGAGGAGCAGAAGAACCAGATGTTTAAGAGCAAGACCTTGAAAGCCAATAGTCTTAGAATAGAATCCTAGAGTTGCAACTTACTGCTAGCAATTTTAGAAAAATTACATTTTCAATAAAAGATCAACACAAGGTACACACAGTATGTGCTTACTTAGCACTACCATGATTAGTAAAGAGCAAACCAAAATAATAAAAAATTGAAAAGACATTTAGAATTTAATCATTTCCTTAAGAAGTGAGATGTCTACCTGAATTTTAGCTAAATGGAATGAAGGAAACTGTAGTCAGATCAAAGGTACAAAACAAATTCTCTTCGGGATTCAATGAACAGTTTGCATTGATATGTGATTTAGAAGTGATTCTCAGTCTTGTAGGGATTCCTGAATTTCTTAGTGAACTTGCATATTAGTACAACTGTACCTAAAGCAGTATATTAAGTAGGCATTCAAATATCTAGAAACTACATGATTCAGATACCTTTATAAATAAACTAGAAAACTTTAGTACTAAATTAATATGAAAGTAAAAGCAATTAGGAAGCTGTTTATCTAAAATAATGTCAATTAACTGTAGAAGATCACAGAAGCTGGCATGACATAAATGTTTTTTTGACCCTGTTCCCATAGGCCTTCTCAAGAACTTATCAATCATCATCATCAATGGTTCCAACCCTTTTTCTTAAATATACCAGCTGTGGCAGATTAAGTAATGACTTCGGTTCTTCATCCATCACTGTACTCACTCTGCCCTATCTATTCGACCAGGCCCTCCCATCCTGACTCACCTATGTGATGTGCACTGGCTTAATGGGATAATAGCAAACATGCTATTTATAAACAGCAAACATGATGCTAGCTGAAGCTGAGAACTAGACATTTATGTTCACTTTTACACCTCTGCTTCTGCCCTAAGAACATGCCTGGCTGGCTATGAGAGACACAAGGAACAGGGCTAAGCTGTTCCACTTGATTGCCAACTAACCCCAACATACTGGAGGGAGCCCAGTCAATATCCAAAGAACCTCCAGTCACACTTGCCAGTCAATGACATGAGTGAAATAAATACTTAATTACTTTGAGCTAATGAGTTTTGGTGTGGTTTGTAAAATGTAGTATTATTGTGGAAATAGATAAATAATAGATTATTATCTATTATTATTATCTATTATTATTTATTATCTATCTTATCTTTTGGATCCTCACCATCATGTTTAAACAAGTGCAAGATCCCTCATTATTTTAAAAAAAAAAGAAAACATGGCTTTACTCAATCTTTTGACCAACCTAGACAGCATATTAAAAAGCAGAGACATTACTTTGCCAACATAGTCAAAGCTATGGTTTTTCCAGTAGTCATGTATGGGTGTGAGAGTTGGACTATAAAGAAAGCTGAGCACCAAAGAACTGATGCTCTTGAACTGTGGTATTGGAAAAGACTCTTGAGAGTCCCTTGGACTGCAAGGAGATCCAACCAGTCCATCCTAAAGGAAATCAGTCCTGAATATTCACTGGAAGTACTGATGTTGAAGCTGAAACTCCAATACTTTGGCCACCTGCAAAGAAATGATTCATTTGAAAAGACCCTGATGCTGGGAAAGACTGAAGACAGGAGAAGTGGACGACAGAGGATGAGATGGCTGTATGGCATCACCGACTCAATGGACATACTGCTGCTGCTAAGTTGCTTCAGTTGTGTCCAACTCTGTGCGATCCCTTGGACTGCAGCCCACTAGGCTCCTCCGTCCATGGGATTTTCCAGGCAAGAGTACTGGAATGGGGTGACGTTGCCTTCTCCCCAATGAACATGAGTTTGAGTAAACTCCAGAAGTTGGTGACGGACACAGAGGCCTGGTGTGCTGCAGTCCATGGGGTCGCAAAGAGTCGCACATGCTGACTGAACAGAATGTTTTTAGTCAGATTACTTTAATAAGCTTTCCTATACTTGCTATCACCATTTTCTATACCTCTTATTCTTTAACCTTCTCTAACCTAGCTTCCAGGCCTTTTACTCCAGGAAACCAGCACTTACTAAAGGCACCAATGTAGTAAATCTAACAAAGGATCTTTAGTTTTTGACCTTCTGGCTTCTTAACAACATTCAACACTTTTGGCTGTTTCTTCTGCTAGGGACTGGATTATGTCCTCCCTTCCCACCACCTCTCCAATCTCCCATCCTTGGATTTATATATTAAGAGACATGGAGCCTTCAGGAGTAATTAAGGTGAAATGAAGTCATAGGGTAGGGCCATAATCCAAGAATCCCTTAGAAGAAATGGAGTAGCCCTCATAGTCAACAAGAGTCCTAAATGCAGTACTTGGGTGCAATCGCAAAAGCAACAGAATGACCTCTGTTCATTTACAAGGCAAACCATTCAAATAACAGTAACCCAAGTCTAGGCCCCAACCATTAATTGCCAAAGAAGCTGAAGTTGAATGGTTCTGTGAGGACCTACAAGACCTTCTAGAATGAACACCAAATAAAGATGTCCTTTTCATCATAGGGGACTAGAATGCAAAATTAGGAAGCCAAGACATACCTGGAGTAACAGACAAGTTTGGCTTTGGACTAGAAAATGAAGCAGGGCAAAGGCTAAGAGACTTTTTCCAAGAGAACGCATTGGTCATATCAAGTACCTCTTCCAAAACCACAAGAGATAACTCTACACATGGACATCACCAGATGGTCAATACTGAAATCAGATTGATTATATTATTTGCAGCTGAAGATGCAGAAGCTCTATACAGTCTGCAAAAACAAGACCAGGGGAGCTGACTGTGGCTCAGATCATGAACTCCTTATTGCCAAATTCAGACTTAAATTGAAGAAAGCAGGGAAAATCATTAGGCCATTCAGATATGATCTAAATAAAATTCCTTATGATTATACAGTGGAAGTAACAAATAGATTCAAGGATTAGACCTGATAGAATGCCTGAAGAACTATGGACAGAGGTTTGTGACACTGTACAGGAGGTGATGATCAAAACTATTCCAAAGAAAAAGAAACGCCAACAGTGCAAACTGGTTGTCTGAGGAGGACTTACAAATAGCTGAGAAAAGAAGTGAAAGGCTAAGGAGAGAAAGAAAGATATATCCATCTGAATGCAGGAGTTCCAAAGATAAGAAAGGAGACATAAGAAAGCCTTTCTAAGTAAACAATGCAAAGAAATAGAGGAAAACAACAGAATGGGAAAGACTAGAGATCTCATCAAGAAAATTAGATACCAAAGGAACATTTTATGCAAAGATGGGCACAATAAAGGACAGAAACAGTATGGACTTAACAGAAGCAGAATATATTAAGAAGAGGTGGCAAGAATATACAGAACTATACAAAAAAGATCTTCTGCTAAGTCACTTCAGTTGTGTCTGACTCTGTGTGACCCCATAGATGATCCAGATAATCACAATGGTGTGCTCACTCACCTGGAGCCAAACATCCTGGAGTGTAAAGTCAAGTGGGCCTTAGGAAGCATCACTATGAACAAAGTTAGTGGAGGTGATGGAATTCCAGCTGAGGTATATAAAATTATAGAAGATTATTTTGTGAAAGTGCTGCACTCAATATGCCAGCAAATTTGGAAAACACAGCAGTGGCCACAGGACTGGAAAAGGTTTTCATTCCAATCCCAAAGAAGAGTAACGCCAAAGAATGTTCAGACTACTGCAAAATTGCACTCATTTCACATGCTAGTAAAGTAATGCTCAAAATTCTCCAAGCGAGGCTTCAACAATATGTGAACCGCGAACTTCCAGATGTTCAAGCTGGATTTAAAAGAGGGAGAGGAACCAGAGATCAAATTGCCAACATCCGCTGGATCATTGAAAAGCAAGAGAATTCCAGAAAAAAATCTACTTCACTGACTATGCCAAAATTTTTGACTGTGTGAATCGCAACAAACTGTGGAAAACTCTTTAAAAGATGGAATACCAGCCACCTTACCTGCCTCTTGAGAAGCCTGTATGCAGGTCAAGAAGCAACAGTTACAACCAGACATGGAACAATGGACTGGTTCCAAATTGGGAAAGGAGTAGGTCAAGGCTGTATATTGTCACCCTGCTTATTTAACTTCTATGCAGAATACATCATGTGAAATGCCAGGCTGGAGGAAGCACAAGCTGGAATCAAGATTGCCAGGAGACGTTATCAATAACATCAGATATGTAGATGACACTACCCTTATGGCAGAAAGTGAAGAGGAACTAAAGAGCCTCTTGATGAAAGTGAAAGAGGTGAGTGAAAAAGCTGGCTTAAAACTCAACACTGAAAAAATGAAGATCATGGCATCCTGTCCCATCACTTCATAGGAAATTGATGGGGAAACAGTGTCAGACTTTATTTTTGGGGGTTCCAAATTCACTGCAGATGGTGATGCAGCCATGAAGTTAAAAGACGCTTGCTCCTGGGAAGAAAAGCTATGGCCAACCAAGACAGCATATTTAACAGCAGAGATATTACTTTGCTGACAAACGTTTGTCTCATCAAGGCTATGGTTTTTCCAGTAGTCATGTATGGCTGTGAGAGTTGGATCATAAAGAAGGCTGAGTGCTGAAGTATTGATGCTTTTGAACTGTGGTGCTGAAGAAGACTCTAGAGAGTCCCTTGGACTGCAAGAGCAAACCAGTCAATCCTAAAGGAAATCAATCCTGAATATTCATTGGAAGGACTGATACTGAAGCTGAAGCTCCAATACTTTGGCCACCTTATGCAAAGAGCCAACACATTAGAAAAGACCCTGATGCTGGGAAAGATTGAAGGCAGGAACAGAAGGGGATAACAGAAGATGGTTGGATGGCATCACTGACTTGATGGACATGGGTTTGAGCAAGCTCTGGGAGGTGGTGAAGAACAGGGACGCCTCGTGTGCTGCACTCCATGGGGTTTGCAGAGTCACACATGACTGAACAACAACAACAATAATCCAATAGGACTGATGTTCCTATAGAGAAGGAGATCCAGAGAATGGGAGAGTGTCCTGCAAGCCAGGAAGAGAGCTCTCACCAGAAACAGAACCCTCCAGATCTTAAGACTTTGCAGTCTCCAGAACTGTGAGACAATAAATCTCTATTGTTTAAGTCATGCAGTCCATGTTGTTTTGTTATGGCAGCCTGAGCAGAGTAACATACTCTCTCTTTTTGAAACTCAGTACTGGTTTTCCTCTGCCTCTTCCTGTCAATTCAAGTCATCCCACTCTACCTGGCTGATGCATGTTGCTATTTCTCAAGTTTGAGTCCCAGGCTTTCTTTCCTTTTTTTATACTGTCAGCTCTCGTCCATACTCAGTTTCAATTATCAATGATATTCTAGCTATCTCAATTTTTCTGAGTACTCAACCTAAAGGAGCTTTACGAAAAATCTCCTTGTCTCACCTAATTTCATAACACAGATTTTACCACTGCCTTATGTTTTCTATTTTTCCCCCTCCCAATAAAATACAAGCTTGAAGAAAGTATAAAATTCCTGTTGGTCTTGCTCAGTATATTATTTTCATCACCTAGATATTGCAGCTGGATAAATATTTGTTAAAAAATGAGTCTGGGTTATTTTTTTCTGACCATGATGAGGTAACAAGATGAATCTGTCCTCTCATTATAAATAGCACACTAAATACATGAAATAATGTTTCTAAGATAAAGGATGACAGAAGTACAGATGATAGTGATTCCTGAAAAAAAGGAAATAAAAGGTACTAAGTCCTAAAATTTGTTACGGTTTACTGCTTAGAGAGTTTCCAGACTGCAGTAAAGGAGGAACCCAGAGCTTGGGAATCTTTCTGAAAAGGAAAGACAGAGTTTAGATGTAGAGGAGTCCAAGGTGACTAGACTCTAGATATAGAAGAGTCCAAGGTGACTAGACTTCCTGCAAGTCTGCAGATCAATACTGATCAGACATAAATGTTTCACAAGGCTGTGAAAAAGACCATTGAGAAGGACCAGATGGAAAATACCTAGATGCCATACAGGACTGGATATGACTGGGTTGCCACCAAAACATGGAACGTCCTCCTAGAACCTGGGTAAGTAGAGTGCCCAGATAGGTACTGGTGTTGCCTGACTAGTAGGGTAAAATCAGCCACTGAAAGGACATAAACATGGCTTCTGAGAACCTGTGTGGTCTACCCTGGACTCACTCTTCAATGTTCACCACGTGTCATCATGCTCCTCCTTCTCTCTTTTGACTCAAGACACACCAGTCACGTCTTATTTAACTCCACGAGGAATACCAAGCCTCATGTTTTTTTCACAGTCACTTCTTTTTTCCTGGAAAGTCATTCCTCCCCTCCCCATTCTCTGCTGCTTGGCCTAGTTGATGCCTACTCATTCTTCACAGCTCAGTTCAATGGACATTTCCTCAGAGAAGTCTTCCTTTACTTTGCTGACTTGATAAGATCTCCCTATAAGGAATTCTCATAGTACCACCTACAGATTAAGAACTTGTAAAATTTGTATAATTTTTCTCAAATGTCTGCCTCTCCAAACAAAGCTGACCATGAATGGAGTGACATCTGGTTTTGTTCCCCATCATATTCCATATGACTAACATACTGCCTGGAACACAGGAGACAAAAATTTTTGAAAGAATATATTAATGGGGTCTGTAGATACTGGCTTGTAAAATCTATCGTTCTATACATTTATATAACACACAAAGAAGCAAACAAATGAATTTTCCAGGTTGCCCAGAAATGGAGGGGAAAAAAACAAAGCCACGGTCTTGCTTAAAATTAACAAAAACAAGGAAGAAAAAACATGGCAGGATGAAATCATTCAGATACCGGCTCTGCTTTTTTTGTTGTTGTTGTTCATAATTAAACAATAGGTGAATTCAGTAGGCTTTTATTATGATAATCACAGAATACTCAGCTCACTATAGGAAAAATAAGGAGAAAAATATGGTAGCCATGAGGGCTGAACTAAAAAATTTGAATTACTAAATGAATAGAGAAGATAAAACGGGAGAAGAGAACATCTGAGGCTAGAATTTAAGGTGTGGAGCACTGAATAAATCTCTAGCAGGTCATAGCAGCTGGTTAAGAAGAGAAGGGTGACCCTTGAACCACTTACCTCAGATAGACAAAGCAGGTCTGGAGGCTGCTGGGAGAGAATAAAGATTTACAAAACAGAACAAAACTGGCATTGATGGCTCCCCCAGCACCACTCTGCTGGATACAGACAGGTCTTGTCCGAGGGAGATAAAACAAAATAAAATAACTACAAGTCAGAAATGTACTGGATTGTGTGGCAAGAGGGAGTGGATAACAGGGAGTGGATAGGTTTTGGGAATGAACTGGATATAATAATCTTAATTTACTAAAATAAAAAAAAAGACAATAAATTTTTTTTCTAGTCACATCATATCAAAATTCTACCAATAAAAATGGGTCAGCAAACTTTTTCTGCAAAGGGTCAGGATATTTTAGGCTTTGTGGGCTTTAGGATCTCTGTTGCAACTACTCAATTCAGCTTTTGCAGCATAAAACAGCAATAGACAAAACACATAAGTAAATGATCATGGCAATGTTCCAATAAAACTATTTACAAGGCAGGCTGGGGGCCAGACACCTCAATTTGGAAAGTTAATCTTGTTTGAAAATAGTGTTGTACTTCATATCCATTAACAGGGTGACTCAACCAAATTATCTTTCTTCAAGTTTTACTAATTATGTTGTTAAACTGAAAAAACAATTTGAAATATTTTTTGCTAAGTTCCCTGAGTTACTTTGTAACTCTAACAGTGGCCAGTAGATCAAAAGAAAAATATACAACATTTGTTGAATAAATGGAATAGTTTTCCATGAAAGATATGGGGCAATTAGTAAAGTAAAATATTCTGTAATGGTTGACAAAGCAATAAGATATAAGATATGCGAGAGAAATTCTAGGGAAAAAAAAAGATAAGGAATTACCAAAGTAGCTGTTTCATAATGCAATAGTACTATATTAAAACTCTTTAAAACCTAACTCTTCTCTTTAGTCAGTCTCTATGAAAATTACAATGCAGAAAATATCTAATTTTAAACAGATGCATTTTATTAAAGCCTTTTTTATTTCATTCAGTTCAGTTCAGTTCAGTCGCTCAGTTGTGTTTGACTCTTTGCGATTCCATGAATCACAGCACGCCAGGCCTCCCTAGAATGCTTTAAATTACTGGGTCACAGTTTTAATATTTTTACTGATGGCACTGGCAAGTAACAAGATGGTAATATAAAGCTCATGTTAAAAAG
Source organism: Aepyceros melampus (assembly GCA_006408695.1). Classification (NCBI taxonomy): domain Eukaryota; kingdom Metazoa; phylum Chordata; class Mammalia; order Artiodactyla; family Bovidae; genus Aepyceros; species Aepyceros melampus. The sequence goes on from SJXQ01002668.1 coordinate 81,329, forward strand.
AACAGGTCAATATATTTATTATTTTTTACATTAAAATATGTCTTTTTTATCCAGTTTAATTAAGACTCAAGGGGACTCTGATCTCGTATGTTTTCCTAAACTCGTAAGGTATTTTCTTATGATTTTTAATACAGAGAGGAAAGCCACCTGAACTGACTGCTACTTCCTTTCTTGATTCATTATGAAATAAAATCTATATAAAAATGAAACTTATAAATCAGACTTATCAAAATGTGATTATTTTGGCCTGAATGTTATTTACTAGAGTCATCTTTTCATGGTGAATCTTAGTAGAGCACTTAAAGTTTAATTTTGATTACTCTAACAATTTATGTACAAGAGCAAGTCTAGTATATAAATTAACATACATAATCATAGTCACTGCATTCTTTCTGGTAGCATCACAGTAAGTACAGAGAAAGACTAGCAGGAAACTCTGTAGAGCAGTGTTTCCAACACTATGCTCCGGGGCCTCCCAGGTGGCACTAGTGGCGCCTGCCGATGCAGGAGGTTTAAGAGACACTGGTTTGATCCCGGGGTCAGGAAAATCCCCTGGAGAAGGAAATGGCAACCCATCCCAGTATTCATGTCTGGAGAATCCCATGGACAGACGAACCATGGGGTTGCAAAGACTGATGTGACTTAGCATGCAAACTATGTTCTATGGGACATAAAGTTTGGAGAACATATTTTAATATACTAATGGGGCACTATGATTCAGTAAGCACAAGAAAGAGAACTGAGCATTTCGGAATGTTACTGGACTACAGAACACTTTGCACACAGAACATCTTGGTGGACCAGTTTTTCCTGGAATATACTTTGGAATGCTTGTGTAGCAAACCAGATTAAAGTGACTGAATCATCTGGAAACATTTTTCTATCAAAATAAAATTTAGAAAATCATCTACTCTAGTACTTCATAATTTCCATTAGGTAATATGATGCTGAATGTTACATGAAGTAACTCAATTTTATTTTTAACTGTTAAAGGATATTCTGTGTTGAGGTTGCCTCAACCATACAAATTTAAAAGAATATCTTGAGTGTTAGGACGCAGAAAAATATGGTAAAATGTTCATTAGCAGGACCAGAGAAGGACGCATGGTTAGTTTCAGTTTTAGGTAATTAAGAGAGTATACCATTAATTTCAAATCACCCATCAATTACATATCTCAGTGAAAACCAGAATTCTGAGTAGAAATATATATATATATATATAGTCATTTTCGAGGACAGATGACAAAACTGGAGAAACTGACAAACAACTATTTTCGGTCATCTCAGAATCCAACTGAAAGTGTAAACCTGAGTTTTGAATTTTTATGGAAAAATTTAACATTTTAGGAAAAATAATATGAGGATAGTAGCTTTAAGTACATACTAGGTTATTCTGGCCTGAAACTTCAGAGGTGTCCAAAGTCCATTTATTATATCCAGCTGTATATCAGTTAGGAAAAGGCACACATTTGCTTTAGGAACTCAAACAACACTGACATTAAAGAGGTCTATGTTATTATTTTCAATAGTCACACATAATTTTAGACCATTATCACCACAAAAATAGTCTCCTACGACTGGTCCTTCACACACCCCATTCTGCCCTCTCTTCTAATCTGTATTGTGTGCAGCTATTAGAAAAAGACTTCTTAGAAGTAGTTTGATCACGTAATTTATCACAATTCAAAGAATAAATTCTTAGTTTGATCTCTTTTCCTTCTGTTACATCCACTTGGTGAACACAGTTACTATTAAGTATAATGGCCCATCTTTCTCCCAAGCTTTACATCCTGGCAACTGAGATAAAATCACAAGCTGTTCAATCCTGTTACTTATTGAGACGTATTTCAAACATTATCCAGAGCTCAATACTCACCATAAAACTCTTAGATTACCTCTTGATTCATAGAAAATAGTCTACTATCCTAAACATTCTCCTCATAAATTATAAACTGATCTGTATCCTCCTAAAAATCATTCCCACTATTCTCATGTTTTCGGCTTCCCAGGTGGCACTAATGGTAAAAGAACCTGCCTGCAATTCAGGAGACATAATTGATGAGGCTTTTATCCCTGGGTGGAGGGCATGGCAACCCACTCCAGTATTCTCACCTGGAGAATTCCATGGAGAGAGGAGACTGGCGGGCTGTGGTCCATAGTGTCGCAGAGAGTTGGTGATGGACAGGGAGGCCTGGCATGCTGCAATTCATGGGGTTGCAGAGAGTCGGACATGACTGAACGACTGAACTGAACTGAAGCAACTTAGCATGCACACATGCATTCTCATGTCTTAGGAGAGAAAGGACTCTTCTGGCCAAAACCAATCTCTCTAATGATTCTCATGATACCTCACTATCAAGTCAGGGGCTTCACTCCATTTCCCCTGTTTGCCATCTCATTTTTCTATTTCAGTCTTTCATTTTCCAGTGGTTTCTTCCCATTGGCATCTAAACATCCTTCAACTGGGCTTCCTCTCACTACTTCCCTGTTGCCTCACCAATCTTCCATTTACATTTTTCTGTGCTGCCTTTCTTCATTTTCCTGCATTTACTCAATCATAAGAGTTCTGACTCTAAAATAACCTCTTGTGCTACACAGATTTCAAGACCTAACTGACCTCTTATTAACACTCTACACGGTTGTTTTTTCCCTTCTTAAAACATATTTCCGGTCACCATTCTCTGCTGGCTTTCCTCTTATCTCCTGGCTACTCTCACTAGTCTCCTTTTGTACACATCTTTTGTTTTCTCCATATCTTTGGGGCTCTGAGACCCTGTGTTCTTCACATTGTACACTGAACAGTCTCTTCCACTCTTATGGCTTCAATTATTTGCTGGTCCCCAAATCTTTATCTCTAGCTGAGACTCTCTCCTGAGCAAAAACTCATAACTAGTTGCATCCTAAGTATCTTTTCTTGGATACCCCACTAGATATCTCAAACTTTATATGTCTAAAACTGAACACCTAGAGTGACTATTACAATCACCTACTCAGATGTCCAAGCCAAAAACCTGATGTTAAACTTTATTCTTCTATTCTTTAAGACTGATTCTACTTCATGGATGTCTCTCAAATATATCCATTCTTTCCCACTACTGACACTATCAGGGCTCCAGATTTTTTTTTTTTTTTTTTCCGTTAACTGATGCTGACCTCACAATTTGTGCTATGCCTCCATCAGCAGCTTTATCTTTTGCCATTTTTTCAACTACCCCCTGCCCCTTCCTAAATTCCTATTTTGTGTCTTAGCTATATGACCTAAATTAATCAGTGTTCCAGACAACCCTGTTCTCTTCAACCACATTTTCCTCACACAATTTGCTTCTGCCTGAAATACTCTCTGGACTTCTAATACTTTTTCATTCTTCAAATTCCAGCTTAGAAGCAAGAATCCTTGCGTAATTCTCTGACCCTGGGTTCAATTTCCCTATGTGTTCCTATAGTCCATCTCTCTCTCCCATCATAGCAGTTATCTTTCCATGAACTGCCTATTCACTATCCTGCATAAGATGGTAAGCTCCTCGAGAGTACAAAACATGACTTTTACCATTCTATCCCCTTAAAACATATAATATTGCACTTAAAACATAAAATACACTGTATATTTTGAATAAATAAGCAATATAGATCTTATTTTCTTACTTAGATGGAAAAAACTTTTGAATCTTCTATTGTGCCTAAGAGCATATTGTAGGCATTCATTAAGTATTTGTTAAAACAAGAATACAATAGAATTGCACTTCTTCTTCCTTTCCATGTTTACAGTCGATATAAGCAGTACAAATGTCATCAAGTGTAAGTTTTAAATTTTCTGTGTACTAAACTATATCTGTTAATCTTGAAAAGTTTAAAAACAAGACATTTGTAAGTAAAAGCAAAACTCTTCTCAACAGAAATATTCCATTACTTCATTATTATATTGCCGAATGAATTTTCCTAGAAAAGTCCTATTGTTAAAACTCTCAAACTTCCAGTCACTATGTATTCAATGAAGAAGAAAAACACATATAAAATAATGAATTTTAGTGTCATTTCCAAAAAGGCAAAAAGAAGTATGGAGTATCAAGAATAATGATTAAAAAAAAACAACACCTTAAGAAACATTTAAAAATCAGATAATATAACAAATATTGCTATAAATACAACTTTATAAAAATAATGTCCTTGTTGATTGAGTGGGAAAAAAAAGAATGTTAAAACAAAGGAAAGTTATCAGTAAAAGATAAATAAAACTTTGAGCAGAACAGGAACTATTATTATGAATTTTTAAAATGAGAAAAGGTGAAAAACAACTCCTAATATGATACTAAAGTTTTTTTAAATGTTACAAAAGGATCTGAAATTAATTTGAAAAAGTAACAATTAGGCATCTTCCATCTTATTTTTCTAGGGTGATATCATATTTAGTGAGATGAAGAATCATATTAAAATACATTTACATTTATACCTTAGAAAGATAACAATGGTTAAGCTGGAAGTAACAAAATACAGTTTTGTTGAGAAATGACAATACAAACTATCTTTAGTATGAAATGAGGATGGTGTAAAGAATTAAAAATGAAACATTACACTTTATTCTCCATTCATGGCAATCTTTTAAAAATATGTGAACGTATTTTTAGGTGAATTATAAGCTCTTTTGAAAAAAGTAACTATTAGACTTCTTCCCTCTCTTTTTCTGACATACTATTTGTTGTGTTATTTTTAGTTATCCTTAGGCCAAGGAACAAAGGATGTTACTTTTAGATTTGACACATTTTTAATAATGGAGGCTCTAATTTGACCATCTTTAAAATTTTAATGATTTATGTTAGTTAAAAATTTTAATCACTGCATGTGAGATATACTGAAATAAGTATTATAAAAGTTATTCAGTTAAGTAATTGAATTTTGGGGTTCATAATAATCTCTAACCTATTAAAACTTGAGTTTAATTACTGCTTTTAATGTTTCAATTTAAGACCGGAAATTGTTTTTTTAGCTTTTAAAAAAGTTTTTAAAAAACATAATAAAAATTAAACCACTAATATCTCTCAGGCCACACAAAAGACTCCCCTAAAATATACAATGTAACAATGCAACCATACGATAAAATATCCTTAAATATCCAAATGTAACCCAGTAACTCTGCATTCCTTCACTCTTTCATGCCAGGGAAGAAATCAACAAACACTACGACACTCTTACATATCCTAAATTGTCTAGCACCTATCAAGAAGCAGAATTGGAACTGGTTATGATGGCAACTAGTGTTTACATCCCATTTTTGCTAGGTTCAAGGGGTAACAGTCTCCCTGAGGCACCAATGTCAGGTTAGAATAACTGAGTAAAGCTCATAATTACTTGAAGTAATTTCAGTTTGCATTCTGAATTTAGCATTACCTTAAAATTACCTGTATATGATTTTCTCCTTTGGTAGGTGATGTATTACCTCTATAAAGAAATCTTCATCTTTATATCCATGGAATCAATGTCAGATATGAAAAAACTATTTAATAAGTTGCTGATGTATTGGAAAAAAATCTTGACACTTTTAAATAAATAAACTGTAAAAGTGGTTCCCAAAGCAGTATCAAAGGGCCTAACAACTTAATGGTGAATGTGAGATTGATACCCTAGGATTATTATATATGTTATAGTCTTCATCAAGTTAACCATGAGATAGTTTTTACTTTCCAGATGGTCTCAAAGTTACTAATTTATCATTAGACAATAAATATATATTAGCTTGTAGTGTAGTAGTAAATTTTTAGATAGCTACTTGGGCATATTTATTTGTCAAACTGTTCTCTATATTTTATATTAGATCAGATGCAAAAGAAGACAGTATTTATATTAGTATTTTAGAAGCTTTCTATGTCTCAAATATACTTTTCTTGAAATCCTGGACACATTTAGATGTGGGGAAGTACAATGGGACATTTAGCAGCCCTAATTTCATGAGTTTCATACTAGGTGCCAAGAAATTAGATTGTCCAAAGATTTTAGAAATAAAACTAAATCAACTGTTCCTTTTCTATCCATCATCTGATATTTCACTCAAGGCACCTACAATGAAACTAAAATCAAGTAGAGAAAAACTTACCTAGTTGGTATTTTGAATAATAGTTTGCCATTTGTCCACTGTTGCAAGACTGTCGTTTATGTCTTTTTGTTGACATTTCTGTGGTCTTCCACGGTGGTCTTTTTCTTTTGTTCAATTTGCTAAGAACTTCACAATTATCAGAAGGATTGTCACAGTTAACACATTTATTTAATTTACTATTTTCAAGTTGGGCAGGAAATTTATCGCTTGAAGGACTATTTGCTTTAGCATTTTCTATTTCTTTAGATTGCTTTTTAAAAGAATTTTGCCTAGCAGACTGGGATCTTAAGGTAAAGTGCTTTGATTCTTCTATGTGAGTTTGATGATTACTTCCACAGTTAACAGATTCAGGAGAGTAAATGATGGTATTTAACTTAAAAGTATTTCTGTGTTCGAGATAGTTGATCTTCCTCAAAAATATTCTACAGTCTTTTAAGGTTTTTGACCTCCAATTATTTGAACATACATTTCCTAGTCTTGGTCCCTTTTCAAAATCTTTTTGGCTGCAGTTTGTTCCATTCTCCTTTGCTTCTGAGTTAAATTTATTCTCTAAACTAGCATGTGTTTTGAAATCAGACATGGCCAACCTCTGTTGCAAAAAGTTATCCCTGATCTCAGGTGGGAAAATAAACTGATTATCTACTGTGTTTTTTCCTTGGAGTGGGACATCAGCATTTGTTACTCCCTCAGTCTTACTCAAAAGTTGGTTCTGGCAAAAAAATCTTAAGTTCCTCCTCTTAGATATCCAAGCACCTGTCCCATGGCTGCGCAGCTTTCCCTCTCTTCTCCACCTTTCATGATGCAACCTCTTAAACTCGGTTCTTTTTAATCTAGTTAGTGTTAAATTACTTTTCACATTTAAGAGTGGGAGCTAATCATTTTATGCAGTATATGCAACTTCCCTGCTGACTTTGAAGGCGAAGATAGTGCAAATTTTTTAAAGTGCTTTCTGAAAGGGCTGGTATTAAAATCAGAATATTTGGTCCCTAATTTAATTCCTCTGGTGTTTATTACTTCCAAAGGGTTTCGTGCATTTGCTTTTCTAACTAGTGAAAGAGACTGTGTTTCTGTTGTTTGCATAAACCAGGTACAGAGTTCATTCAAATCATACTTTTTCTGAAAAAGCATTTTTACGGGTGAAACCTCAAGTTCTAAAAGACAGGTCTCCAAAGGGCTTGCTATTTTGAAGTTATCATTTTCAATGGGTTCTCTTTTTTTATGAACACAATTTTCAGCTTCATCTCCACTCACAGGCACCCAAGCATTTGTTATTTGTTCAAATCTATTGTTTAACTCCTCTAATAAGGAATCGTTTGAAGTAGAAGCAGCCCACCACCTGAGCAAAGGGTTTGATGAAATTATAGGGTCCAAGGATACTTCAGAAATGGGTATTAATTTATCTTCCAAATGCTTTTTTGCATTCCTTGAATTTCTAGCTCCTGGGGTACCTTTGGAAGCTATTTTAATCCTTGACTGCTTATGTTTGTCCTCCTGACTTTTACCTTTCTGCAAATGGAGCTTATATGACTTATGGAGCAGGGAATTTCTATAAATAAGTGAACTAGAAGATGTTAATGAATGTAGGAAATGCAGAGATGGTTTTCGATCCCTAATGGAATGTCTCAAAGGTACAGCAGCAACCATACTTTTCGATTCATTCTTGAATTTGTCAGCTTCAATGTGCCTTGTATCCATGGTGCACTGGTGATTTTCTTCAGGCAGATTTTTCTGGAATATATTCTCTTGTTCTAAAGGAGGTAAGCAGCTGCTAATACTCACTTCTCTCTCCTGAGGTGAAATTCTATTGATAGTCACAGATATGCCAGAGATTTTCACTTTTGCAGGTCTACCAGGCTTCCTAATTATTGCCAAAGGCTTCTGATTCGGTCAATAATGTTCTTGGAAGGTTGAGGTATCACAGGCTTGTTCTTGAAAGGTCTAACATATTCAAAGCCAGACCCCAAGATTTCACTTTCAGTAGTCAAACTTGAAATGGCACTTATTCTTTCACCCAAGTCAGTGTCATATTCTCTAATATTTCTGAGACTATTATATTCTGTTGGGAAATCAGTAACATTATTTTTTAAAGATATACAGTTGCTTTTGTTTATACTTCCTTCAGAAACATGCCTTTTAGTTCTTCTTGACCTTCCATAAATAACAGTTACTGTAATACTCTTCTGATATATACCTTCTTTTACTTCTGATATGAGAGACTCTGGGCTTTTCTTTTCAGCACTAATGGACTCATTTTGGCAAACGGTGAGGTCTGTTTGGTCAGTTTTAGGTTTCGGCGGTCTTCCAATTGGTCGCTTTATCTGTTTCACAACCTGGGGGCCTATTTTTTTAGGTCTACCTGGTTTTCTTTTAAAAGATGAATCAATCATACTGCTTGAATACTCTTTAGGTAACTCTTGTGGCTTATCATTCTTTATATCATCTGTAAACACTGCAGAGGACTCTGCAGTTTCTTTTGCACAATTAAATTTGTTTAGTTCTTTTTGGAAAGTGTCACTATCATTAAGATTTGCAGAGTTAGCATTTGGGATAGTCTCATTTGTTTCTTTTCTATTTTCAGTTACTTGAGTTGGTTGCTTTTCAGAAGAAAAATCACAACTTGATTCGGAATTACCGACTGAAGTTAAAGTATATTTGACTCCTTCACTGCTTTTAACCTCAGATAAAAACATGAGTTTGATAGGACTAGAATAGGTGGCAAAAGAAGACCTTTCAATGGCTTCATATTTTGTTGGTACATTCTCAACACTGGAAATCAAGCTACTTGTGTTTAAAACAGATGACTTTTTCTGGTTAAGTCGTTTGCTATTCAAATCTATTGTAGGTATATGATTGGTTTTAATATTGGTGGATGCTACTATGGATTTTGATAAACTTTTCTCTTTGCATGTCATCTACTTACAGTCAGAGTCATATTTCTACCAGCAGGTTGATCTTTACCATCAACTTCTATCAATTTCTTGGATGCTTTATACCCTTCTGATAATGACTGATTATCCCAAGACTTTTTGGCCATATTTATTGTATCTTCCAAACGTTCCACAACAACTTGTAAATTAGAATTCATTGCAATTTTGTTTAAATCTATACTATGTGAGCTTTCAACCTGAATATTTTTTACTTCATCTTTTCCTTTGGTAGAGTCAGAAACTTTTTTGGCCTTAGGGGATTTTTTGAAAACATAATTATTTGTTACATATATAGAATACCACCCTGGTGGTACAATATTTCGTTTGGTTCTGCTCAAATGTCCAGGGATATCACTTTTCAAAGGAGTTTGCGTATTCGCTAATTTTGGATTCTCTTTATGATTTTGCAAAAACTTTTTCCTAGCCACAGATTTCTCCTGTGATCTCCTTATGCTCATTTTCTCAGGAGAAGCTGTTTTAAAGCTTTCTGAAAATGCATTAAAAGCCAAGTTAGTTTCTAAATTATTTAGAGGTAGTTGCAATGACTGTAATCCATAATCTGGTAAAACTGAAGTTTCCACATGATTATTATCTTGCAGGCTTTTAGAATTCTGTAAAGAAGGTCCTTGGCAATGATAGAATTGCTCTTTGTCTGCTGAAAAGAGTTCATCATTGCGCAAAAACTTCCTTGGATTTTTTTCAGTGTATTTTTTTCTCATAAAGTTTTCATCAAGACTAGCAAGTTCTCTTTTTATCTGTAATGACTGCCTTCTGAATATGGGTGAGTCAGGAGAGCTGTGCATTGCAAATAAGGTTTCTTGACGCTTTCGAAATCTTGTCTGAATAATTTTATTTTCTATCTTTTTATCATGTTGACTCAGCAATTCCATAAAACTGTAATCACTGGCCTTTGCATTATGCAAAAGAGAGGTTATTAAATCTCTCAATTTTAAATCATTATCTGTACTGCAATCACTGCTAGATAATTTTATAAGGTTTGTCATATTATTGTTTCTATTGACTTTAATTTTTCATTAATACGATCCATTAACTCTTGAAAAATTATAGTAGTTTCACCCTTTTCATGATTTGTAGTACAATTATTGCTGTCTTCTAAGAGCAAACAATCAGAGTTACTGGATTTTTTAGTTTTAGGCATTTTACCTTCATGATCATCTTCATCATTGCTTATTTCTGCTGGTGTCAGAGATGGAGGCTGGTTAATATTTGTTTCAAGTCTATTATTTTCTAAGGCTGAACACTCCGAGATGACATCTTTCAATTTTTCAAATCCTTCAGCCTGCACAGGTGATAATGGTGGGGGTGAAGGACTTCGAGATCTACAAACATCTTGAAGATTTACTGAAACATCACATACTTCCCTTGATGAACGAGGACTCTGAAAGCCTGATTTTGTGGAATGAATGTCTGCTAACAGTCCAGAACAGCACCTGTGAGAATTGTAACTGTTTGCAATTCCTCTATTCACTACCTTCTTAATGTGTTCAATAGTTACAGTTTGACAAGATAAACAATGTAAATCTTTAATACAGACTGGCAGAGGCACAAAACCAGGGCTTTGTCTTTCATTGTGTAAATACCCTCTTTCTGCCAGCCTATATTCACAACTACAGAACAGACCATCTACATCATCTTCAATTAGGGGATTCTGAGACTCTGAAGACACAATATAGGATGAATTACAACAGCAAAGAGAAGCAGCATTCTGCTCTTGGACTAGAAATTTCAACATAGCCAAAACTTGTTCCTGGTGATGTATGCACAAAGATTCCAAAACTTTGCTTAATGCTGATTTTCCTTTTTCCATTTTAGTAGCTTCCTCTGATTTTGCATCAACAGTTGAACTAAAAATAAAAATCAAACAAAAAATGAATTACAGCAAAAATACTAATATCATAAGGAATTTTAATTTTAACAGAGCTTGAAATAGATATTTTGATATTGCTGGACTCCTAATTCCTATGGAGAGCTGTGAAAGTGATATCTTGATTATTATTTACCAAAAATTAATGAAGCACTTATGATAATTTCCTATGACAAAATATGAGTCAAAGCAAAACCCTATGTTTTGTGTAATATAAAGGCTGCTACTGATAGATATGGTTATATTTACAGATTGCTAATGTTTAGTGCTTTGGCTATAGTAAGAATATTTAATGGAAAGTGCTTCAGAAGGAGTTAAAATTTTTGTAAACATTTTATAAGTTATTTGGTAGTTATCAGTCCATATTAGTACAAATAAGATAAATAAGATGTAGGAAAAAATCTTTCTTATCTTTATTTAAAATAAAGATAATACCTTTATTTAAAAAAAGATAAAATATTTTTCAAGGTAGTGAAAATAAAATTATTAATAAAAAGTTTTATATAGTCAAAAGCAATGTTAAGGGATTTAGATTTCATATAAATAACAGGTGTTTTAACCTAGTAATAAAAGAAAAATTTAAGCTATTTAAAAATGTAATCTATTTTTAATTTATTTTAAATACTAAATTAATTACATCAAAACTAAAGGCATTACTTACCTAATTATTTAATTTCAAATGCTGGAAAATATCCCACTGCAGAAACTAGCATAAATCTAATGGAAACTAAAACCCAGGATTACTTAGCAACCAATGTATAAGTCTATATAAAAAAAAAAATCTTTCTAATCCAATACCAGCAGCAAGAAGAATAAAATATATTAAAAGAATTCTGTTTCAGAAAAGTATCTATTTAAATTAAACATATCACCAAACTCTGTACATGAAAACAGCCTCCCACTTGTGATTTCTTATATCTGTTGTTGTTAGTTACTGGTTTGTATAAATTTTATTTAGGGTTGGAACTGAAATACGCTGACTATGAACTGCGATAGAAGACTGTATTTTGTTTAAATAAAGGGTTATTATGTTCACCAATATTAAAAACTAAATAATTTTTAAAGTGAAAGTGAAACTGATTTTAAAAAGTTCCTCCCTAAAACCGGTTTAAACTGTTTCACAGATAAGTAGGCAATATGTTATCTACATTTTATAAAATTTCTGTGAGTAGCAAAAACATCAAAGCAAATGTTTCAGATTAGATAAAAATTCTTCTAGAAAAAAGATAGATTCAACCAATGTTTCACTTGTAAAACTAGCATGGGATTAAACATAAAGAAGTTATCAAACAGAGAGAAGAGATGAAATTACAATAAAAATTTTTAAGTCTACTGTCATCTCTAGACAGATGAAGACAGGACATGACCTCGGTATCCCTTCCCTTTGGAAAATAATTGTTTGTAAATTTTTTCATGGTTAGAGTAAAAAATGATTGAACTGACTCCAAAGATTCACTACTGTATAACTCAGAAAACATATATAGTGAATAAAGGCACAAATAAATGTTAACTATCAATAAGAGGGTATAAGTGGTATTATATTCTTTCCCAGCAAATTAAAAACTATAATTTTCACTTAAGCAAAAGAAAACCACAAAAGTTCTGACAGATCCATTACCAATACGTTTCTTTAAAAGTTATATTATGGCCTATTAAACATTATCTGTGACTAAAGAGAGATTTTACATGCTTCTCATAAAAATACCTGCCTAAAACTGGTTTAACCTGTTTCACAGATAAGTAGGCAATGTTGTATCTACATTTTATAAAACTCTGTTGTTTGAGTAGCAGCAAAAACACCAAAGCAAATTTTGCAAATTTAGAAAAAGACTATCTATTTTTTAAACATTACTATGCTCTCGTAACAGTTCCTGAAATGCTCAAATGATTTTTTCCGTTAGTAGTCTAGAGCAGAACTAATCAAAATTAATGATTAGTTATTTTGAAAATCATTGAAAGATTTTTATGGCTCTCTTTTGACATTCCAAGAAGTCTATACTTTTAAGAATTTCTTATTCAGTTGATTATTTTTAATAGTGGAACTTCGAAAATCTCAACAATATCATAGGGGCCAATAATTTAGATATAATGTCATATGAAGAACAGCTTTAAAAAGTTACTAATTAGATATTCAGATATTAGGATTTTATACATCTCTCTCAAATATTAGATAACTAAGTTCTCAAATAGAAAATTCCACAATATGCTTATTTGGCTTTAATTATTTTCATTTCTGTATTTTCTCTATGTTAGAATCTCAAAGAAAAACCGAATGTATGAGTAAATAGTTGAATACACATAAGCCTCCAATCTAGAATTACTCTCACTTAACTACATAAAGATTCTAAAATTGTATGTTTCACAGCTCCATTGCTTTCCATGCTAAAATTTTTTCTAATCTGTTTGATTTATAAACAAACACATCCTGCTTATTTTTTGGTAAGTTTCTATCCATTTTTCCCATTATAAGCTTTGTTGCTGAGAGTTGTCTGTAGAAAAAGTCAATTTCTATTATTAATATTAAAAAAATTGCTTCCTAGAGTGAATCAAATAAGTCAGTGTAGTCAAGTTTTTTCTTTTCTTTTCTTTTTTTCTTTTACTGAATGAATGAGTAAATCAATCACACACCAACAGTGTTGTAAATTTAAGTGCAAAAGCATTGAAGTGCTTTACTACAAATTACAACCTAGAAACACGTTAACTGAACAATTAAAATTCATACAATCAGATTTAGATATATAACAACACAAAGTAGAAACAGAATTACAGTACATTTACAACACAAGACAGATACATGAATTCATTAGAAAATATTGTAATAAATAATTCATGAATTATAGTGCAATTGATTTATGCATAAATATAACTAATTGCCTAACAATCAGTTTATATTAACAAAATCTGTCAAAATCAAGGCAGCCACAGAGTTTTACTAAATTACTGCGACAATGAAAATACTGTAATTAAAGAACAAATACAAGTATTTGTACTGTAAACAACTAAAAAAATCAGTCTCACTAAAGTTAGTATACAATTTAATATAAAATTGTCATTAGCTACCAGAAATGGTTTAAACAACTTTACTGAGCAGTAGTTTTCTAAAAACAGAGGCACTGTTTTTTCTTTTCCTTCTTTTTTTTTTTAATATAAAATACTTGAGGAACATTCAAATAAGTAGAAAGCACATAAGGATTGCTTTCACCTTCACTAAAGTCTGCTGAAACTGGATTTTTCAGAAAATTGTCAATTAACAAGTAGTAACTGGTAACTAAATTTATAAAGTACTTTGAAAGTTAAACATAAAGAATACCTTAATAGAATCACTGGGGAGAAGGGGAACCCATAAATTTCCCTGCCTTTCCTAGTTTGTATAATCAAAAGTTAACTCAATAATTAGAAACATTTTGTTTCTTTTAAAAGTTATGGGTTGATCATTACCTATAAACTATCAAAAAATATTTAATTTACTATTTCTGACCAAAAATAAATAATACAAGTACTAAAATGCTGCAAATTAACTATAATATTACCTATAAAACTACTGATCACTGTGAAGTCAATAGCAAAATGATCCCTGATTTTATGAATCCTGTAAAGTTTTTGGTCAGGTCATCTTTTAAATGATATAAAAGTGTTCTGTAAGTATCCCTTTACTATAAACTTCTCAATCAATTTATTAATGTAAATATAGTGTGAGGAATAAAAAAGCTCAATACAATATAAATATTATGTAATGCATTCAAACCCCCCAATTTTTGCAGGTAAAGTTCTGTATAAAGAGGTCAATAAAATTGTGTTGAAACATTTACTTTAACTTCATTTTTCAATGGGGGGGGAGGGGAAATATATTAAATAATCCAAGTTCTGGCCCTCACAAAATATGGCTTAATTCTTTAAAAAGAAAGATGACCCTGACATCTGCTGTTTTGCAATCTATTATGTATAATTTCTTGGGGGAAAAAAAAGAGTAAGAGGATTCATATCCTAGTATGTAAGTAACTTTAACAGCTGAAGAGGGTTCAGTATAGATCTGAGAGACCAAATAACTACTTGGTTGTGAGGTTTCCTACTCTTCAGTTTCTTTAAACATATGTAAGCAGTTTTTAAATGTAATAGCTGAAAATCTCTTTAGTATTTTATGTATATATGATTATTAGATACACACAAACACAAGTGTAAAAACACATGTATTTGACAAGGTGCACTTATTTTTTAAATTCAGCTTTAAGTATCCTTTTGGACTTAGGAAAACTGGCTTAGAAAAAATGATCAGAACCTGAATTTTACTAGAGAAAAGGGGCACTCGAAGAATTCTGTATTTATGAAGCAAATCCGCATTCTTTCTATGGAGGCACATGCTTTATAACATTTTACCACTAAAACTGCATACTCCATAAATCCAACATGGATACTCTGAAACACATTTTAAAACTGCTATACAAAATTACTGGTCTTTCTCATGAGTCTAGTAAAAGTTAAAATGCACTGCCCAGCTTCTAACTACCTAATTAGTAGAGAGTTTACATTACTGAAAGTTCAAAACAGCTTCAGTGTTAAATATTTGTAAATCTATTCAAGACCCTGAACAAACTGCAAATTTGGTTATTAGCAAAATGATAATGTATCGCCCACCAAAATGAAATCTGTAATTCATTTTGATAAACTGAAAATGTTTTGAAATGTCACAGCAGCAAATATATTAAAGTTACACTGAGGTTTTTCAATAGTAGGAGTGTGTCACAATCCTTAAAATTTAAAGTAGTCATAACATCAACTAACCACATTTAAACCAAAATTATCATTCTCAAGCTTTTTCTGTGCACATTATAAACATGCTCTAAGTTGCATTCCAACTTTCTTTTCTAACCTTACACATTAGCTTATTTTTCAAATGAAAAACAAAATTAAATTATTTTAATAATTAAATTTAAATTACTTTTTGTTCTTAGTATTCCATCTTACATTAAAGGATTCTATAGCTGCTGGGGTTAACTATGTGTCAGTTTTTTTTAAAAGTATATACCTTATAAACCCCAACTTCCTGCTAAATCAACTATTAAATGATAAATATTAAATTTCATTATACATATCATTTAAGGTTTTCTATTTCTGATGGATGCACTTGAGTGCATTTCATATTTCATAGAATGCACTGTAGTGTACTAATACTGTATATATTAATTTTTATTAGTGTGGAGATAGCTGTCTGTTTAAACTTTGATTGGTTGTTTCATATACTTACAATAAATGTAATATGTTATGCAAAAATGCTTACAAACTAGTAATATCATATTTGCATTAGAAGATGGTTCAACTGAATGGCTGGAGTGGTCTTTCACCAATAAAAATATTTCACTTGACAGTTACTTGTTTTCCCACAATGCTTTATGCTATTGACTACTAAAGAAAACCTGAATCTTTTTCACCTATTTATACAAGGATTAAATACAAACTATCAGAATTAAGTAAGCAACTATATAATTCTGTCCACAGTGAAAACCCTGAATAAAACTTTTTTTCAAAAGGCATGTAAGTGGTTTTTGAACTGTAAAATTTCATGTCTCCTGTCAGAGTGAGCATCTGTAATTCCCACATGTGTGTATATAGACACACAAAAACACACCTGTGCACATACATACGCAAACACACATACACGCACTCACGCACATACACACATACAAACGTTTTCCTAACAAGTAATCTACACAGGCTTGCTGCTGTTTTTGCAGCTGCCAGTCCCTGAATCTGTCATATTATATAACCCAGTGTCTGGTAATCGGAGTTTCTTCTTCGGAGGAGTCTTCAGTGTTCCAGATCTTTCTTTTACCTTGTATTCTAAAGTGCTGTGAGGTACCCCATAAATTCCTTGTGCTTTGGAAACACTCATTTTTCCGCTCATTACCATTGCAATAGCCTCTTCCATTATTTCATGATCATATTGCCGATAACGGCCACGTTTTTTCCTGGGCTGCTTATTATCTTTTCGATCCAATCCATCTTCAGTATTTTCAGAGGTTCCGTCAACTGTTCCATTTTTAGAATTAAGACACAAAGGAGAGAGGTCCCCATGTAGAAAATAAGAGTCAACACTTGAGTGAGTTACAGGCCCAGAACATTCTATCTTGTTCTGTTTAGGGAGTATATTTTTCAGTTTTTGGAGGGCTGATCCTTCAAGGACTGGAGAGGTTTTGGAAACTTGATACATAACATCCAGCAGACCAGGACCATCAGGTTGTGGTTTTGAAATAGAACTTACTCGTAGCTGAGGAATTTTTACTGTACAGTAGGATGTGTTTCATATTGTAGGCTTTCATTTTTTTCTTTAAATTGAGTAACCATTTTCTGTAGAGTTAACTGATGGAGGTAACTGGAAGCTGTTGGGAATTTTAATTCTGAGGTTTCAAGTAGATTGAGTTTACTTTTTTCTGTGCGCTCTGCTTGAGCTCTTGCCCACAAGGCTACTTTTTGCAGCACTGCACAAGTTTCTTTACTGTCTTTATATGAGTAACTATCATTGAAATCTCGAGTTTTGTTTTTAAAAGATGCAGGCTTCCCTGCTGGTAAGGCTTCTAAGTGGAGAAGTAAAGTTTTTTGAGGTATGCCATAAAGTATGCCTGCTTTATTTATGTCCAGTGCTCCAGACTGAATGTCTTTCAAAGCTTTTGAGAGCAAACCATCTGCAAACTCAGCACTTCTTTCCACATAGTCCTCTCTGTTTCTGTGTAGTCTCCTGGATGGATGGAATGAAACGATGGTAAACTGATGCATGAGAGACTCTCACACAGCTATGGAAGGGGAGGGTCCACTCCTTTATTATACTCCTTGCTTAGGTAACATCACTTTTTAAGTCTGTGAGATGTAGTAGTTACTCCTTATCAAAGCAAACGCTACAGTCCTGGTAGGACAATGTGTCAATCATACAGTGGCCTCAACGGGCAGACCTTCCAAGAACATAAAATCCTAACTCAGTATTTGTAAAAATATTCTCATGATGTTGCTATTCCTCTGACAGATGCTTGTAGAGCAACACTTATAATTTTTTTACAATTAGAGTTCCATTATATAAAATACCCAAATCCTAAAGGAGTTTTTGTTAGTAGAAACGTGACGTTACCACTAAACAAGTAATAAAAGAGTCAACCCCTTTAAAGGAAATTTGTAGCAGTAAGAGTATTTCCAAACACAAACACCCCATATTTTTCTTTAGATAAAAACTTAAAATTTGAAACAAGTAGATATGTTATATTGGGTAAAAATACTTTTAGATTTTATACATGTTATTTCTATTTTGAATGTACGTTATAACTTTCAAAGTTTCTTTAACAGAAAGTTCTTTATACTTTATGACTCAAAAAGCTATTACAACCTTAGTTGAAACAAATTACACTCTGTATCTGAGATTTAAATGTTACTAAAAAGCTTCCTATGCAAATTGTTAATGGAAGATGCAAAAGTTACCCCCCCCAAATTCCAAAAATCCAACAGAACAGCACTTCACTATTAATGTTTTAATTAATTAAACAGCTTTCAAAGCATGAAAGGACTTTCTGTGGTGATTACTAGATATACTAAGTCTGCCACCACACCTAAAACACAATGAAAAAACTCTAAGCACTGTAAATTAGTTGTAAGAATTAGTAAGTATAGTACTTTTAAAACTAGTTGACTGTTTAAAAAATTAAATAGTGAAATTACATATTTTCCTTAAAACTGCCTCCTAAAAACTGAATTTAAAATTCTCTACTCGTCCTGCTTCTTAGTTTGTATTCTATGATTAAGTTGGTAGTTCATTTTAGTAACATGAACTAAAGTTTGGTGATTGTTCTGATAACTTTTCTTTAACAGAAAGAATAAAAAAGAAAGAGAAAGGACAAATGAAAGGTATGAAAGACACACATTTATGAGTGACAAAAATTCTGGAAGAAAACTATATATGTCAGTCTATTCAGAGTAGTATGAAGAGTTCTCTGCATAATTTTATATTAATACTAAATTATATTTCCTAGATATTGCTTACCCAGCCACTGAATTTTCAGAAGAAGGATCACATATGGATGACTCTTCAGATTTTATGCTGGTTTTCTTTGTAGAGAGATCTAACACTCCATCCCCTATAATTTTTGCAAGAGAAAAAACTTTATATTTGTGACAGATAGGTAATCCTTACATCATAACATTTCATATTTTGAGGATCTACTAATTAATGACCTAAAAATTAACACTGGTATTTGATATGTGGCCATTACCAACTCATCTTGTGGTTTTAGTAACAGAACATGACTGGGGAGGCACTACATAGGAAAAAAGAACAGAGGAAGACTGGCATTGCCGTGATATGAAGAAATTAGATAAAAATTGTTTAAAATCCACCCTTGTTCACCTTTCTCTTCTGCAGTGAAGAGTCACTCGATTGCTTATTCAATAAAAAACATGACTGTTTTCTGTTCAAGGCTGCCTAGACGATGCTTTGGGAAAGTGGGAATAATGTATGTTTAACAAAACCGAGAGCATAGAAAATATGAGGATGAATAAGAGAACGATAATCAGCATTTACTAGGACTATTAATATGTGGAAACATACTTTAGGTAATCTATGACTCTACACTCAACCAATGTATTTTTCAGAGCTCACAGTATAAAATTTTACTGTTTTAAATAACTAAAATGTACAACAGTTGAATCACTGACTATGTAACATATTGTGGTTATATCTGTGATTAGATGACACAATAAAATAACATTTTAAGAAAAAGTAGCTTGTTAGAAAACTGCCTATGTATTTCTTACTAAAAGGTAGTTATTATTATTATAATACTGAATTTACATAGACAAAACTTCAAGTGACTCAGATATGTTGTTAATCTGATAAATTTCAAAATCAAGAATAAACTGAATTTAAAAATACATCAATACATATGGTGAATGTTTCTACCTAAAAAACTGAAAAAGCTGTAAGAAATCATTTTAAGAAAAATCCATGTTTTAAAAATTATACCAAAAAATTCATCTAGGTTTAAAAATAATTCAATTATGTGCAAAGCACTGCTGGAATTCGGAAAGCAGTAATTAAAAATGCATAAAGTACCTCCTCATGGTTCTTAACAATCTAGTTAGATAATTCATACACCACCACCACCATAACCATATTTCAGGCTGATGATATGTGCTACTTAGGAAAAATAAAGCAGAGTAAGCTGATAAAAGTAATGAGAGTAGGCTTAAGGCAGCTGCTGTTTTATTGAGTATTATCAATTCAGGCCTCCTCTGACTTGAACACAGTCCTGAACAAAGTGAAGGTAACAACCAAGCAGATTATCTGGGGGAAAGCTTATAGAAGGATCGTTTGTGCAAAGGCTATGATATGGAATCGTGTCTGGAATTTGAGGAATAGCAAAGAGGCCAGAGTGACTGCAATGGAATAAGCCAGACTGAGTGAGCTAAGGTCAGAAACCAGGCAGATCATATAGGGCTTTGTAGACAATGGCAAGAAATTAGAATTTTACTTTGAAAGACACAATAAACCACTGGAGGATTCTAAACATAAGACTGACAATTTTAATTTTTTTAAAGCATTAATCTGCTGTGGGGGGAGCAGAGAAACCTGTTGGGAAACTGATATGCTATTTCTCACCTTTGGGCTTTCACACTTCCAATTAGTTCCCTCTGCCTAGAAGTCTCCTAATTCTCTCCTCCTTCTATCCTCATATTCATTCTGTGTGCGCGGGCTAAGCTGCTTTAGTCGTGTCCAACTCTGTGTGACGCTATAGACTGTAGCCCACCAGGTTCTTCTATCCGTGGGATTCCCCAGGCAAGAATTCTGGAGTTGGGTTGCCATTTCCTTCTCCAGGAAGGATCAAACCAGATCTTCCTGAGCCAGGATCAAACCAGGTCTCTTACATTGGCAGGCAAGCAAGTTTTTTTTTTAATCACTAGTGCCACCTGGGAAGCACCAAATCTTCCTCATCATTCAAGACACAACTTGAACTTTGTTGTCATTATTGTAGGTTCCTATACTTGCAACACTTACCTATATTATTTAGCATTCAGCAAGCCATAATTTAGTTCTTTATTTACTTACTAGTGTTAGCCACCAGATAATATGCTACATGAAGGCAGAAAATCTGTCTATTTACTGATGTAGCCCCATTCCCTACAACAGTGGCTGATACACAAGTAAGTGTTCGGTTAGGTATTTGCTGAAAAGAATTTAGAAGTAGAAATTCAGTTATTGCTAGAGGTTACAAAGCCTAGATTGAGATAAAAAAAAAAAAAAAAGACTGGGCAGACAAGTATATGGTACATGCTACCTTAAAAATTATTAAATGAAGTATCTTTTGATCTCTTTACCTAATAAATGCCCCAGTTATCCATTCAGCTCAATCTTATGCTTAGTCAACAACTCATCTCAATGCTCATACTTCCTGAGCAATTAAGCCATGTGCAATTCATCAAAAATGCTATGTGGTGTTGGGTCTGTAAAACATCCAGTGCATGGTTCCCTCTGCCTAGAATGCTCTTTCCACTCTTCTTTAAAGATTCAGACCCACCCCCGCCTCACCCAAGTAGAAGCTTAATGTCACCCTTGTCAACAGCATCCTATAAAACTTAATGACACACTCATGCAATTTTTGAGTTACGGATCTTTTTTTCCCAAAAGACTGAATTACTCAAGGTCAAGAATTCTGACATATTTCATAAACAAAAATAGATTTATGTAGGTTAGAGCATATAAAACAATCTTCATAAGTGTTATCCCTTGTCAATGTTCCAGAATAAATTAATGAATTTCTCCAACTGTAAGTTCTACATTTTTGATATGATTAAGGTTAATTATTCCACTAACTATAAATAAGAAAGGCAGATGCTGAGAACTCTTCCTCTCTCTCCTTTACATTAACTGTGCTAACTAGGCTGTAGCTCCCTGTAACTGAAACTGTTAGCCATTCAGTCGTGTCTGACTCTTTGTGACCCCATAGACCATAGCCCACCAGACTCCTCCGTCCATAGGACTTTTCCAGGCAAGAATACTGGAGTGGGCTATCATTTCCTTCTCTAGGGGTATCTTTCTGACCCAGAGATTGAACCAGGGTCTCTTGCACTGCATGCTGAATCTTAACCGCCTGAGTCACAGGTAGCTCCCAAGCTAGGGCAAAAAGGTATTCTTGTTCTTTTTGGACGGCTCCTTGACTGCTGGTTTGGTAGCTGATTTCAGTCTTGAGGAGGAACTAGATTTAAGATCTGTTTCATCTTTAAGAGAAACTATTCAAATCAGGACTATATATCTGATTCACTTTCTTTAGGAACTCTAAACAGTGACACAGATAAGAAACGTTCTTTTTTCCATAACCCCTTCTCCATAACTAGGCTGCCCATGTTACTTATAAAAAGATCTCACTTTTTATTAGCAGTTTGTCACCTCAAGTATTTTGCTGGTATCAATTCCTTTTTCTGTCATAAAGGCTGCAGATCAAGAGCCAGAAAAACAATAAATACCACTAGGATTGTTCGAAAAACAAAAAGAGAAGGGGAAAAACAGCTTGGGAACCAGGACTGAGAAAAAAATCAGGAATGGCAAAAGGGGCATTTTCTTGCTCCTGCTGCTGATTTACATTTATCAGTATCACTCCCCTTCATAATGGAGATGTCACGTCATAACTAGATTGTTTTGTGAGTACACATTCAAAGTACTAGTAATTAACTTGATAAAAACTAAACATCTATTATGCTAAATGCTGCAGGGCAATATGAAGTAAGTAGAGGACAGAAAGAGACTGAAATTTATTTAACCATTCACCTATTGGTAGGCTCTTAGGTTGCTTCAGTTTTTCACTGTTACAAACAATTCTAAAGTGAAAATACTACTAAATGTTTTCTAGTATTCACGCGTAAGAATTTTTCTAAGATGCACACCTAGGAATCCCAGTGCTGGGCAGTATACATTTTGAACTTCTGTAGATATTACTAAATTTTTTTTCACAACCTTGACAATACTTGATGTTGAGATTTTTAATTTTTGCTAATCTGATAAGTAAGAAGAGCAAGTTGCAGGAGTAAATTAATAAGAGTACATTTGATATATGCGTTTATGTGGATATCTAAAGCACACAGAACTGTTTTGCTTAAAAATGCACAAATACATATTATCAGAGGTAGCTTTCAAGGATAAACAAAAGGATGAAAAGTTCCTTAAGAGAAAACATACTAGAAGTAAATATGATCAAGTAACACATTTATTAGTTCTGGGTGACAGGAACATGATTATTACACTGCATTTTGCTCTATGTATGAACATTTTCCAAATAATAAATCATTTCCATTTACTGGTTGTAGTCTGAGCATTAACACGATTAATTATTTCTCATCAAACATTAATGCTAAAGATACAGAATTAGAGAGAGGCTGGTGTATCTATCAACAAGGTCAGGTAATTGTTAAATACATGACACTACCAGATAACTTTAAAAATAAATTGGCATTTGAAAAATTGAAATCATGAACAAATTAAGCAACTTCTTCAGTATTAACATTTTATTGGGTTAATTTTTTTAGAATTCACATTCCAAAACCAAGGTTTGGATTTCTGTTTACAAATTGTTCTCAGTTCTGTATTCTCCTGCAAATACCTGACAAATAATCTGTAAAAAGAAGATAAATGAGATCCACATAATACAAATCTTTCACTCCTCCAAGGGCACTATTCTTTCTCATCCCTTACCTGCCCTCTGTCCATTCGTCTAAGTACACTCTATGCTCTCTTGGCCAAGCTACATATCACTTCAGCATCATCCCCTGAAAGAAGATTTTCCTAATTTACCCCCAGCCTTCTTTCATAGTCCCACAGAATTCTTTGTATGCTTCTATTTGTATTTATGTGTTTATGATGTGTTGTTATAACTTGCCAAGTTTAGCACCTGAACTTCAATAGTACTGTGGGGAATTAGTTAACTATTTTTAGGATCTATTTATAATTTATACCTAATTAAGTATACTTATTTGGCTGATTTTCTCACTAAACTTACTTCTAAGCAAGGCCTGAAATGAATAGTACCTCAGTAAATACCAATTCACTGACTCAGCAATGGCTTGCCCAGTTCTGTCACATCAATCCTGCATATAGCAGACCCTGACTGACAAAATTATCATGAAATCAAAGAACTTTGTTCAGGCAATTGAAAATGACAGCACAGTCTAGAAGCTGATATCTTATATGGGAGAGAAGTTAGTTTTACACACAGAGAAACTCCATTCAGTTAGAGGTTCAGAATGACTTTTAATAATCCATTTCTATATTCGTTCGGTTCTAGCAATAACAGATTTTTCTTCAGAAATCTTAAGACTGTTGATCATTAACCACTTAATATGAATATTAAGTATGTTAAAAACGTATTTATCAACTCATCACAATACTACTGATCTCCAGTTGCCATACGAGAATGAACATGAGTTTAAAAGATCTTCAATAATACATTATGTATCATCAATATTAAAGATATAAGTATGAATAAAATTTAGTATATGAAGGCAAATGAATTTTAATGACAAGCTATCATGTACATTCTATGCTGTTTGGACAAGGGAAAAATATTTCAAATTAAATTTCATAATAACACTAATCACCAGCATAAAACTTTCTTCCAAATCAATGCTATTTAACATTTTATGATGTTTGATGCAAATCTATGTTAATAGTTTTAATAAATATCTGAACACTATTTCTATTTTATGTCTTTGATCATTTCTTATCTCTCCTTAAATAGGTCATCCTTTTAGCCCCCTTGATGTACTGTTCTAGTCAGCCTTCAGACCTTTCTTGTTTTCCCTACTGTACTCTCTAGAAGATTCCCCTGATTTCAAATATAAATGATTTATATTTAACTGGTTTCTAGAAAATAGGACTTACAAAAATCTATATATATAAAACTATAATATTTTTCGAGTGTTACTCTAAGAGCATTATATGTCTTAACCCCACGTAGGGCTCCCATGTCCCAATATAAAAATAAGTTTTTTTCATTTGCAATTTTTAATGATAAAACTGAAAGTGAAATAGAGGTTAATTATCTTGCCCAGGGTCACACAGTTACACTTATTGTCATTCAAACTCAGGTAGTTATTCCAGACTCTGATTACTCTATTAAACTACAATATCTAACCTGTGTAATGTTTCAAAAAGTCAAGTTACAATGGTAATGATGTAATAAATTTGCTCCCGTCACACATAACCAGTTGAAAAACACAACACTTTTGGAAATAATCTAGTAATATGCTATCAAAAATCTTAAAAATGTTCACACTCCTCTAAAACATCTATCTTAAGAAAATAGCATTTAACAAGAAAATGCTTTTATGTACAAAGGTATACCAAAATTCTCAAATATACATAAGCACAAATATATATAAATATTTGCACTATATATATAAATATTCACACAATATAATTTTGCTAATTTTTTTTTTCCCCAAGTTTGCCATAATGAGCATATATATTAATGAAGAAACCCCACAAACTTATCAATAAAATACCAAACTATAAAAGCAATCACTTGAGTTTATCCAAATTTTATTTTAAAATTGTTTTTGTTACTTGTTTAACCATTGAGTTAAAGTTTCAGAGTCATAGGAGAAATAATCAATATAGCATTAGAGCAAGATATCAATTAAACTTTAATATTGGTTTCTCCATCCTTCATTTGCCTTCTTCTGCACATCAAACACACTTTTTAAAAGGGAAGAGTTACTGCTTTTTCGATCTGTTTTATTTAGTGCCTACATAGCTGAAATCTCATAGAATTCATTCACCTACTATTTACTAATAATGACAAGGGACAAAATAAATCAGAAAAAAGTTCTTGTAATAAATTTAGGATGTAAAAAATACTACTACTAACCTTAATTAGGAAATATTACTGGTAAAATTAAACAAGGTTTCAGCACTTCAACCCTAAGCCATTTTAGAATTTCATTGCAGTTCTTTTTTCTTTCTTCACTTATTCCTTTAAGTACCAAACCAAAGCCAAAAGGCTTCGAAGTCAACACCTTGAGAAATATTTCGTAAAACACGTTCTTTGTTTATACCAAGTATTACAGTGTGTACTCTGTAAGTTTAACCTTCAATCAAACTTTTAAAATGTGGGATGTATACTTATTACAACAATATTATACTGGAAAACTTTATATTTGCTAGTCCTTATCACGCTCATCCAAAGGTGATCTAGGAGTTTTAAAAATATTTTTACTGAAATATTACATTCACAACAAGAATGAACCCAAGTACACAGTCTAATGAATTTTGAACATTTCGCTGTAAATAGCAACTAGATCACCACAGTCAACCTGAAGCCCTCCCCATCGTATCTCCTCTGGTCACTAACTTACACCTACCTCCACTATCTTGACTTCTAACAGCTTTATGCATGCTCTTTTAAGTAGCAATTTCACTTCTAGGAGTATGTCCTAAGTAAAAATTAAGATTCGTGCACAATTTCAGCTTGAGCATGTATATCTGAAGATAAGTATAATGTAATCCTTCCACAAAACAGAATACTATTCAGCTAAAATATATTGATGTTTTAAAATATTTTAAAAATACAAGTTACAGAGGATTATATAATGAATAATTTGTGGGAATAAGCTCTGGGAGGAAAGAGTGAGAGTTAGGAGTGTGTAAATATGAGTGTTTTTTTTTTCCAGAAAATGATTTGGAAGGATTGAAAATCACAGCAGTTAACTCTGGGTGGATGAATAAAAGATCAATGTATAGCTTTACAATTCATTCATTTTATTAATATTTATTGAACAGTTATAATATGCCAGTTTTCTAAATGGCACAAAGGAAACAGTAGGGAGTAAAATAGAAAATGTTTCTGCTCTCACAGATTTTACATTCTAGTAGAGCAGACAAAGAAAAGATAAATCAACAAAATATTGCAATTATCCTCCAATTAATTTAAAAAATAATTTCACAAGATGATAAGGCCTATAACGAAAATAAAACACAGTAATAGGAAAGAACAACAACAATGGCAGGTGGGAAGAGGTTACTATGTTGGAATAAATGATTAGGCAAAGTCTAGAGAAGAAGATTTGCTCTTTTTCAAAACAGAAATTTCACTGATACACATTAACCATGCAAAATATAGAATGATTCCTTCTATCCACTCTGTAGTTTACACAATTACCTAGATTTTTGCTATGCTTGCTCTATTTATACTATCTACTTAAGTATTTTAAAGTTAATTCCAGTTGTCACATCATTTCTATATTCTTAAGCATCTTTGATTCATGGGGTGGCAAAGAGTCGGACATAACTGAGCGACTGAACTGAACTGAAGCATCTTTAAACATATGAACATTTTTGTACATAACAATTCCTTACTATCACCTTATACTTAGTTTGTATTGAATATTCTCTAGGCAAGCCAAAGTGTCTTTTTGCAATCAGTATGTTCAAAGTAGGAGCTATGTTACGCTTGACGTTATGTCTCTTAAAATTTATGCAGCCCTTTGCCTCATTTTTAAAAATAATGATACTGACTTTTAGAAGCCAGGTTATCAGTTCTACTAGAGAATATCTTACAATATGGTTTGTTTTTCTCCTTTTCTATATTGTCATTTGTTTTCACTTTATTTCCTAATAATTCTGACAAACCTGAAGTTAATTCTAAAGCAAATAGTGCTCAAACTTTTGGACTCACAATCTCTTTAGCATTAAAAATCTCTGTGGATCTCAAAGAACCTTTGTTTCGGTTAAGAAACTTTATTTCTTAACATTTATAAGTTAAACTGAGATGTTTTAAAATATTTGTAATTGATAACCATAAATGCTAATAACATTTTAATGAAAAAACATATAAAGTGAGCTTAAAAAATAATTTTGTAAATCTTTTAAATGTCTAGCTTTATAGAATACAGTTGGATTCTCATATATGTTTCTGTATCCAATGTGTTCAGAAATCATACATCAATCAGCCTCTGACTGACTCTACTACCTACTCTACTACATACTGGGAGAAAATGAGAGTGAAAAGGGCAAATAATAATATATTATTATTAATTTTGACCTGCTGTACTCTAGAAAGAGTTTCATTGAGAACCACTGACCTAAAAAATTGCTTAGTCATGTTTGACGCTTCTGTCAAGAATACTTCACAAGTGATGTATTAAGTGTATTTTCAATGGTGCTTAAGTGATCAGTGTATTCTGATGACAATAGCTTGACCCCTCCACTGTAAAGTTACCCAAGGAATCTTTCCTCTAATAGTTTTATCTTCTGATGATACTTTTGATTCAGTTTTCTTATTAGGAGCTGTAAAATAATAATATTTTAAGTCTATCATGTCTTCATATTTATTAACTGAAATTCTTAAGAATCCTTCTCAAAAGAAGGCAATTTGGTTATCCTGAAATACAATTTGTAAAAGAAAAGCAAAATAAATGCTAAACTCTTTCCTGTAACTGCACATTTTCAAAGTAATGAGCTGGTATGTATGTTCCTCTGTGTAGACTAATGACTTTGAGAATCATTATCAAGATCTAGTGGATTTTAAAACATTCAACATGTTTCAGCTGAAAATGTTTTTCCTCTTGAGGCTTAAATGTTCTCATATTTGGCCAATGGGGAACCTTTAACATTGCTTCCTGTATTTGGTTGACAAATTGGTCTTTGGTACATTCTTGCTTGTTGGCACAAGATGTTCCAGGATCATCTTATACATTTTCTGATCCAGATCTGGATTCCAAGGAGGTCTGCTATTGCTAAGTCACTTCAGTTGTGTCTGACTCTGTGACCCCATAGACAGCAGCCCACCAGGCTCCTCCGTCCATGGGATTTTCTAGGCAAGAGTACTGGAGTGGGGTGCCATTGCCTTCTCTCCAAGGAGGTCTACTTTCCTTTAAAGGAAAATAATGTTTAGAGACAACAATCTAGGCCCAAGTTCAGTGTCACTTAACTGTCATACAATTATCTTCAGTATTGAAATATTCATATACATAAGAGAACAGATTTTTGAAATGAAAAAAAAAAATGAGTTTGCAATGACATTTCCAATCTGTGTGTTATTAGTCACTCAGTTGTGTCTCATTCTGTGTGACCCCATGAACTGTAGCCCACCAGGCTGCTCTGTCCATGGAATTCTCCAGTCAAGAATATTGGAGAGGGCCGCCATGTCCTTCTCCAAGTGATCTTCCCGACCCAAGGATTGAACCTGGGTCTCCTGCATTGCAGGTGGACTCTTTACTGTCTGAACCACCAGGGAAGCCCTTTTCAGTATACATGTATGCAATTTACAGGTTTTTTAATTCTTTGATTTTTAAATTTGTTTGTTTCTTCTCTTACCCTGAAAATCTTGGTTTCCTAAAATAATAACATAATTATATATTTGATTTACCCTATAGATCCAAAGTAACACACAATGGCAATATCATTACCAACATTACTAAAAGAAGTTTAGGATTTCTTTGAAGTACTCATTTATGTTTAAAATATATTCCACCAAAAATGTAGAGTCAAAATATTGGGTAAAGTCACCTGACAGAATCCTTTCTCAGTGTTAATACATTACTGTTAAAAACATGATGCAACTATGCTCATTTGTTACTTTCTTTTTCATATTTTAGGGACTGCTTTAATTTTTTTAAATTAAAAATCTTTGGGGTTTGTTGAGCATTTATATAAAACTATGTAAAGGTCCATCCACAACACTTCTATTCAGCCCTCTCCATCTCATTTACTTCATTCCCTTATAGGTTTTATCTTTCCTGCTTTGTTTATACAAAACAATACATATATATATGTATATATGTATCTGTGTATATAAAATATATATATATACACACACAGTTCTGTATCTTGCTCTTACCTAACAATAAAACCTGAAAATGTCACTATAAAGGGATCTTTCTCATACCCTTTTCCAAATACTCAAGTTTTCTACTGTATGGATGTACAATAATTTGGTTATCCATTTGGGTTACTTCTAATTCCTTGCTATTATAAATAATATACCCCTGATGAATTAACTTTGAATATGTATCATTGATATTTGTATAATTATAAGCTCGATTCTTTGAAATGAGATTGCTGGGTCAAAGAGTTAAATGCATTGCCAACTCCACTCCATAAGGATTCTACTAGTTTGTATTCCCTTAGGAATGCATGAGAGTGCCTGTTTCTTACAGCTTCATGAGAAAGATTATGTTGTTCAACTTGAATTCTTAGTCTGATAGGTATGAACCATATAATGACTGTATTTCCTATGAGTTTATAAGTGTATTTTCCTGTGTTTAAAAACTTTCAAAGCTTCTTATATGAACTTACAGTAAAACAATGCTCATTTACCTATCAGGTGGTTTTTCTTTTAGTACTCAATTTTTTGAAACTGTTAATGCATTAATTAGTAGCCCTTTATTTTATAATATAGATCATAAATATTTTTTCACAGGCTACTATTTCTCTTTGGATTTTTCTAATAGTGCTTTCTTCTTTATCCCCAAAGTTATTTTTACACAATGGAAATTATCTCTCTCTTATTGTTAAGGTGACGTTCTAGTTGAGATATAAATGTGAAGGGGACAAGCCAGAAAAACAAGAAGATTTAAAGGCAGAATAATCCAGGAAAAGCAACTGGCAAAAGTGAAGGTTCAGAAATGAAATGAGCTTAGCATGTGTCAGAAATACACAGACAGTGTGAGGTGCACATACTAAGCCAGGAAGAGAGGAAAAGGAATCAGAGGGGTAGACAGGGATAAGATCTTATCAAAACCATGTAAACCATGAGAAGAAAACAAATTTTATTCTTCCAGTAATAGAAAGGAAGATTTAATTTGGGTAATAACAGAAAGATTTAAATATAGAAGTAATACCAGCTTTACTTTATTCAAGCAGATATTTTGAACCCATTTTGGCACACTGATAACAAGAATTATGTTAAGGTACATCTTATGAAAGCTGTATTTGGAGGGAAAATACATGAAAAAATTATAAAGGAAACAACTCAATGAACTGTCACTTGGAA
Organism: Aepyceros melampus; assembly: GCA_006408695.1. Lineage (NCBI taxonomy): Eukaryota > Metazoa > Chordata > Mammalia > Artiodactyla > Bovidae > Aepyceros > Aepyceros melampus. The sequence continues at coordinate 112,238 of SJXQ01002668.1, forward strand.
ACCACGTGGTAACAGAGTGACCAACTTTATACCAAACTTAAATATTCAGGAAAAATTTAACAGCTATTGAAAAACTGACTTCTTTTTCTTTCTTTTTATACTTCATATAGCTAATTAGGTTAGTCAAGTGATGGTTACATGGTAACATTTGTTTATGGAAGTTCTAAATTTAAAGTGCATGGTTTTATGCAATATTCTTTACAAAACAGAAAAAAAAAGAAAAATCCAGTTTAAATATACTGTTGGTGTTTTTCAGTCACCCAGTCATCTCTGACTCTTTGCGACCCCATGGACTGCAGCATGGCAGGCCTCCCTGTCCTCACCATCTCTTGGAGTTTGCCCAAGTTAAATAAAGGTAACAATTATATTTCTTGACACTATAATCTGACTTTACAGAAAAAGCTTTGACTAGTCTCCTGATTTTTCAGTAACTGAGATAATCTTCATACAATTCCTCAAACATACCTGATTTGTTCCTGCCTTCTTTGATTTCTGATATTTTTGTCTCTGTTTTTGATACTTCTGTCTGGAATGACCTGCCCTCAGATCTTCCTGTGGAGAACGACTTCTATTGTTCAATTCTCTGTTCAAACTCACTTCTTCAGGGAGGCTTTCCTGACCACCTTACCTAAAAGAATCCTCTCAAGTCACTCTTGATATCTTGCTTATTGATTCTTTTTGTAAGATTAGGGGAACGCTGACAGGCATATTTCCAAAAAGTAACAAATAACTTCTGGAAATGAAAAAATAATAACAAATTAGAAACTCAAGACAAAGGTGTAAACAGTGATTAGAACAGCTCAAGAGAGAATCAGTGAATCTAGAGACAGTTCTAAATTAACTAATCTAAATTAACACAAAGAGACAAAGAGGTGGAAGATACGAAAGAGAAAAGATAAGAAGGACAGAATGAGAGGATATCCAAAATATGCCTCAAAAATTTTTGACAAGAGATAAAGTGGGAAATGCAATATATTGAAAAAGATAATGGCTGGAAAACCAAAATAGATAAAAGAAATTTGTCCTCAGTTTTAGAAATGATGACTTCCAAGCAGAATAAATAAAAGAAATCTATACCCAAACATATCCAGGACAACCTGCAAAACAGCATAAACAAAACAGAAAGTGAGAGATAGGTGCTAAAAAGTAGATACAGTGTATGAAGATTACCTACAATGAAAAGACTATTTGTTGTGAAATTATACAAAAATATAAGCCAAGACACAGATCTAGTAGCTGTGTTAAGAAAATAGTAATTGTCAGCCTAGACTTGTGTACCCAGAAGAAAATCTCTTTTAAGAACAAGGTTATTTAAAAAAAAAAAAGAGCAAGACACTAAAAAAAGAGAAAAATCTAAAAGAGTTTACTACCAGTAGACCTTTATTAAAAGACACTCTGATCCCAGAAGAAAATTCAAGCTACAAGAATGAATAATGAGCAAAGGAAAAAGATAATCATGTTTGTAAACCTAAACAAAAATTGATTATATAAAAACAAATAGTTACAATGTTTTCATTGGGATGTCTTTAAAAGAGAACTAAAGAACTGATGAAATGGCTATTGTGTCAGGACAGGTAACAAGTTAAAATATTCTTAAATAAACTGTTGAGTTAACTAAGCATTAAAAAATTTCTAGGAAGATCCGTTGGAGAAGGAAATGGCTACCCACTCCAATATTCTTGCCTGGAGAGTTCCATGTATAGAGGAGCCCGCCGGCAGGCTGGGCTGCGATTCATGGGGTCACAGAGAGTCGGACACGACTGAGCAACTAACACAACAAGGGCAACCACTAACAGAACAGCAGTAGAGTATATTACTTCAAAATCAGCAAACGGAGAAGAGTCAAATAAGAGGAAAAAAATACAGCCTAAAATAAAATAACAAACAAAGGAACAAAAAAAACTTAAATGGGACAAACAGAAAGTACAAAATAAGATGGTGCTATTTTGTGTTAGACAGTTAATTTGGTTGATGAGATTATAGAATACAGGATGCTATGGGAAAATATAATAAGATTAGTTCAGTTCAGTTGCTCAGTCGTGTCCGACTCTCTGTGACCCCATGAATCGCAGTACTCCAGGCCTCCTTGTCCATCACCAACTCCCGGAGTAGTCCGACTCTCTGTGACCCCATGAATCGCAGTACTCCAGGCCTCCTTGTCCATCACCAACTCCCGGAGTTCACTCAAACTCACGTCCGTTGAGTCCGTGATGCCATCCAGCCATCTCATCCTCTGTCATCCCCTTCTCCTCCTGCCCTCAATCCTTCCCAGCATCAGAGTCTTTTCCAATGAGTCAACTCTTCGCATGAGGTGGCCAAAGTACTGGAGCTTCAGCTTCAGCATCAGTCCTTCCAATGAACACCCAGGACTGATCTCCTTCAGAATGGTCTGGTTGGATCTCCTTGCAGTCCAAGGAACTCTCAAGAGTCTTCTCCAACACCACAATTCAAAAGCATCAATTGCCCAACCTCAATTTTGGTGATAATTAATAAGAATGCATGTGTATGTCTGTGTGCATCCAATTAGGAGGTATAGAGGAAGTTTTTCTTAGAGAAGTCATGTTTAAAAGGAGACCTGAAGAAAAACCAAGTAAGATTTATTTAGAAAAAAATTGTGGAAGTTGGGAGTGGCTTCTACTGAGAGACAAGAGCATGTACAAATGTTTTGAGGCTAGAGTATGTGACATTCAAGAAACAGAGAATTTCAATATGAAGACTAAAGAAAGGTGGAAGGTAAGAGTGAATAGGTAGGCAGGGTCTGGATCTTGGTGAGTTTAGGATTTTAGACCTAAGAACAATTCAAAGCCAAATTCAAAGCCAAAGTTTTAAACAAATGAGTGGTATGACTTGATTCAGAATTTTTAAATATCACCTGTTTCCTATATCCCTAGAGTCAGAGAAGGTGAGATCAGAAGGGACATGGATCATCTAGATAGGTTTTATTCTTCAGGTTTATTAAAAATATGGTATTGTCTCAAGCATGGAACATAACATTTTCTTCCATGTCTTTAGCCTTGGAAAACAAAAGTTTATTACAGAAAAACAAGATGTATATTTTATTGCATTCATCAGTACATACAGAAATACCTTCTGAACTGAACTTAAAAACTATTCAGTATTTTCCTAACAGAGTAACAATGGACTTCATCTATAAACAGAGTAATTTAAAATACATAGTATCATAAAATAATACACTGTCCTTTTAATTATAATTTAACATCTCAGAGGACAATGTCACCTACCTTAATCTCAGCTAAGAAACCAGATTAGAGGAGGTGGCAGCACCACCAACAAAGGATACTTAATGACAATTAAACATATCACTGAAATTTATACATCTCATTCAATGCAATTTCTCAAATGCTCACTTGAAGCCTAGTTTATATTCTCATTTATAATTTATTAAAAAAATATTATTTAACTAGGAAATATTTCCAAAGTTTAGCCTACTAACAGCAATGTGAAATAACTTCTTTAAATTTTTTTTAACTTAATCTGTTGGCAGTTAGCTGTAGGGAAAATAATTCGAACAATGTCCAGTCATTATGGGTTACTGCAATAATTAATGTTCATCATGACACTAAGTTCCATATGTTGTTTAAAGATACTGCAGGATAATTTCCATCCAATAAGCCTAAGTAATAAATTTTACTGTTAAAATAGCATAAATCCAATGAGCAAGGAATAATTCTTAGATTGTCAATAGTATTTGAAAATAGTGAAGATCTTTAAACTGGTAAATACAGTACGTCATTTAAACACAGGGGGGATGCAGAAGTGAATAGACAAGGTTCCTGCTCCCAAAGTGGGGAGATATACACAGAAATAATGGCAATGAAGTGAGAAATTTACTATATTGAAAATTCTACCAGAATATTCACTCAAGCCTCAAGGTAGAAAACAACACCAACAAGGGCAACAAAGTGCTGCTGGTTCATCTCTGCCCACATTTGATCTTGTTTTGTATATACATAGAACTGGTAAATTCTTTAAGGTTGTCACGATAATGATAAAGGTTATGAAGTTTCAAATGTCTTCCTGTACTTTGGAATTCAAAGAAGCTTTTACTTTGGGTCCAGATTAGAATAGAAAAAAATTTTTGTTTGGTTATGCTAATGTTCTTTCTTATCCGTTTTTAAATTTACTGCTCCAGGAAAAAAAAAAAAAAGCATAACTTCCTTTGTCCCAGTTTCTGAGGCTCAAAGTATTTATACAAATCTGTAGAAATGAAAGTGCACAAAAATATATCTCTAATATTTGAATACTTGGTTAGAAAGTACATGGAAGAGGTAAATAGGAATGTTTCTCTCATGCTAACAATATTTTAAGTCAGTCTAGGGTTTTTCAAAGAGAAGACAAGGAAAATGAAAAGTACAAAAACTGACTTATGAAGAACAATTAGAGAACCTATAAAGATTTGCTTGAGAGGTTTAGACAGACAAAATAGTTTCAACAAATATTTGCAGCACTAATAAAAAGTAAAAGGAATAAATTCTGTCATATTGCTGCAGATGGAAAAGAAAACCCAACACCCTAAAGGTTAGCATAGATAAGAGAAGTCTCGGAGATACAATGATTTCTACAAGTATTTATAGAACTATTGAGAAAATGCTATTGCAGATGGAAAAAAATGCAAAATGAAGGGTGGATATTTCAAAGTATGAGCTTAACTGTCGGAGCTGTCAAATTTTTTTTGCTAGTACTTATTGTCAATCAGAGGTTGAATTACCATTGAAAGATGAGCAGGATATTCTTTTGTGCATCTTTTACTTTATTTGGCTATTCTGTTATCTTCTGATAACTACTTTGTCTATTTTTCTATGGTGTCATGTTTTCCTCATTGGCTACAGGTTTGTTTAACTGAATGGTTGTTAGTTACATCAGTTGTAAATACTGCCTCCAAATTTGAGATTTGAATTTTCACTATTCATAATGACTTTTACTGGAGAAGGCAATGGCACCCCACTCCAGTACTCTTGCCTGGAAAATCCCATGGATGGAGGAGCCAGGTGGGCTGCAGTCCATGAGGTTGCTGAGGCTCAGACACAACTGAGTGACTTCACTTTCACTTTTCCTTTCATGCATTGGAGAAGGAAATGGAAACCCACTCCAGTGTTCTTGCCTGGAGAATCCCAGGGACGGGGGAGCCTGGTGGGCTGCCATCTATGGGGTCGCACAGAGTCAGACACGACTGAAGCAACTTAGCAGTAGCAGCGTAATGACTTTTACAATACTTAAGTTTTACATTTTAGTGCAGTCAAATTTACACAATTATTTTATGGATTGTTATTTCTGCATCTTAGGAATGTCTTCCTTATAAGTTCATTAAGATATAATCTTTTATCTTTTCTTTTACTTTTAACATTTAGCCTTTAAACCCCAATGAAATTACTTTTGTGAGTGATATAAGGTAGAGATCCATTTTTCCCGCTCCATGCACATAACCAATTGCCTTGGAACTGTTTAATGACATCTCTTGCTTTTGTACCAAGCTTCCACTAATGTCTGGAGAATTTCTGGGACTGCTAATCGGTCCCAGTGATTTGTATAAGGGCTACAGGACCCTGTTTGAATTATTTTACTAAGTCTTGATATGTTTTAGAGAAGTCCCTCACCACACTGTCTTGGTAATTCTTGGCTCTTTTAAGTTTTACACATAAATTTTATGATTGGAAAGTCATTTTCACAATAAACCCTATTAGAATTTTAAGTGGACTGATGCTGAATTTAAAAAAAAATTTATTTATTTTTGGCTGTGCTGGGTCTTGGTTGCTTCATATTGGCTTTTCTCCAGTTGCAGCAAGTGGGAGCTATCTTCATTGCAGTGAGCAGGCTTCCCGTTGTGGTGGCTTCTCTTGTTGTAGAGCACAGCTCTAGGGCACATGGGCTTCAGTAGTTGTGGTCCCAGGCTCTAGACCACAGACTCAATAGTTGTAGCACATGGGCTTAGCTGCTCCTCAGCATGTGGGATTTTCCCAGACCAGGGATTGAACCTGCATCTCTAGCACTGGCAGGTGAATTCTTTACAACTGAGTCACCAAGGAAGACCTGAAGCTCAATTTTTAAGTATATTAAAGATGAACCACTATCTTTTAGAGTCTTCCTATTCATTTAAAATATAATTACTTATTTTGAGAGTCTTCTTTTATATCCTTCAATAAAATTTTATAATGTTCTCCATTAAGTTCATAGTTTCTTAGTTTCATTCTTAGGTGTTTTATGTTTTTCTTGCTTTTGTTGCTACTGTAGAAGAGATTTTTTAAAAGCTGGATTTTCTAATTGGATATTATAATACATACTAATCTTGTGAATAATACATTTTCCAAACTTTTTCACCAGTTTGAAAACTTTACATAGATATTCTTTCATATTTCCTATATACACTATTATACTGTTTGTAAGCAACCACAATTCTGCTCATTCTTTCCTTATAACCTATTACTTATTATTGGTTACTTTCATATTTCTTTTTTTCTCTTCACATTACAAGTCAAGATTGCTCATAAAATGTTGAAAATTGGTGATAGTATGTATTTTTGTCATGTCTATTACTTTAAATCATTTCATTACGATGTCCCTGGCAGGAGATATGCTCATCTATTCTTGGTGTTATAAGCAATTTTTATAATAAATGTCAGATTTTATAACTATTTTCTGTATTTATTAGGATGATATTTTCTCTTTATTTTTTTGTAATGTGGAAACAAAAAAAATGTTTCAAGTGCAGAATTATTTGTGCTTCCCTAGTCATTATTTATAATGTTTTGATACTTTACTATATTCAATTTGCTAATGCTTAGAATTTTTGCACCTACATTTGTAAATAAGACTAGTTGGCAATTTTTCTTTCTTTTGTTAGCTGTGCCTCATTTTGATATCAAGATGATAGTCATATTTCTCTTTTTTTTTTTTAAATAGTCTTTAAAAGATAAGAATTATCTATTGCTTTAAGTTACCTGTAACACCATTTGAGATAGTAATTTTACAGATGTACAGGACAATCCACAAATTATCCACATTATTTATGGCTACATTATTATTGGATTTACAGATTATAGCATCTAATTTGAATAAAATAACTGACAAAATAAGCAAATGACTTAAATGTGTATTGTTACAAAATTACAGAGTAAGAATAATGTAAAAAAATTAAGTACTAGCAAAAAATAGACAAAGGCAGAACTAATCCTGCTACTACTAATATGACCATTTTATTAATTATATCATAAGGTATGGACAGTGAAGTCAGTCCAAACATTTTTTTAGGTCTTAAGAAATCATATGAAGTAAGGATTTATACCTTGTATTATTACTAATGAAACACTCCAAAGTCTACACTGTGTGACACTGAGGGTGAAGTTGCCATGATTAGCAAGACACGTGAAAATGGCTTATAATATTTTTATTTCAACCTTAAAAAATATTAATTTGTGAAAATATTAGTACATATAAAGCATTGGTGTGTATACACACACACACACTCATGTGCATGCACACACAAACGCATCAGAGGTTATGTGCTCTATAAAAAAAGATTGGTATGCAAGTAGGCAAAGTTAGAGCTTACCAATTTCTACCACAGCAGAATAGTTTTATAAAAGAGGATCTGATTTTATTACTCTCTGCTTAGAGAAATATAGCAGCTTTCCATGATTGTAAGAAAAGTCAAAATCCTTAATATTTCCTATATGTTTTTCTCATAATCTTATATTTTTTCAGTCTCACTGCTACTATTCTCTCCCTTGCTCTCTACTCTATAAGCCACATTAAACTATATGATTTTATCCGCAAGTAATAACACTGAAATCTCATATCACAAATCATCCTTCAAAATTATAATCAAGAAGACTATTTACAGATTTATATCCATTAATCCTTTCAACTGCAAAATGTTCAAATAATTAGAATATCAAAAAAGTTCACTACATTAATATAGTAACTACATTAATTATTTTCTACATACACTTCGACATGCCTTATCACTTGAATTCACAGAATCACAGAATGTAAGAACTGGAAATTTACTTTAAAAAATGTCATCTATTCCAACCAATCAGCTGATGCTTCTGAATGCCTCTAATGATAAGGCAAGCAGGGAATCATTTTTCTCATTCCCCTTAAAAAAAAAAAAAAGTCTGATCCTTAGAAATATTCTTTCTTATATGGATCTAAAATCTATTTCCACCTAATCTCTAGGTGATCCTAATTCTACTCATTGGGCCATTCAGAGAAAGTTCAGTCTTACTTTAGTGGAATAATGATATAAATTTTAGAGACTTCCAAGGCTTCTCTTCTGTGGTAGTGTGGAACAAGAAATAGAGTATGGAGGGACTAATAATGTTTGAGTATCTTTTATGAGGTGGTTATTTTATATTTAACTTTCATATTGCCCCAGTGAGTCTGTTATATTATTGCCAAGTAACAAGTAAGGAAATTAAAACCAACAGAAAGTTAACACTTTGTGTAATTTAAGTAGCAGAGCAGGGATTTCAACCACAAGTCTGTCACAGCCACCAAAGCCTATGTTTAAGTCTGTTTAGAACACTGAAGTGCTTCCCACAAAGGAGAAAGATTTAAGAGAAGGTGAAACATGGAAATGTAACACAAATAAGCATAAATACTAAAATTCCCATACTTTCTAACTTTCAAAATTCAATGTATTGATAAATTTTGTCCTTAAGCCTTCTATTAAAATCATCTTCAACATTCCCTTCTGTCTTATAACCAACCTGTCTTATTATCTCAAATTCTCATATCTTTCTACATAAATAAACTCATACAACCTAAAATTAAGGAAGCAAAAAGAAATAAGTATTTCCATATTTCAGCCTTTCTCAATTTTAATCTGTTTTACACACTGAAAAGATGATCTTCTTTAAATACTAAGTAATGTACTCTTCTCTAAAGCCTCAAACACCACAATGCCTTCTGCAATAAAACTTAATGCTAACATTTTTCTGGTTTTGAGGCCTGACAACACTATACCTAATTTGTATTAACAAAAGCTACTTGTTCTCTCTTCTTTAGGCAAATACTTATTTGGCATCCTCCACTGAGCGACTGAACTGAACTGAACAAGCACTTTAAGGCTCTTCCTTCTTTTCCTCTGAGAATCACAATTCTTCCTTTAAATAATGATCAGATTAAGATCAGCACAGCTTCGTCATTCATGCTTTTGAAAAATGTGTCTCTCTATATAATTATTTACATTATGTTTATCAAGGTATTAACTTTTCTCTTTCCCTAGTGACATCATAAACAACTATTATCCATCAATTTTTTATTTTTGACCTAAGTGTGAAAAACTGAACAAAAGTGCTTAATGAATGTTCTCAGCTGTACATTATAAAAATTCATTTTTATCATATACATCTTTTTATTTGTATACTTTCCTTTTAGGTTGCTTTTAGGATTCTCTCACCATACACTTTATTGTGAAAAGAGGGTAGAGAAACTTTCACTTCTCCATTTATAAACAAAGACAAATGTAATACAAAAGTTTTAATTTAGCACTTCTCTCTAGTCCATGTTACAGACTAATTTTAAGTAATATTACTTTTAAATTTCTCTGTGACTATATGGTTATATATATACATACATATACTAAAGAATATTAAAACATAAAATCATACATCACATACACACACACACACAAGTCTTACCTTGCTGAGTATTTTGTTCTTGCATTCGATTCACAGTGAGGTCTAAGGGGCCTTCCTGCTCTTCCTGAAGGGAGTTTTCTGCTTGATTCATTTGGATACTTTTACATTCAGACTTGGTCCAATTGAACCATTTCTATTCTCTTGAATTTTACCACTTTTTGAAATATACTCAATTGCAAACTGACGTATCATCTTTTTCATTAATTCCTGAGCAACTAGGGGAATGTTAGGATCACAGTTCTGAGGAAGATCTAGGGAAGAAATAAATACAGTAAGAATTAAAAAGAGAATACAAAATACCAATGTTTAAATTTATCTTAACTGCAAATTAATGATTTCAGAAGTCTCAGAGGATGTCCATAATTGTGAATGGTTTCTGGAACTTAGCAACAAAAACCTTGTAGATTTAATTAGTATTACGAGAATATATTAACCCTAAACTTGGCTATTTAATTATTTCTTTCAATAAACATTTTTGGTCCCAAATTAAAATATAAAGAACTAGACATAAAAGGAGACAGCTTATTTTTAGAGTTTTAATTCAAATGAATTGTAAAAGATATTAAAACTTAGTATGTGAACATAAATTGTATATATAAGTAACCAAGCAATTTTTAATATAGTAGAGTAGGTACACACATTAACTATTAAAGAAAACGTCTAAACTCTGTTAACTGTTTATTACCATTAACCCTGTCAAGTATGGACTTTGTATAGAGCCTGAATGTCATCAGGACTTTTTCTTTCTCAACTTTTCATATCAAGAAATTTCAGTCATAAAGAAAAAATTAACACTACAATGACACACAGACAGCCTCAACCAAGATTCAAGAATTGTTAGTATGCTGCCATATTCACCATCTTTTTACTTTCTGCTTTGTAGAACTACTGAAAAGTAAATTGCAAAATTATGGCATTTCACTCCTAAATATTTCAGTTCTCATCCACTAAGATTTCCCTATAGAAACAGTAATATCATTACTGATAGTCTTAATCAGTTCTTGATCCCAAAACATGTTGGTCATCTATAACCAAAATAAAGGTAAGTAGTCATATGCATTTCTGCTTGAAACCTGTACAAGAGGTAAAAACAACTAAATTATTTTATAGTAAGAAGTATGGAATAAATAATTTATAAACACAGTATATAATAAGTAAAAAAAGAGTACTGATACTGGGTGGTAGTGCTGGTGGTTTTTCCACAGACACACTACTGGTTTCACCCCAATCCTTTTATTTACCCTGCTCCTTCAGAGGTAGAATGACTGGTGAAATGGGAAGGATGACTAAGCTTATCTGGTTAGGCTCTGTACTTCCTCTTCGGAAGTGGGCCTACTTCTCGAGTTATTAATTCTCTGCTCATTACCATCTCAACTCTTATCCAGACAAATCAGTGTTGTGTGAACAGACCTGCCTTGATCCCGAGCTATCTGAGACTGAAAGCTTATGTCATCTTAGTTGGAGCACCTAAGAGATCTGAAGGCAAATCCTCCAACCAGCAACTATTTTTATAAAGGTGAAGAAAGGCAACAAACTACCTCTACCATGACCACAATCATATCTGATTAGCAAAATGCAATCTAAACCGACATCTATCTGTTTATTGTCTTGCAGAAGTATCAATATATTTGATCACAGGGTGTTTTTTTGGATCTGCTAGAGATGTTGGACACGACTGAAGTAACTTAGCAGCAGCAGCAGCAGCAGCAGCAGAGATGTTGCACAATAAACACCTCCTTAATATTAGCTCTTTCAAAACAATTTTGAATTCTGAAAAAAAACATTTGAAGAGGGATTATGGGCTTACATAAAAAGGTAATATTTAATTCTCATATTTATTCTTTGTTTAGAACCAAGTAGGGAAGAGAGGCACTAGTTGTTCTAGGGTACTAAAAAGAAAGACTTGCCTATACACTTGATCCTTAAACAACATGAGTTTGAACTGCAGAAGTGCATATAGACATGAATACTTTTTCCAGTAAATATGCACTACAGTACTACACAATCCGTAGCTGGTTCAATCTGTAGATGTGGAACCCCAAATATGAAGGGCCCACTATAAAGTTAAGAGTTTTGACTATGCAGAGGGTCAGTGCTCTGAACTCCCATGTTGTTCAAGGGTCAGTTGTATATATTGTATCCCCATGGCATTTTATTTTAAAACTGGAGGTTTGTACCTCTTAATTTCCCCCTCTTCACTTATTCATTCCCCAACACCCTTCTCTCTTCTGGCAACCACTTGTTTGTTCTCTGTAACTATCAATCTGTTTCACACTGTTTTGTTTTTTAGGTTCCACATGTAAGTGAGAATATATAATACAAGGTATATGGCCCATGGTATTGAAATAACTTTGTATGGGGACAGACTGTTACTAAATTTATTGTGGTGATCATTTCATCATGTATGTCAAATCATCCCATAGTATACCTGAAATTAAAATAATATTGTACATCAACTAAATTTTAATGAAAAAAGACTGACAGATTGAAATCTTAGCCATCTTTATAAATTTAGGTTAGTTACACACCACTCCATATTTTAGTTTCTTCGTTCATAAAATGGAAATAACAGAACTTTGGAAATCATAATAGGGTTTGCTCACAGGATATTTTAAGATTGTATGAGATTGTAGATAAAATACTGAGTTCTTATACTTGGCATTTTAATAACTGACATTAACTACACTGTTATCTTAGATTGCAGTGAACATAACAAGAGAAACAAGAAGATTCAGGCTGAGCAGTTAAGAAGATTCAGGCTGAGCAGTTACATTTTATTTAATTCATAAAATGTCAACTAAGTAGAAATATTAACTAGGTTAATATGTACATTATTAACTAGCTTGGAAAATACAAAGAACATAATTTCTAAGCCCATGTAATATATTCTGATTCCGAATAGACAGTATTAGCATATGTAACCTAGCTAAAGTGATTTATATCAGAGCAAGAGATTTCTATGTTACACAGAAGGATTCCTAATTAATACTATTTCTCAATGACTTCCTTCAGGAATCCTTGAAGGTGTTTGGCAAACCGTTTCTCTGTCATCTTTCAAATCTAATCTTGCTTTGCCATTATGTGTTAAAAGGAGATACTGGATTTACTTTTATGTATTTCGGTTAACTGACCTGTAATCTACTGGCTAATGTCACTTTATAAATTCAAAATGATACATTTATAAAAAAGGGACAGAAATATGATCACATTCATATCATATGACTAGAGCTACACTTTAGAGTTGAGTTTAGAGCTCATTCATCTACTCAGTTTTTGCTTGTTTATATTAGGAATACATCTATGTGTAAAACCAAAAGACTTGGCAAACAGCAAAAAAACAAATACGATTTAAAAAGATAAAGAGATAAAATGTTGCTCAGTTGCTAGTTAGTTAGTGAGCCTTCTAGATTTCTTGCACAAGTGGTCACAATTACAAAAAAATGAATTAACTAAAGATCTTGGTTAGGGATATATGCTTAGATGGTTCCAAAAGTTAGGCTTAACTAATAAACACTGGGCTAGAAGAGAAAATATGTTGCCACACGGAAATGGTATGCCCCTAAGAAGACAGAAATAATTTATTTTTGCCCCATTTCTTTATTTTTAAATTTAACAAATTCAAAAATTTAGCAAGTTCTTTGTGGTGGCCAGTTTCAAGATGATTCTTAATGATTCCCACTTCCACCTCCTGGTCTCCAGTGTTGCACAGTCCCTTCCACATTGTATGAAGGGTGAAATGTGAGATTAAAATAACATACTGCAAAAGTGTACATCACTTCCAAGATTAGGTCATAAGAGAATATCGCGTCTATCCTGGATACTCTGAACACAGATGTTCATTATCACCCTCTTCTATTCTGCCCTCTTGCTCTCTCATCACTCACACTGGAGAAAGTTGTACTGTGAGTGGCACTGAGGAGGCTCACAAGGAGAGGAACTGAAGTATCCTGCAAACAGCAGAATGACTGAACATGGAAAAAGATGCTCAACAGCAATCAATTCCCAAATGCTGAAAAGGGAAACAACATACCGAAAGGTATGTGATGAAGCTAAAACAGTGATTAGAGAGCAACACACAGCAATAAATATAGATATTAAAAAATTCAGCTCAACCTAGCTCTCCTTAAGAGAAAATGATTTGAAAATTAAACCCAAAGCAAGAATAAAGGAAGAAATAAATAAAAAGTTAGAGCAGAAATATTAAATAGGAGAAGAGAAAGGCAAGACAAGGTAAGATAAAGAGAAGATCAATAAAACCAAAAATTGATTCTTTAAAAAAATTTAAAAAATTGACCAAGAATAAAAATAAAGATTTAAATTCGTAAAATTAGAAATGAAGGAAGAGCTATCACAATTAACATTAAAGAAACACAAAAAAGTAATAAAGAAATACTACAGAAAAAAAGCTACACATCAACAAATTAGATATCCTAGATGAAAAGGCCAAATTTCTAGAAAGACAAAAACTACCAAACTCACTCAAGAAGTAATAAAAAACTTGAACAGACATACAAGTAAAGAGACTGAATTAGTAGCCAAAACTCTTGTCACAAAAAAATACCCAGGAACAGATAGATTTACTGGTGAATTCTATTAGACATTTAAGAAGAATTAAAACTAATCCTTCACAAACTCCAAAAAAAGAGATGAGGAAGGAACACTTCCCAACCCATCCTATGAGGGCAGTGTTAGCCTGATACCAAAACCAGACAAAGAAACCACACAAAAAGAAAACTACTAAATCAAATGAAAACTATCCATTATGAATAGACAAAAAAATCCAGTTGATCCTGAAGCAACATGATTTTGAGCTATGTTGCTGTTGGGGCTTTCCTCGTAGCTCAGATGGTAAAGAATCTGTATATGTGGATTTTTTTTCAACAGCAGATACTACAGTACTACACAATTTGTGGTTGGTTGAATCTTAGTGGATGTGGAACTATAAATTCAGAGGGCTGACAGTAAGTCATGCATCAATTTTTGGTTGTGCAAAGGCTCTATCTACCACATGTTTGAGGGTGAACTCTCTTATCAAACAGAACCTAGCAACACACAGTATAAAGGATTATACATCAATACCAAGTGGGATTTATCCCCAAGGTGCAAGGTTAGTTTAACATATAAAAACCAATCAAGCAATATAATATAACATATTAAGAAAGGACAAAAGCCACATAATAATCTCCACAGATGTAGAAAAGCACTTTATAACCTTTTATGATAAAAACACTGAACAAACTAGGAATAGAAGGAAATTACCTCAATCTAAGAAAGGGCATCTATGAAAAATCTACAGATAACAACATACTTAATGGTGAAAGAGTGAAAGTTTCCCCAAAAATATCAGAACAAGAAAAGGACATATGCTCTTCAACATTTCTATTCAACATGTACTGGAGGTTCTAGCCAGTGCAATTAGGCAAGAAAAGGAGGTAAAGGCCATTTGGATTGAAAAATTAGAAGTAAAACTCTCTTTATAGATAATGCAATGTTGTATATAGGAATTTCTAAGGAATCCACAACACACAAAATTTTAGAACTAGTTAAGTTCAGCAAGGTTACAGGATGCCATGTGAATATACAAAAATCAATTTCTATACAATGACACTAAGCAATTCCAAAATGAAATAATTAGGAAAATAATTCCATTTACAACATATTACAAAGAAGAAAAATAAGTCTGACAAAGCATAAAGAGAACCTAAATAAACAGAAATGTGCCCTGTGTTCATGAACTGGAAGATTTAATATTGTTAACATGATAATATTCCCCAAATTGATCAACAAATTCAACACAATCTCTATCAGAGCCCTAGCTGGCATTTTTGTAGAAACTGACAAGCTGATTCTAAAATGCATTATCAAGATGCAAGGAATCCAGAATAGCCAAAACAATCTTGAAAAAGAAATAACTGCAAGACTAGCAATTCCTGATATCAAAACTTATTAAAAAGCGTAATAATCAAGCCTAGGTGTTAATGGCATAAGGATAGACATATAGATCAATAGAGCAGAACTGAGCCCCAAGATAAACCCTTAATTTATTAAAAAAAAATTTTTTTTCCTCCCTTCATTCTTTCCTCCCAGGCTTGCCTTCTTCCAAGCTATTTTCCTAAAAGAAAAGAAGGAGATCTACAACAATAATTCATTCAACAAAATCCCTGAGAACTTATGTGCCAAGAACTAAGCTATTTTCCATGAATTCAAAATGAACAAAATAGACACAGTCTCAGCGCTTAGCGAAGATCACATATCTTAATCCATTTCTGTTAAGAGTACCAAGAAAATTCAAGGAAGAAAATAATTGTCTTTTCAATAAGTTTTGCTTAGGACAACTGGATATTTATATGCAAAATAATGAAGCTGGACCTCTACCTCATACCACATAGAATAATTAGCTCCAAAATGGATTAACGATCTAAACACAGGACCTAAAAGTATAAAAATCTGAAAGAAAACATAAGTATAAATTTACTTATAAACATAAGTATAAAGACCTTAGATTAAATCAGTGATTCCTTAGATCTGACACTAAAACACAAGCCATGAAACAGATATAAACAACTTGATTAAAATTTAAAACATTTGTACTTCAAGGGAAATTATCAATAAGTGAATACAGTCCACAGAACAGGAGTAAATATTTACAAATCACATGTCTGTTAAGGGTTTACTCTCCAAGTATATAAAGAACTTTTATAACCCAACAATAAAGAAACAAATGCCCAATTAAAGAGAAAATGATTTGAGCAGGCATTTCTCCAAATAAGATATTACTAATGACAAGACGTATTTCCCTAAAGCACATTAGTCTTTAGAGAAATGCAAATCAAAACCAGAATGAGATATTACTCCACACCTAGGAGAATTATAATAAATGCAGATAACAAGAGCAACTGAGGATGTGAAGAAATTTGAGTCCTCATACACGGTGGGTGGGAATGCAAAATGGTGCAGTCTTTTGGAAAATACACTTTGATAACACAATGGTGGTGGTGGTTTAGTCACTAAGTCGTGCTGCGATCCTGTGGACTGTAGCCCACCAGGTCCTCTGTCCATGGGATTTTCCCAGGCAAGAATACTGGAGCGGGTTGCCATTTGCTTCTCCAGGGGATCTTCCTGACCCAGAGATTGAACCCAGGTCTCCTGCGTTTCAGGCAGATTCTTTACCAACTGAGCTATGAGGGAGGCCCTTGATAATACATTAAAAAATGTAAACAAAGGATTATCATATGACCCAGCAAATTCCACATCCAGGTATTAACCAAGAAAACTGAAAACACGTTCAGTCAAAAATGTGTATGAATGTTCACAGCAGCATTATTCATAACAACCACAAAGTAGAAACAACCCAAATGAACATCAACTGGTGAATACATTTATGTAGTATATTTATACAATAGAGTATTATTCAGTAATAAAAGGAAACAAAGAACTGACATGTACCAGAAGAATGAACCTCAAAAGCATGCTAAATGAAGGTTGCCCATAGTAAAACTGCATTTATATGAAATGTTTAAAACAGGCAAATCTAGAGAGAGAGATTTGTAAGTGATTGCCAGAGCCTGGAGAAGAGTAGGAGAAGGATGAGGAATGAGTGCTAATCTAATAATGGGTTTTTTAAGGATGAAGAATATATTTTACAGATAGTGGTAATGGTCACAAAACTTTGTGAATAAGTATATTAAAAACCACTGAATTTTATACTTTAAGAAGTAAATTTTATAGAATGCAAATTAAATCTGAATTAAAAAAAAGAAAAATAGGAAAAAAGGATAAATTAGAGTAGAACTTCATGCCTAAAGGGCAGATTCACAAGCCATAAAGAATTATTCTTTAATATCTAATCAAATAACTTCCAACATTTGCCCAGTTGGATTTCAGAATTGCTATGGAACAGTGATCCCTGTGTGCACCCAATTTCCCCATTTCAAACTGATTGTTTACAAAGGTTATCCTATGCCTGTCCTAACACTGTATGTTGGGTGTGTATGGGCAAGTAATTTGTCTTTTCACTTTTAAAGGGCTACAGATCAAGAGAAACTATACCAAAGGAACTACACCCAAGGAACTTCATTTGTATATAAACTAGATAACAAGAGCATGAGTTTTGAGATGATACTATAGTAAGACCTCTGGAAGTCTTGGTCAGGGGTGAGTATATTTTACATATGGAAGACATATGAATCACCAGAACCAACTGATTCCAGCTTCCTTGTATTCACTCCTTTGTTAAGTATTCTTCTACACTGATAGATAATGCTATTATTTACCAAGAGAGAGGCTGCTCTTAGGATCAATCTAAGAATATCTGTGTAGGCTATCTCAATTATGAGACTGTCAATGTGGAAAATATTGGTCACTAATTCAACAAAAATTTTAAAGGCCAGGATGATGGTTTCTGTTATCTTCTTTTTCTCCATCTCCATTTCCACTCTATGTTTGATATGTATTAACAACAATTAACAGTGATATAGCACTTTATATAATATGAAGAGCTCTAACATATATTGATATCACTTAATGACAAATATCATATTAGATCAGAAAATGATATAATGAAAAGTAAGAAGGGAAGGGAAGTCTTACAGCACTACTGATGGTGTACAGTTCTTGCCCTTGCCTTTTATTCTTCCCCAGTTATTTTATTTTTAAAAATTTCAATCTTTAGAAAAGTTGAAGAATACAATGTACTTCCACAAAATTTTACCTCTATAGATTCAACTACTGACATTTTGTTTCATTTGATTTACATATAAACTCACACACACAAGTTATTTATGGGTGAAGGATTTGAAACCTGTAGATACCATGAAGCTTTAACTCTAATTGAGTAATAAACAACAACAACATTATGAAACATAACATTAATGCCATCATCCCTTTCAAAAAAATTAACGTGAACAATACTGTCCCCAACTCTCCCCCTTATCTCCTTTACAGCTTTTTCTTCCCCAACCTCAGGTTGCAATCTAGGGTTCCATATTGTATTTGACTGTCATGTCTCCCTAGTCTTTTTTCCTGTTTTTTTTTTAAGGAAAAAAAAAAAACCTTAAGACGCCATTTATCATGTAGTATTGTCCTAAAGTTTGGATTAACTACATTAAGATTTCAGTTCAGGTTAATCATTTTTGACAAGAATAGTACACAGATGGTATGCCTCCTTAATGTATCATACCAGTTCATCCCAGCATTAGTAATATTGATCACTAGCTTTAAGGTGGTTATCCAACAAATATTTCCATTGTAGAGTTATATTTTCTCCTTTGTAATTAGTAATTTATGGAGTAATATTTTAATGTATTAAATTATCCTCTTCCCCAACAATCTGGTATTTGCTAAATGGTTTTTGTATCAATTGGTAACCTCTGCCAGAACCAACTGGTATACTAGTGGTTACAAACCAGTAATTTTTTTAAGTCTACTATTCAACAACAGTTAGAACTGGACATGGAACAACAGAATAGATCCAAATAGGAACAGGAAGTGCGTTAAGGCTGTATAGTGTCACCCTGCTTCTTTAACTTGTATGCAGAGTACATCATGAGAAACTCGGCTGGAAGAAGCACAAGCTGGAATCAAGATTGTTGGGAGAAATATCAATAACCTCAGATATGCAGATGACACCACTCTTATGGCAGAAAGTGAAGAAGAACTAAAAAAAGCCTCTTGATGAAAGTGGAGAGTGAAAAGTTGGCTTAAAGCTCAACATTCAGAAAATGAAGATCATGGCATCTGGTCCCATTACTTCATGGAAAAAGATGGGGAAACAGTGGAAACCATGTTAGACTTTATTTTTTTGGGCTCAAAATCACTGCAGATGGTGATTGCAGCCATGAAATTAAAAGACACTCCTTGGAAGAAAAGTTATGACCAACCTAGATAGCATATTGAAAAGCAGAGACATTACTTTGCCAACAAAGGTCCATCTAGTCAAGGCTATGGTTTTTCCAGTAGTCAGGTATGGATGTGAGAGTTGGACTGTGAAGAAAGCTGAGCGCCGAAGAATTGATGCTTTTGAGAGTCCCTCGGACTGCAAGGAGATCCAACCAGTCCATTCTGAAGGAGATCAGCCCTGGGGTTCCTTTGGAAGGAATGATGCTAAAGCTGAAACTCCAGTACTTTGGCCACCTCATGTGAAGAGCTGACTCACTGGAAAAGACTTTGATGCTGGGAGGAACTGGGAGCACGAGGAGAAGGGGACAACAGAGGATGAGATGGCTGGATGGCATCACTGACTTGATGGATTGGATTTCAGAATTGCTATGGAACAGTGATCCCTGTGTGCACCCAATTTCCCCATTTCAAACTGATTGTTTACAAAGGTTATCCTATGCCTGTCCTAACACTGTATGTTGGGTGTGTATGGGCAAGTAATTTGTCTTTTCACTTTTAAAGGGCTACAGATCAAGAGAAACTATACCAAAGGAACTACACCCAAGGAACTTCATTTGTATATAAACTAGATAACAAGAGCATGAGTTTTGAGATGATACTATAGTAAGACCTCTGGAAGTCTTGGTCAGGGGTGAGTATATTTTACATATGGAAGACATATGAATCACCAGAACCAACTGATTCCAGCTTCCTTGTATTCACTCCTTTGTTAAGTATTCTTCTACACTGATAGATAATGCTATTATTTACCAAGAGAGAGAGCTGCTCTTAGGATCAATCTAAGAATATCTGTGTAGGCTATCTCAATTATGAGACTGTCAATGTGGAAAATATTGGTCACTAATTCAACAAAAATTTTAAAGGCCAGGATGATGGTTTCTGTTATCTTCTTTTTCTCCATCTCCATTTCCACTCTATGTTTGATATGTATTAACAACAATTAACAGTGATATAGCACTTTATATAATATGAAGAGCTCTAACATATATTGATATCACTTAATGACAAATATCATATTAGATCAGAAAATGATATAATGAAAAGTAAGAAGGGAAGGGAAGTCTTACAGCACTACTGATGGTGTACAGTTCTTGCCCTTGCCTTTTATTCTTCCCCAGTTATTTTATTTTTAAAAATTTCAATCTTTAGAAAAGTTGAAGAATACAATGTACTTCCACAAAATTTTACCTCTATAGATTCAACTACTGACATTTTGTTTCATTTGATTTACATATAAACTCACACACACAAGTTATTTATGGGTGAAGGATTTGAAACCTGTAGATACCATGAAGCTTTAACTCTAATTGAGTAATAAACAACAACAACATTATGAAACATAACATTAATGCCATCATCCCTTTCAAAAAAATTAACGTGAACAATACTGTCCCCAACTCTCCCCCTTATCTCCTTTACAGCTTTTTCTTCCCCAACCTCAGGTTGCAATCTAGGGTTCCATATTGTATTTGACTGTCATGTCTCCCTAGTCTTTTTTCCTGTTTTTTTTTTAAGGAAAAAAAAAAAACCTTAAGACGCCATTTATCATGTAGTATTGTCCTAAAGTTTGGATTAACTACATTAAGATTTCAGTTCAGGTTAATCATTTTTGACAAGAATAGTACACAGATGGTATGCCTCCTTAATGTATCATACCAGTTCATCCCAGCATTAGTAATATTGATCACTAGCTTTAAGGTGGTTATCCAACAAATATTTCCATTGTAGAGTTATATTTTCTCCTTTGTAATTAGTAATTTATGGAGTAATATTTTAATGTATTGAAATTATCCTCTTCCCCAACAATCTGGTATTTGCTAAATGGTTTTTGTATCAATTGGTAACCTCTGCCAGAACCAACTGGTATACTAGTGGTTACAAACCAGTAATTTTTTTAAGTCTACTATTCAACAACAGTTAGAACTGGACATGGAACAACAGAATAGATCCAAATAGGAACAGGAAGTGCGTTAAGGCTGTATAGTGTCACCCTGCTTCTTTAACTTGTATGCAGAGTACATCATGAGAAACTCGGCTGGAAGAAGCACAAGCTGGAATCAAGATTGTTGGGAGAAATATCAATAACCTCAGATATGCAGATGACACCACTCTTATGGCAGAAAGTGAAGAAGAACTAAAAAAAGCCTCTTGATGAAAGTGGAGAGTGAAAAGTTGGCTTAAAGCTCAACATTCAGAAAATGAAGATCATGGCATCTGGTCCCATTACTTCATGGAAAAAGATGGGGAAACAGTGGAAACCATGTTAGACTTTATTTTTTTGGGCTCAAAATCACTGCAGATGGTGATTGCAGCCATGAAATTAAAAGACACTCCTTGGAAGAAAAGTTATGACCAACCTAGATAGCATATTGAAAAGCAGAGACATTACTTTGCCAACAAAGGTCCATCTAGTCAAGGCTATGGTTTTTCCAGTAGTCAGGTATGGATGTGAGAGTTGGACTGTGAAGAAAGCTGAGCGCCGAAGAATTGATGCTTTTGAGAGTCCCTCGGACTGCAAGGAGATCCAACCAGTCCATTCTGAAGGAGATCAGCCCTGGGGTTCCTTTGGAAGGAATGATGCTAAAGCTGAAACTCCAGTACTTTGGCCACCTCATGTGAAGAGCTGACTCACTGGAAAAGACTTTGATGCTGGGAGGAACTGGGAGCACGAGGAGAAGGGGACAACAGAGGATGAGATGGCGGATGGCATCACTGACTTGATGGATGTGAGTCTGAGTGAACTCCAGGAGTTGGTGATGGACAGGGAGGCCTGGCGTGCTGCGATTCATGGTGTTGCAAAGAGTTGGACATGACTGAGCCACTAAACTGACTGAACTGAACTGATTCATTCTCTATTTTTCTATAGCATTCTTTAAAAAAAAAAAAGAAAAATGGAAAAAAAGAAATGCCTTCTCTTCTGTGACCCCCACACCTTTTTTGGTTTTGTTTCTTTTTATCACAATGAAGAAGAAACATAGATTGTTTCTTATTATCTAATATGTTATCTAGGACTTCATTACTCACTTTAACACACAAATGATTCCAAATCTGGCCAGTAGAAAGCCCTTCATACTGGTCCTTATATACTTTCGATGTATCTTGAGGACTTCCTTTTTTTTTAGCATATAAAAATGTTCCTTGTCCGCTTTCTACTTTTCCTGTCCCTGACTTGGAATTAACCAAATGTCCTATTTTTGCTATTTGTGGTAAAAGTGAAAGTCGTTTAGTTGCGCCTGACTCTTTGAGACTATACATTCCATGGAATTCTCCAAGCTAGAATACTGGAGTGGGTAGCCATTCCCTTTTCCAGGGGATCTTCCCAACCCAAGGATCAAACCCAGGTCTCCCACACTGCAGGCCAATTCTTTACCAGCTAAGCCACAAGGGAAGCCCAAGAATATTGGACTGGGTAGGCTTCCCTGGTGGCTCAGAGGTTAAAGCGTCTGCCTCCAATGCGGGAGACCTGGGTTCGATCCCTGGGTCGGGAAGATCCTCTGGAGAAGGAAATGGCAACCCACTCCAGTATTCTTGCCTGGAGAATCCCATGGACAGAGAAGCCTAGTAGGTTACAGTCCACGGGGTCGCAAAGAGTCGGACACGACTGAGCGACTTCACCTCACCTCAGCCTGTTTCTTCTCCAGTGGATCTTCCTGACCAAGGATCAAACTGGGGTCTCCTGCCTTGCAGGCGGCTTCTTAGCCAACTGAGCTAGCAAGGAAGCCTCTTGTGGTAGGGACTGGACTAAGTGTGTTCACTGCTACTGTAGTGTCACTGCTTCTAGAATTTTATAGCAGGCAAAGTTAATAAATGCTAAAATATATATATTTAAATCATTAGTTCATATTGTTACCTCTATAACCATGGAGTTCTTCTCTTTCCCTATTCCATATTTTTATTCTCTTAACAGTAAAAACTCACAAAATTACCACACCAATACAATGACTGAAATATGTTTATCCTTAAAATATATCCCACTGAGAACACAGAATACTATATTAGTAATTTGAATTAATTTTTTGTATTATCAATATGAAATATAGTTAGGTTCATTTGCTTGTTTTACTCAATCACATCCTTATTTAGTTTTTTAAAAATGCACAAAATTAACATGTCTCAAAACTCAAAGACATACAAGTCTCAAAAAAGGTTCACTTATTTTCCACCACTCCCAAAGTAACCAAATTTCTTCAGTTTCTAGCTTATCCTTTTGTTTCTTGTATAAAAATAAGAAAATGCTCATATATTCTTTCCTCTTCTGTCTAAAAGATTATTAATCAGTTCAGTTTAGTTCACTTGGTCAGTCGTGTCTGACTGACCCCATGGACTGCAGCACACCAGGCTTCCCTGTCCGTTATCAACTCCCAGAGCCTGGTCAAACCCATATCCATCAAGTCAGTGATGCCATCCAACCATCTGATCCTCTGTCATCCCCTTCTTCTCCACCCTTCAATCTTGGCCAGCACTGGGTCTTTTCCAAGGAGTCAGTTCTTTGCATCAGCTGGCCAAAGGATTGGAGTTTCAGCTTCAGCATCAGTTCTTCCAATGAATATTCAGGACTGATTTCCTTCAAGATGGACTGGCTGGATCTTCTTGCAGTCCAAGAGACTCTCAAGAGTCTTCTCCAACACAACAGTTCAAAAGCATCAATTCTTCGGCATTCAGCCTTCTTAACGGTCCAACTGTCACATCCATACATGACTACTGGAAAAACCATAGCTTTCACTAGATGCGCTTTGTCGGCAACGGAAAGTGAAAGTGAAGTTGCTCAGTCGTGTCCAACTCCTTGTGACCCCATTGACTGTAGCCCATCAGGCTCCTCTGTCCATGGGATTCTCCAGGCAAGAATACTGGAGTGGGTTGCCATTTCCTTCTCCAGGGGATCTTCCCAACCCAGGGATCGAACCGAGGTCTCCCACATTGCAGGCAGACGCTTTAACTGCAAGGTAATCTATTTTTTAATATGCTGCCTAGGTTGGTCATAGCTTTTCTTCCAAGGAGCAAATATCTTTTAATTTCATGGCTGTGGTCACCATCTGCACTGATTTTGGAGCCCCTCAAAATAAAGTCTGCCACTGTTTCCATTGTTTGCCCATCTATTTGTCATGAAGTGAGAGGACTGGATGCCATGATCTTAGTTTCTTGAATGGTTTTTTTAGTGTTTTTTCTTTTTTCTTTTATTGAAGGATAATTGCTTTACAGAATTTTGCTGTTTTCTGTCAAAGCTCAACATGAATCAGCCATAGGTATACATATATCCCCTCTCTCTTTTTTTTTATTTTTTTAATTAATTTTTATTTTTTAGTTTGTTATGCAGAGTTTTAAGCCAGCCTTTTCACTCTCCTTTCACTTTCATCAAGAAGCTCCTCAGTTCCTCTTTGCTTTCTGCCGTAAGGGTGGTGTCATCTGCATATCTGAGGTTATTGATATTTCTTCCGGCAATCTTGATTCCAGCTTGTGCTTCATCCAGCTTGGCATTTCACATGATGTACTCTGCATTAATAATAGAGTATATTTGCCCTTTTTCCTCTTGTTTTTTAACTTAAAAAATACATAAGTTAATTCTTATCAGCTCACATGTCTTAAAACCTTTTACTGAAGTATAATTCATATACAATATTAAACAAGTTTCAGGTGTGCAAAAAAGTGATTCATAATTTTTAAAAATTATATTCCATTTATAGTTACTGACATATTCCCTGAATTGTACCATATATCTGTGTAGCTTTTTTATTTTCCACAATAGTTTATGTAAAAACTATTTTAAGCTTTTTCCACAATAGTTTGTACCTCTAAATCTTGCTTCTCCACTTCCCTCTCCCCACTGATAATCATTAGTTTTGTCTCCTTGAGTCCATTTCTTTTGTTATATTCAGTAGTTTCATATTTTTAAGAAGCCACATTTAAATGATATGCACTATTTTCTTTCTCTAATTTACTTTACAAGCATAATACCCTCTAAGTTTCATCCATGTTGCTGCATTTTTCATTCTTTTTTATGGCTTAGTATTCTGTTGCATATATATGCCATATCTTCTTTATCCATTCATCTGTTGATGAACATTTAGGTCACTTTATTCTACTCTACTACTGCTGCTGCTCAGCAGCTTCACTTACATCCAACTCTTTGTGACCCTATGGACTGTAGCCCACCAGGTTCCCTGTCCATGGGATTCCCCAGGCAAGAATACTGGAATGGAGTGCCATGCCTTCCTCCAGGGGATCTTCCCAACCCAAGGACTGAACCCACATCTCTAAGTCTCCTGCATTGGCAGGCAGGTTCTTTACCACTAGTGCCACCTGGGAAGTCCATTCTATTCTACAGCTCCATGGTAATCCATTGTTTCTACCACATGGTCAACCTGTTTCTAGAGTGAGTGAGTGATTGAGTTGAGTGAGTGAAAGTTGCTCAATCTTTGCAACCCCATGGACTATAAAATTCATGGAATTCTCCAGGCCAGAATAATGGAGTGGGTAACCTTTCCCTTTCCCACCCAGGAATTGAACCAGGGTCTCCTGCATTGCAGGCAGATTCTTTACCAACTGAGCTATGAGGGAAGCCTGTTTCTGAGGCATGTGATTTCTAATTTGCTGTTCTAAACAATGCTGCAATAAATAATTCTGTGCATTTCTATTTTCACTATGTTAAACAAGTACCACTGGGATTACTGAATCAAAGGGTAAATTCATATGTACTTTTAATAGATATACCTAATACCTCTTTGTGGGAACTAAATCATTTTGTACTTGCCATTGCAACTAATGAGTGACTGTTTCCTCATAGGTTCCTTACAGAGTGCTCTCAGGCTTTTGAATTTTTGCTAATCTCACAAGAGAAATAGTAACTCAGTATCATTTTAACTTGAAGTTCTAGTACAAATTTAAGGGCCATTTAAATATCTTATAACACTCTGCTCATGGCTTTTGTCTATTTTCCTATTAAATCAACTTTGGTTGATCTACAATGTTGTGTTGGTTTTGGGTGTATAGCAAAATAAATCAGTTACACATATTTATACATCCATTCTTTTTTTTTTTTTTTAAAGATTCTTTTCCCATATAGGCCATTATAAAGTATGGAGTAGAGTTCCCTATGCTATACAACAGGTTCTTATTAAGTTATCTATTTTATATATAGCAGTGTGTATGAAAAAGTGAAAGTGACAGTCAGTCCTGTCCAACTCTTTGCAACCCCATGAACTGCAGTCTGCCAGACTCCTCTGTCCATGGAATTCTCTATGTAAGAATACTAGAGCGGGGAGTCATTTCCTTTTCCAGGGGGTCTTCTTGACCCAGGGATCGGACCTAGGTCTCTGTGCTACAGGCAGATTCCCTACTATCTGAGCCATCAGAGGAAGTCCAGCAGTGTACATGTCAGTCCTAATCTCCCAATTTATCCCTCCCCTTCCCTTATCCCCTGGTAACCATAAGTTTGTTTCCACATCTGTGACTCTACTTCTGTTTTGTAAATAAATTCATTTGTACCCTTTAAATTTAGATTTCACATATAAGCAATATTATATATTTGTCTTTGTGTCTTCACTCAGTATGACAATCTGTAGGTCCATCCATGTTTCTGCAAATGGCATTATTCCATTCTTTTTTATTGCTGAGTAGTATTTCATTGTATATAAGTACTACAGCTTTATTGGATTCTCTGGTGGATCAGGTGATAAAGAATCTGCCTGTAATGCAGGAGACCTGGGTTCAATTCTTGGTTGGGAAGATCCCCTGGAGTAGGGAATGGCAACCCACTCCAGTATTCTTGGCTGGAGAATTCCATGGACAGAGGAATCTGGCAGGCTACAGACCATGGGTTGCAAACAGTTGGACATGACTGAGCGACTTTCACTTAAACTAAATCTTTATCCATCCCTTTGCTGATGTACACTTAGGTTGCTTCCATATCCTGGCTATTGTAAACAGTGCTGCAATGAACATGAGTGTGGTGCATGGATCTCCAGGTATATGCCCAGGAGAAATTCCTTGGTGGAATTCTTGTGTCATATGCTAGTTCTATTTTTAGTTTTTTAAGGAACCTCCATACTGTTCTTCATAGTGGCTATGCCAATTTACATCCCCAACAATAGTGTATGAGGGTTCCCTAGGGACCTTAAGTTTTTATGGTCTGAAAAATTTCATGAAACATAGAGATTAGCTGATCTTAGAAAATTTGGTAAAATATAACTTTTAAATTTTCTGGGTTACTGCTTTTGTTGAGGGTTCTTGATACTTATTCCTATTTTTTTAAAAAAGAAAAAAAAAAGGCCTGTTTAAGTCTTCTAGTTTTTCAGAGACAATGTTGGTAAACTGGATGTTCCTATTAATTATCCATCTCACCTAAGTTATACAGAACAGAATCTATGACTTTTTAAACTTTCTGCTTAAATGATTATTTCTCCCTTGTCATGTCCTCTGTATCTCTCCTTTCCCCGTCTGTACTAACTTCTCTTCTGTTACTACCCTGCCAAAATTTACCAAATTTTCTAAGGTCAGCTAAACTCTATGTTCCATAACTAGTACTTTTCTATTTTGTGACCTTCTCTAAAGAACAAACTCTTTTTCTATTTATTTTTCAGTCAATGTTTTTCTGTCCCCTACCTTAATAATTTTTGCTTTCATCTCTGTTATGTCCTTCCTTGATCACTATTCTGATTTACTTTGTGATTTTTCTTTTAGGGTGGGGGATGCACCATGCAGCTTACGGGATCTTAGTTCCCTGCAGTGGAGGCATGGAGCCCTAACCACTGGATTGCCAAGGAATTCCCACTTTGTGATTTTTTTCCTTGTTTTTCTGATGAGAAGTCAACTTCTCATTCTTTCATCTTTACTGATAAACTATTAAAGGCCAAATGTTTTTAAAGTCTCTATTTTAATTATATCCCCTAGATTCCTACATGTAGCTTTTTCATCATCAGTGTAAAGAGAGCCTATACTTTTTTTCTTCCCTCTCACATTAAAGTTTTTATTTTTTTTAAAAAATAATTTCATTTATTTATGTTTGGCTGTGCTGAGTCTTTGCTGCTGT
Organism: Aepyceros melampus; assembly: GCA_006408695.1. Taxonomy (NCBI): domain Eukaryota; kingdom Metazoa; phylum Chordata; class Mammalia; order Artiodactyla; family Bovidae; genus Aepyceros; species Aepyceros melampus. Next base: position 140,822 of record SJXQ01002668.1, read on the forward strand.
GCAGGCTTTTCTCTAGTTGAGGTGAGTGGGCTTCTCACTGTGGTGGCTTCTCTTGCTGTAGAGCATGGGCTTTAGGGCACTCAGGCTTCAGTTCTTGTGGCACACAAGCCCAAGCAGTTGTGGCTGGCAGGCTCCAGAGCACAGGCTCAATAGTTGTGGCACACGGGCCTAGCTACTCCATCATATGTTGGATCCTCCTAGAACAGGGATGGAACCTGTGTCTCCTGCATTGTCAGGTGGATTCTTTACCTTGAAAAAATCAAAGTCTTAGTCATTCAAGTCCTGACTCTTTGCAATCCCATGGACTGTAGCCTACCAGATTCCTCTGTCCATGGAATTCTCCAAGCAAGAATACTGGAGTGGGTAGCCATTCCCTTCTCCAGGTGGTTTTGCTGACCCAGGGATCGAACCCAGGTCCTCCAGCATTGCAGGCAGATTCTTACTGTTTGAGCTACCAGGGATGCCACTTCTTTACCCTAAAGCTCCTTAAAACAATATTTACATTGTAGGTGAACATGACTGGTTTTTGCTCTATTATTCATTTCTGTCTTTATTATGATGAAAAATTAATTTTATAATGTTTCTACTTTATGAACTCATTCAGAATTTCTTTATGATATAGTATATAAATTTTCTGTGAATGTTCCAGATGCACTTAAGAAGAAACAGTATTATCTGAGGACAGAGTTAAAATTATATCCATAAACTATTATTTATCATTTACTGTTATTTAACATATAACAACTTATTTACTATTATTTTAGGTCTTTTACATCCTTACTTATTTTAGATCCACTTTACCAATTAAAAGTGACATGTTAATACTCTTTAGTGTTTGTCCTTTACCCTGAATACGCTCAAGTTTCTGCTTTATTGAAGGTAGTTGCTATACTATTTGGTACATAGACATTAATAAATGCTATGTCAACATTATGAGTTAAGGCCCTTAACCAAGCCTTTTGTCCTCAAGACAATCAATGTAATTTGGTATGCAAGAGAAATATTTGAGTACTTCACCTTTAATTGTACAGAATTATTATTTTTTTAATGTCTAACCCAAAGGTTAAATTTTCATAAATTAAGACAATTTTATTCCTTCATCAAGGGCATTCTTAATAGCTCTCCCTCTTTTTTTAACACAGTATGTGTGATGTTGAAGAACACAAGGACTACTAGGTACAGTTTATTGTCCCTGGCTGATTTATGCTAGGGTACCAGTAATTTTCCCCAACATTGCTTTTGTACCATTAGTGTAAACGTCAACACAGCAAAAGTGGCAAATGACATCTTAGAATTCTTTTTTTTTTTTTTTAAGTTCTGAACTTGCAGATTCCATGAATGAGTCTTAGAGACCCAAGAGTCCCATGTATCACACTTGGAAAACCACCAAACCTAATATATTTTTATCCCATAAAAACAGTATTTTTAGTTTAGTCACTAAGTCATGTCTGACTCTCTGTGACCCTAAGGACTGTAGCCTGCCAAGTTCCTCCATCCATGAGATTTCCCAGGCAAGAATACTCCAGTGGGTTGCCATTTGCTGGAAGGCAATATAGAAGAACTGCTGGAAGTATATCACTGTAGTAAGATATACCCGGAATCAAATTCCAGCTCTGCTGAATACAGACTATATAGCATTGTGTAAGTTACTTTGTTAAACTGTAATTTCTTCCTCTGTAAAGTGATTCTATACATAATCTCTAAAGGAGTTGCTTCCAGGATTAAATGAACTAATACATAGACAGCACTTACCCCATGCCTATTACCTAATCCTCAAAGAGTAATGGCCTAATTATATAATTTTTATATAATATAGCTATTTGCTACAATCCCTATCAGGAGAAAAATATCAAGACAATAATCTGAGAAATTTTTTTAGAACAAAATCTCTAAAAATGAGCAATATCCTTGAAGCACTAATTTCTACAATTTATAATGTGTAATTTCAGATACCAGCATATTGTGACATTTTAATTTTAGTAGTCATTTTTTTTTTTTACAAAACAGACCTTTTAACTTTGTCTATCTTCTCTATTTTATCTTTGCATTTTGTTTCACAAGTTTTATTCAATATTCTTTGTTTGCCTTTCTCCTACTTATTTAGGGTAACTTAGAAAAAAAATAAATAAAGAGTCAGATCTGGGACTTGAACTCTTGATCTACAGAGCCTAGCCTGCCTGCGTACCTGCCCGCCTAACCACTACGCTACCAAGGCTGACTAAAAAACTCCTTCAGTCAGATGCTTCGCTCACTTAGTCAAATTCCAATCCTTTTCTTAAGTAAAATAAAAATTTAAGGCTATAAATTACCTTCTACTAAATCCTATAAGCCCTATAAGTTTTTAAATTGTATTTTTAACATCATTTAGTGCCAAATATATTCTGAAAATCATTAAAGATTTCTTTATCCCATAAATTTCTTAGAAATGTTGAAAATTTCCATACACATAAACTTCTTCATTTAAAACATCTTTTTGTTATTGATTACTATCTTAACTGTATCAAGAAATATGGTCTGTATGATACCAGTTTTTACTTGCTGATAACTTAATGGTACAGAATGCAGTCAGTTTTTGAGTATACTTAAAAACATGTTTACAACATTTATAAATTGGTAATGGTTAGGTTCAGGTTTCTAAGTATGTCCTTTATCTCAAACTTATTAACTATGTTGTTGAAATCTTCTTCCTTCTCATTAACTTTAGGCCTGTTTGACTTAACTAAGATCTTAAATTCTCTATGATATCCTCCTTGTACTTTTGACAATTCTGTATCATATTTTCAGGTTATTTGAAGACATAATATCTAAAAAAATTCCCTAACCTGGGAAAGGTCCAAGAAGCAGAAGAGAGACCCATGTAAGATCAACCCAAAGGGACCACAGGGCTTCCCTGGTGGCTCAGAGGTTAAAGTGTCTGCCTGCAATGCGGGAGACCCAGGTTCGATCCCTGGGTTGGGAAGATCCCCTGGAGAAGGAAATGGCAAGCCACTCCAGTATTCTTGCCTGGAGAATCCCATGGAGGGAGGAGCCTGGTAGGCTACAATCCACGGGGTCTCAAGAGTCGGACACGACTGAGCTACTTCACTAAAGAGGACCACATCAAGACACACTGTAATTAAAATGGAAAAAATGAGAAATAGAGAGAGAATATTAAAAGCAACAAGGGAAAAGCAACAAATTGCATTCAAGGGAACACCCATTCAGCAACCAGCTGACTTTTCAGCAAAAATTCTACCAGCTAGAAGACATTGGCATGATATAACTATGAGTAATGAAAGGGAAAAACCTAGAGCCAAGAGTATTCTACTCACCAAGGCTTTCATTCAGATTTGATAGAAAGATCAAAAATTTTACAGACAAGCAAAAGCTGAGTTCAGCTTCATCAAACCAGCATGATAAGAAATCTTTAAGGTACTTCTCTAAGTAAAAAAGAAGAGGCCACAACTGGAAACATGAAAACTATAAGAGGAAAATCTCACTGGTAAAGGCAAATATACAGTAAAGAAATGAACCATATACAAAGGTAGAAGGATAAAAGTAAAAGATAGTAGTAGTCAAATCATCTATATCCCTAATAAGTAATTAAGGTACACAAAACAAAATGATGTGAAATATGATTCAAAAACAGTAACTGTGGGGGGAGGGGAGCAAAAATGCTGAGGTATTAAAAATGAATTTGAAATTAAGAAATCAGCAACTTAAAATAATCAGGCATACATACATACCCCTCATGATAATCACATATCAAAAGATACATAAAAAAAGAGAAAATAATCCAAATACAAAGATAGTCATCACATCACAAAGAGAAACAAAGAAGGTAAGAGTAAAGAACTATAAAAACAACTCCAAACAACTAACAAAATGGAAATACATACATTTCTATCAACAATTAGTGATACACACTGAGTCAAAGTGAGAGGATGAAAAAGTAATTCATGCAAACAGAAACCAAAAGAAAGCTGGAGTAGCAATACTTGTATCAGACAAAATAAATTTTAAAACAAAGACTGTAGCAAGAGACAAAGAAGGACATCATACAATAATCAAGGGATCAATCCAAGAAGAATATACAATAATTATAAATATATATGTATCCAACATAGAAGCCATCTATATATGTAAAATATTAAGTCACACACAAAGGGAGAAATTGACAGTAACAATTATGTACAAGAACTATATAAAGAAAACCACAAAACTGATGAAAGAAATCAAACAACTGAATAAATGGAGAGAGATCCCATGTCCACAGACAGAAACTCAATATTGTTAAGCTGTCAGTTCTTTCCAACTTTACAGATTCAATGTAATCCTAATCAAAATCCCATAATATCTCATGGGTATTGATAAACTGATTCTTAAGTTTATATAGAAAGTAAAGGACACCAATTAGCCAATCCAGTAGTAAAAAAAAAAAGGAGAACTGATACTACCAACATCAAGAATTACTATAAAGCTACAATAACAAGACAGTATGATAATGAACACAAGTAGACAGATCAGTCGAACAGATCACCCAGAAATAGGCCCACACAAACAAAAGTCAACTCATCTTCAATAATGAAACAAAAGTAATCAAATGTAGAAAGAACTATCTTCAAAAAATGATAGCAGAACAACTGAACAACCACATGCAAAGAAAGAATCTAGAAACCAATCTTTCATTGTTCACAAAAGTGAACTCAAAATAGGTCATTTAATTTCACATTTCTCTTACTTTAAAAAATTATTCAGTAGATGGCACCAGACACCCTTCAGAATAAGGAATTACAGAGGTACTACTCATAATGCTTAGTTCTAATGTTAATACGTGCTTTGAGAATGCATTTATTTATTAATGAATATTATGACTTATGCTTTTGAAAAACATGTTACAGACAACTAAATTTAGACACAAATCATATTATTCCATAAGAGGTAAGTAATCATGAAAATCTAGGAATGCAGATCTGACAAATTAGGGAACAATAGTAGTCCTACACTACAGGCAGATTTTTTAAAGTGCTATATTAAGCCATTTAAAAACCAAATTCAAATTCACATTTTGACAACTACATAGCATGTCCATTTGACACTTCTTGACTACTTAAGAGCAAGTGTCTCATTGGGAAATTGTTTTTCTCTGTAGAAAAAGCTGTCACTAAACATCCATCAAGGCACTTAAAAATTCATTTTCTCCTCAACCTGGGACAGAAGAAACTATTCTATTATGTCTTCCTAAAATGCAGAGGATGAAAACATGTTAACTACCTACCAAGGAACTACTGCTGTCCACCCCTCTGGGATTCAACCTGACAGACTCCAATTGCAGTTCTACAGAGAACAAATGATGCAGCCCTGACTTCTAAAAAATAATCTCCTCCCTTATCTTCTTAATTTATATCACATTAAAGTGATCCTATACAGGTGCTAGGGAATTACGTATTTTACCTATTGCTGCTTAGTGGCTGTCGTGTCTGACTCTTCGTGACCTCATGGACTATAGCCCACCAGGATCCTTTTTCCATGGGGATTCTCCAGGCAAGAATACTGGAGTGGATTGCCATGCACTCCTTCAGGAGATCTTCCTAATCCAGGGATCCAAACTAGGTCTCCAACACTGCAGATGGATTCTTTACCGTCTGAGCTACCTATTAATGGAGACCAAATACCAAATACTGCTGCTTTGGTGGAGATAGGAGAGAAGGGATAGAATAAAGGAGAAAATCAAAGAGGTATCTGAAAAGAAGAGTAAAATGCATTATTTTTCCAAATTAAGAACTCAATTCTCAAAAAACAAATTATCAACTAGGCAGCATGTGGCTGAAATAGTAATAAAACCAAATATATTAACTTTTAATTATCATTATAGAGTTCTGCACAATAGAGAATTGTTATTTAACATTTATTTCCAATAAAAAAAATCTACTCAGTGTCCTGAACAAATAAAATTTTAGATGTAACTGTAGTTGCAGAACAACAGAAATGGAATGAAATTAAGTCTAGGTACACACACACCCCCCAACACACATATATACACACAGAGTAAACGAAAACCAATCTTGGAAGTGAATCCCCTGAAAGTCCATTATATACTACTAGGTAATATAAAAGCACGGCCACTGATTTGTCCATAAAATATATGTGTTAATCTCCTGGGAAACATTGGACAATATATAGCATAGTGATTTCCACTCTTTCATACTGTAATTACCAATTTATTTAAAAGATATGCAAATAAGAGATAAGGTGCTCTGCCAAATTTTATGAAGAGAAAGTAGTATCAATTTGAAACAAATAAAAAGGAATTTTTTCTTTAGTTTACAGTCTGACTTCAAGTAAATATATGACTTTTATGACTTTTTAAAATGTCAAAAACAGCTTTTGTATATTTTGCCAACTTTTAGGACTACTAGACTTCAGGATCTATTAACACCAGATGAGACAAAATCTAATCCAACCACATAATTTTACAGAGAAGAGAATTTTTTACATTATTTTTAATCATTTCATAATCCATTATATAAATTTTATAATAGTTCATAATTTATATACAGGGTTAAGAATTTATAAAATGACACATTCTGTATGCCTTTTAATCCCCCTGAACAATTTAGAGTATTCATCCTCCTTTTATGCTGGGTATCCAATTCCTTGCACCTATTCCTTAGTACCAAACAAACATTGTTCTGGGATAACATTCTAACCATTTTAAAGTTTCCAGAGAAATTTTGCCAACATTCTATTGCAACTTTTTATCACAGGCTGCTAACGCTGCCACTGTTGACATATTTCAACAAAACAAGTTCTAGCATCCAATATAAAAACAACTGGAAAAAACCTTTTAGAAGAGGGGTCTGTTAATAAGAAACGTTATCTTCTGGAATCACTGAACTATTAACATATTATTAGGAAAGATAATCCCTTAATATAAAGAATAGTGTTAAAATATCTAACTTTTTAAAGCATTTGTAAGAAATAATGTAAGAACAACATGGGCTAACTGAACTGCTCAATTTCTTAAAAAAAACACCTGATTTTCATTAATAATTTAATCCTTACTTTAGTGAAAATCTATCACAAGAGGCAATAAATGGAATTATGTTACAGACTTAGATTTCTTTTCCTCATCACTCTCCAGTTATCATATTTAGCAAGTATGACACCTAGAACATTAGTAGAAAAACAGCAGTATATATACTCACCTCCACAATTAAGAGGTACAGTTAAAAACTATATAAGAAGAAAATTTCTAAGTCATTATAATAATTATTAATTGATAAAACTAGTCACATTTTTTTTAAATAAAAAAGGAACTAAAGAGTGCAAAAGTAGAACAAAGTCACAGTCCAGTTCAGTTCAGTCAGTCAGTTGTGTCCAACTTTTATGACCCCATGGACTGCAGCACACCAGGCTTCCCTGTCCAACACCAATTCCTGGAGCCTGCTCAAACTCATGTCCATCGAGTTAGTGATGCCATCCAACCATCTCATCCTCTGTGGTCCCCTTCTCCTCCTGCCCTCAATCTTTCCCAGCATCTGGGTCTTTTCCAATGAGTCAGTTCTTCGCATCAGGTGGCAAAGTACTGGAGTTTCAGCATCAGTCTTTCCAATGACTATTCAGGACTGATTCCCTTTAGGATTGTCTGGTTGGATCTCCTTGCAGTCCAAGGGACTCCCAAGAGTCTTCTCCAACACCACAGTTTAGAAGCATCTATTCTTCTGTGCTCAACTTTCTCTACAGTCCAACTCTCACATCCATACATGACCACTGGAAAAACCATAGCCTTGACTAGACAGACCTTTGTTGGCAAAGTAATGTGTCTGCTTTTTAATATGCTGTCTAGGTTGGTCATAGCTTTTGTTCCAAGGAGCAAATGTCTTGATTTCATGGCTGCAGTCACCATCTGCAGTAATTTTGAAGCCCCCCCAAAATAAAGTCACTGTTTCCATTGTTTCTCCATCTATTTGCCGTGAAGTGATGGGACCCTATGCCATTAATCTCGTACTCTCCTCTTTCACTTTCATCAAGATGCTCTTTAGTTCCTCTTCACTTTCTCAATAAGGGTGGTGTCATCTGCATATCTGAGGCTATTGATGTTTCTCCCAGCAATCTTGATTCCAGCTTATGCTTCCATCCAGCCCGGCATTTCACATGATGTAATCTGCATAAAAGTTAAATAAGCAAGGTGACAATATACAGCCTTAACGTACCCCTTAATCAATTTGGAACCAGTCTGTTGTTCCATGCCCAGTTCTAACTGTTACTTCTTGACCTGCATACAGATTTCTCAAGAGGCAGGTCAGGTGGTCTGGTATTCCTATCTCTTGAAGAATTTTCCACAGTTTGTTGTGATCTACACAATCAAAGGCTTTGGCATAATTAAGAAAGTAGAAGTAGATGTTTCTCTGGAATTCTCTTGCTTTTTTGATGATCCAATGGATATTGGCAATTTGATCTCTAGTTCCTCTGCCTTTTCTAAAACCAGCTTGAACATCTGGAATTTCACAGTTCACGTACTGTTGGAAGCCTTGCTTGGAGAATTTTGAGCAGTACTTTGCTAGCATGTGTGATAAGTGTAATTGTGCGGTAGTATGAACATTCTTCAGCACTGCCATTCTTTGGGAGTGGAATGAAACTGACGTTTTCTAGTCCTGTGGCCACTGCTGAGTTTTCCAAATTTGCTGGCATACTGAGTGCAGCACTTTTGCAGCATCGTCTTTTAGGATTTGAAATACCTCCACTGGAATTCCATCACCTCCACTAGCTTTGTTCACAGTGATGCCTCCTAAGGCCCACTTTACTTCACATTCCAGGATGTGTGGCTTTAGGTGAGTGATCACACCGTTATGATTATCTGGGTCATGAAGATTTTTTTTGTAGTTGTTCTGTGTACTCTTGCCAACTCTTCTGAATCCAGTCCAGTTTTATATCCAACATAGAAGCAGGCAAGAGAGTCACTTGACCTGTGCCTCACATTTGCAAATTTCCTACATATTTATGATTTTAGTATCATCTTCAAATAGGTTATGTATTCATATGTGACAAAATTTAAAAAATAAAAGTCCTACAACTTCACATTTCCATTGCTGTACTAGACTTCCTGGATATCACAAATTAATACCTTCTGTATATCTACTAATGACCTTGTGAATACAATTTTATTTCATTTCATAAATGCATTCAGAGCTTAATTTGTTATACAAAACATTTAAAGTATACAACAGTTTGTAAAGCCCACTTTAGAAATGTAAATTGCCAATCTTAAGTTTTCAGAGATCTTCTTTTATTATTCATAGTTTTCTTAGTCTTAATGTAGTTTCATCTATATGTCTAGTTAATTTAGTGATCACATGGAGGATGGACTTTCCATGTGGTGCTAGTAGTAAAGAACCTGCCTGGCAATGCAGGAGACATAAGAGACACAGGTTCAATCCTTGGGGCAGGAAGATCCCCTGGAGAAGGGAATGGTAACCCACTCCAGTATTCTTGATGGAGAATTGCATGGATGGATGAACCTGGCAGGCTGCAATCCACAGGGTCACAAAGACTGGGACACACCTGAAGCAACTTAGCATACACACATGGAGGATATAAAAACTATGGCTTCTTCCTCACATGGCTGAACAAATTAGGAGGCATAAAGGCACTCCAATAAGGTGAAAGTCCTATTAAACAAACACAAAAAATTACTAATGATCTTATAAAAGACTTATATACAGAATTTATAAAGAATACATACAAATCAGCAGTAGAAAGCAAACAACCCAACTAAAAACAGGCAAAAATTGAACAGATCTCTCAAAAAGATCTACCAATTGCCTATAAGAACTTGAAAAAGCACTCAACATTATTATTAGGAAAATGCAATTTAAAGCAAAATGAGATACTATTTCACGCCTAATAGATTAGCTAGTAACAAATACAGCTAACAGTAAGTTGCTGACAGAGATGTGGAGCAACTAGAACTCCCATGCATTTCTAATGTGTTTGCAAAAGGACAAATTTAGGAGAATGATTTGTCACTTTCTAATATATTTTAAATAATATTGATGCTATGACCCAGCAATTTTATTCTCAGGGATTTTCCCAAGAGAAACGAAACAGATGTCCAAAAAGTATAAAAATGTTCACAACAGCCTTATTAATAATTCCTAGTGATTTATTAATAACTGCTTTCAGAGGAGGTCATAAGAAAGAACAAAGAATCAAAAATGATTCTTACATTTTAATCCAGAGTGAGTGGGAAGGTTTAAATGGCATTAATTAATGGAGCACATAAGAAAATGAGTAAACTTACAAAGGAAAATAAGTTTAGATCTACTAAGCTTATAATTCCTCCCATAATAAACATGTGGAGATGTCTAGAAAACAGCATGAACCTTGGAGGCTGTGGCTCAGAAGTTACGAGTTGAAGCCAATGGAGTGGATGAGTTATTTTGGGGGAGGGGGGTAGTCGGGGAAATACATGTATATATATAAATACACATAGGAATGTATATATGAACTCTAAGGACATAGTCCTTAAGGTATAACCTTCTGGGGGCATCAAGAAGATCAAACAGTAAAGAGGTAGATAGAATTCTTAACTCTTTTTATGCAAGAATGCCTTTGGCAATGTGGTGAAGACTATGGTTTCCTTCTCAGAATCATGTCTGTTAAAACATTTTTTGGATTTTTTTTATTATGATCATTTTTTCCCTCTCACTTAATCACAGAATATTTCAAAAGCACAAATTTGTAGAATTACAAAAGAAACCAACTATACTAAATACAATTTAGAAAATTTTAAAGTTGAGATACAGTAATATATTTACCCCTTCTTATGCATTAACATGGGCTTCCCAGGTGGCTCAGTGGTAAAGAATCCTCCTGCCAATGCAGGAGACACAAGTTCAATCCCTGGGTCAGGAAGATCCCCTGGGGAAGGAAATGGCAACCCACTCCAATATTCTTACCTGCAAAATTCCATGGACTGAGGAGCCTGGTGGGCTATAGTCCATGGGGTCTCAAAAGAGTTGAATATTACTTAGTGACTGGACAGCAACAATGTATTAAAATATAAGATTGGTAGTTAAGTCTAATATTTACCATAATTTCAAAGTAGTGAGAATATAAACAATAATTTGTGATATGAAAATATATGATTTTTATTCCTAGAACAGATATTATTACTACTACTGTTGTTTGTTACCAACATCTATCTTTGAAGGAAATGCTAAATTTCAGCTATGCTGTGCTATGATTAGTCACTCAACTCTTTGCAACCCCATGGACTTTATACCACCAGGCTCCATTGTCCATGGGGATTCTCCAGGCAAGAATACTGGAGAGGGTTGTCATACCCTCTGCCAAGGGATCATCCCAACCCAGGGAATGAACCCAGGTCTCCTGCACTGTGGGCAAATTCTTTACCATCTGGGCCACCAGGGAAGCCCTAAACTTTTGCAGGGGTTAGTGAAAATAAAGATGTCATTTTCCCCCCTTATTCAAGTTCATGAACCCATGAAGTCCTATCCATGAACTTCTTGGGGAAATCCCTGGTTAAGAATCCATAAACTAGAAAGTAAAACTGAAGAGACATAAAAGCTTGATAAAAGTTTTCCAGTATCAGGGAAATTACAGCAGCAAAACAGTACATGCTAGTTTTAAACTGCAATGATAAAATACTATATCCTCTGCTTCATTTCTTACCACTATGAGTGGATCAAGAGACAAAGACTAAAGAATAGCATGTTAAACAGAGTAAGGTAGAATAGATTCAGAGGTTTCTGAATATTTTCAGAGAATGAAAAGAAATTATAACTGTACTTTAACTAATTTTTAAAAATTTATCCCCAACAGGAATCAGTTGATAACCACAGATTGCCAGTACAATGTTCATTCTATCTTTCACATTCCATTCCCAACCTGCTTCATCCAGATTCTTCTTCTTATACCATCTACTGATACAATCTGCAATGCAAGCCAGGGTCAGAACAGATGAACAACAATGGTACAAGGCTTTTAGTTGGCCTAACTGCTCCCTAGAGGGAGCAGTATATTGACATGAAGGGTAAACCATTTTCCTCTTAGAGGGATGCAGTCAGGTACCCTAGATACATTATCTTAATGCTTATATCTCTAAACAATAGTCTGTGTTGTGGTGAAAATTTGAAATTATTTGGAATGCTTAGTAATTTCTATGACAGACTTTTCGCAATGGCACTCCATTCCAGTACTCTTGCTTAGAATATCCCATGGACAGCAGAGCCGGGTAGGCTGCAGTCCATGGGGTCGCTACGACTGAGCGACTTCCCTTTCACTTTTCACTTTCGTGCATTGGAGAAGGAAATGGCAACCCACTCCAGTGTTCTTGCCTGGAGAATCCCAGGGACGGGGGATCCTGGTGGGCTGCTGTCTACAGGGTCGCACAGAGTCGGACACGAATGAAGCAACTTAGCAGCAGCAGCAGCAGTAACAGCTATAGCACTTGCTATTTGAGGTGAGGTGAAGTCGCTCAGTCGTGTCCGACTCTTTGCGACCCCGTGGACTGTAATGTACTAGGCTTCTCTGTCCATGGGATTCTCCAGGCAAGAATACTGGAGTGGATTGCCATTTCCTTCTCCAGGGGATCTTCCCGACCCAGGGATCGAACCCGGGTCTCCCACATTGGAGGCAGACGCTTTAACCTCTGAGCCACCTATTAATCTCTGACTCAACAAAGTATTGACAATTGTTCAGATAATATCTTATTCCTATCACAGGTACTTTCAACAGAGTTTAGAAGTTACTGTCTGGAGGCTATTACTGTAGAAGAATTATGGCTAGTGCTCCACAAGTGTTTGTAGAACATAACCAGTTGTAGAAAATACCCACTATAACCCAATGTGGCATTCAGAAAGATACAAAAATTTTCAAAGAAGCTTTTAAGTCTGCTAAAGTTAAGGCATTCCTGGGAACAAACAGAAACAAAGGTCTTGAAAATCAGACTCCCTACCAAAGAAACTCTAATACTTGAACAACATAGTGAAGTCCAAATAATGCTATAAAAATTCTATTCTAAATGAGTTAAGTTTGATAAGGGTTACTATAGGATTTAAATGGATTCTTTTCTGGACATGACAAGATCAAAAGTAGGATACAGTGGAGACAGAATAAAAAGAACAGCTCATATGCTCTTGATTCTTTTCTCCACTTTAACCTCCTGTATTCTACTCATGAATGTTGAAATTGAAGGCCAAATAAGTCTCAAGATATTCTTTCAAGAAATATACTATCTTTACATTGTATCCTTCCATATGGATCACTAACTCCTAGAGAGCAGAAAATATTCTTTCTCTGTGTCTCATTACCCTGAACTAGTATTATAACCACTGTATCCTACTGTATAACATGCCACTGTACTCCCTGAGACTAAGAACTGTATCTTACTCATTTACCTATTCAAGGATCTGCAATGGTACCACAAGGTAACTCAATAAATTTCATAAGTAAGTGATCTTCACATTTTAAGCTAATATTTTTGTTATAATTTTTTACAGGGTACAGAAAAACAAGAAAGAGAAAAAATTTGTTTACTCTCTTACACGTAACACAAAGGTTTCTAAACAGTCACTGAAAGGAAATAATAGAGAAAAATGACTTTTTTCCCCCTAGAAGTCTTATGAGTTAGCTGGTTCAAAGACAGGCAAGAATGCAGATTTAGACATTGCTTATGTTGTTTTCATTTTGGTTTACTATGTCACTACTGAACACGCACTGCAAAGGATAAATATAAAATCAAGGATCAGGTAAGTGGACAAGGGATGGGCTTCCTGAAGCTTCTCTTTGTTCCACAGATTTGATGGTCTCAACTTCCCACATAAAATGGGAATCCACCAGGCCAGAGGAACATTGAGAATACATAACCATAGCACTTCTGCCTTTTTCAACATTTCAAGGTTTTTGGAGGGGTGGAGTGGGTGAGTGGGTAAGGAAGATAGAAACATGTTATCATAGAATTCATGCTATTATCTTAAGAGGAAACTCTCACTCTACCCCAGTTATACTTCCAAGTTTCAATTCTTAAAGACTACATGAGGCATTAGTAAAAGTCATGGCCTACCACAGCTTAATGTAGACATTTAATCCTTTTGCCCCTCCTTACTCTCCTCTCCTCCTACTTTTTGCCTCTTTAAAGCCATGGTCTGACCACAGTATCTGTGAATCTCTTAGTGTCTTTAAAGTGAAAGTCCAACTCCCCTGTGACTACAATTTTACCTATGAGACTTTTTAGCAATTAAATGTTCTTTGTTACGTTCAGCTCACCACTTTTGGACTTTGGAAGAATCAGTTAATCTCTAAAATATACCATTAGAGCAGAGTTGTTCACATTTTGTTGGATATTCACTCATCAATTAACTAAACTGAGAGTGCACCTTAAAATATGTATATTATTTATAAATTACATTGTCACATTATTACACACCAAATATCTCAAAGCACAGCATATATTTAGAGGAGGGTTCATCAATGATAGAATCTTTAAATGCCACTTATCTATTTTTCAAAGCTAAGTCAAATAAAATTACACAGTAGAATATGTACATTCATTTAACTGGGCCATACAAAACTACAATACATCACAACACTCAGAATGAAAAACCAAAGAATAAGGGTTCCATTATCAATCTCTCCTTGTCTGAAGGATTGAGCTCTCACTTTTCCCCCAAAACACTAGGTCTCCTTTATATGGCAAAGGACTTCTGATACAAAGCTCAAATAAGGGTGTCACTGTTAGTTCATCCATCAAAAATTAGTAAAGGTCGACTTATTTATTTTTATTATGCTTTTTAAAAATATTTTAAACTTTAAAAATAGTTTTAGACTACAAAAAAGCTTCAAAAGCAGTACAAAATGCCCTGTAAATTCTTTTCCCAGCTGTTTCTTAATGTTAACATCCTACATAACCAATCATCAAAACACAGAAGTTAGTATCAGTACAATATTATTAACTGTAGATTTTATTTGGAATTCATCAGTTTTCCCAATAGAGTCCCCTTTCTATTCCAAAATCCAATCCAGGATTCCACAATGCATTTAATTATTATGTTACCTTAGTCTCCTCTAATCAGTGAAAGTTTTGTACTTTCCTTGTCTTTCATGATATTACACATTTTGGATGAGTACTGGTCATTATTTGGGAGAATGTTCCTCAATACAGCTGATGCTTTCTCACGTTCAGTTCAGTTATGCATCTTTGGCAAGAATACTACAGAAAGGATGTGCATTTCTCAGTGCATCGTATCAGTGCACCAATAAGACTGGATGTGTTTTAAGACTGGTGATGCTACCCTGGAAATCTGCTGGGTTTCTGTATTGCAATGTTTCTCCTTCTCTCTTCATAATTAATACCCTGGGGGAGATACTGTTAGAATGATACTCTGTTTCTCATCAAAATTTTGCCCACTGATTTCAGCACTCATTGCTGGATGCAATGATCGTCACCATGGTGTTCTAAGAGTGATTTTAATTTCCTGCATTCTTTACATTTTAAAATTGGAATTCTTTTGTAAGATAGAGCTGTTCCTTCTTCACTTATTTCAGTGTGAAAAAATGAATACTGATTTTACTGTATGGATTATACTCTTATTTTTTTTCTCAAGTTGTTCCAGTTTTGACCATTAGCAGCTCTTTCAGGTTGGCTGGCACCTGTGTCCTACCAACTTACCTTTTATCGAGACTTCCTTACTTTCTGGCTTCTTGGGTGGCTCAGATGGTAAAGAATCTGCCTGCAATGCAGGAGATCCAAGTTCAATCCCTGGGTCAAGACGATCCCCCGGAGAAGGAAAAGGATACTCACTCTAGTATTCTGGCCTGGAGAATTTCATGGACAGAGGAACCTGGTAAGCTATAGTTCATGGTGTCACAAAGAGTCAGACATGACTGAGTGACTAAACACACTTTTAATTTCTGGTACCACAGTTCAGTTTAGTTCAGTCACTCAGTCGTGTCTGACTCTTTGCGACCCATGGACAGCTACACGCCAGGCCTCCCTGTCCATCACCAACTCCTGGAGTTTATTTCAACTCAAGTCCATTGAGTCAGTGATGCCATCCAACCATCTCATCCTCTGTCATCCCCTCCTACTCCTGCCTTCAATCTTTCCCAGTATCAGAGTCTTTTCAAATGAGTCAGCTCTTCGCATCTGTTGGCCAAGTATTGGCGTTTCAGCTTCAACATCAGTCCTTCCAATGAACTCCCAGGACTGATCTCCTTTAGGATGGACTGGCTGGATCTCCTTGCAGTCCAAGGACTCTCAAGAGTCTTCTCCAACATCATAGTTCAAAAGCATCAATTCTTCAGCGCTCAGCTTTCTTTATAGTCCAACTCTCACATCCATACGTGACTAATGGATAAACCATACCCTTGACTAGATGGACCTTTGTTGGCAAAGTAATGTCTCTGCTTTTTAATATGCTATCTAGGTTGGTCATAACTTTACTTCCAGGGAGTAAGCGTCTTTTAATTTCATGGCTGCAGTCACCATCAACAGTGATTTTGGAGGCCCCCAAAATAAAGTCTGCCACTGTTTCCCCATCTATTTGCCATGAAGTGATGGGACTGGATGCCATGATCTTAGTTTTCTGAATGTTGAGCTTTAAGCCAACTTCCTCACTCTCCTCTTTCACTTTCATCAAGAGGCTCTTTAGTCCTTCTTCACTTTCTCCCATTAGGGTGGTGTCATCTGCATATCTGAGGTTATTGATATTTCTCCTGGTAATCTTGATTCCAGCTTGTGTTTCTCTGTAGAACTTTAAGAGTATTTTAAATTGAAAAGTGAAATATGTGGGCTGCCGTCTGTGGGGTCGCATAGAGTCGGACATGACTGAGTGACTTAGCAGCAGCAGCAGCAGACTTGTTAACAACCCTGGAACTTCAGTAACTCCAACAAACAACAATGCCAGAGGTGCATAAATATACCCTAATCTAGGTAAACACTGACTATTACTCCACCAAAGAGTGAGTGCTTCTTTTACAAATAAACCTCAGCAACAACAACCACTATTGCCAGAATAATAAGTATGCTTTTTAGAAAAACAAGCATAAAGTAAAAAAATAGCCAGCATTTAATATAGGCTCACAGATAGTTTTGTAGAACTTTAAGAGTATTTTAAATTGAAAAGTGAAATATGTACAAAGTAAATCAGGTGCCACTGGGCCATAACAGCCCAAATAAACGAGAAGTTCAAATAATACGAGACTATTAGAGCATGTGATCAGACTCACAATCATATTTGGCTAGTATCATCGTTTCAGTTGCTCATCAGAAACACTGGTAGCCTAACTTAGTATGTATGTTTAAGACAGGAGCAACCCTAAGAGGGTCCACTTTAACATGTCGCTGGCTTAAATATATAATAAATTTTCTTATATACACATAAAAATATTTTAACATTTCTAGTTACTATAATGTATACTCTTGATTGTATATGCTAAGTCATTTCAGTCGTGTCTGACTCTTTGCAACCCTAAGGACCTGTAGCCCACCAGGCTCCTCTGTCTGTAGGACTCTCCAGGCAAGAATACTCGAGTGAGTTGCCATGCCCATATGGATCTAAAGAAGTAAAAAGTAACCTAAAATAATAAGTATTTCCCAAATAATTTATATTTTTCTCTAGAAAATGTGACCTATCATTACACAAATATATTCATATAATATTTTGTTATTAGTTAATATTTTCAAATCAGCTTTGGTCCTCTAACCAATCCAAACATGGAGGGAATAAGAAAAATGGCTAACAAGAATAGCCAACTTTTCAAACTATCCAGACTGAAATTTTACTTCAAAGTGTCTCAAATGATTATAAAGACTGGTTGGTATATATGCCTGTAAAATAATTTCTCTCAAACATTCCTTTACCTTTGTTTCATTTCCTTGATGCTACATAGGCTAACAAAATATATCAACACACTTTAGCAAAAACTTTCCATTTTATCAAATAAGAAACTGAAGCACAAAAGTGACTTTCTTGTATAAAATAAACATGTTATAATTTGTATTTTATTTACCTAAACATTCTACTCCCCTAAAGTATTCAGAGTACTACATTTACTGTTGACAGTTCTTAAAAGTATTACCACTCATTTTTGAGACTATATGATTGATACCTTATACTTTGATGTTAAGTTATTAATTCATGGGCTCCGAAGGGCAATTTTCTTCATGATTACAAAACTTGAGAACTAAATCCTTTGTGACTTCCTTTTTTGATTTAGTGTAATTCCAAGTAATTGATGATACTGATAATAAATAATACTAAATAGCAGCAGTAGTTTTAGATTATTGAGTCCTTACATTAATTTTTCCTCCCACTCTTCCCCAAATTTGTTGCGGTATAACTGGTATACAAGAAAAACTACACATAAATAACGTCTAAAATTTGATGAGTTTTGATGCCTTATCTCTTCAAGTCATCACAATAATCCTCTTAAGAATGCCGGAATTATTCCCATTATATAGAAATGGGTGCTTTCCTGGTGGCTCAGCTGGTAAAGAATCTGCCTGCAAGGTGGGAGACCTGGGTTGAATCCTGGGTTGGGAAAATACTCTGGAGAAGGGAACAGCGACCCACTCCAGTATTCTGGCCTGGAGAATTCCATGAACTGTGGAGTCCATGGGGTTGCAAAGAGTCCGACGCAATTGAGCAATTTTCACTAGAGAAATGGAAACTAGTCTTAAGGAGGTTAAAAAGTTTGCCTAAGGTCACACAAGGCTGAATAAGTAGTAGAACCAACTCTCGAATCCAGGTCTAACCCCAAATTTGACCTCAACTACTGTGCCATAGTATGATTAGAGAAAGTCATTTAGATGCCAGTGTCTCCTTTTCTTATACACTTAAACAAACAAACAAAAATAGTGCAAACTGCCATAGGGCTACTCTTCCCTGGATGGCTATTATAAACATGGCACTATGCTGGATGTTTCATTTATATTATATTAATTTGCACAATCCTAAAGGAAATCAACCCTGACTATTCATTGGAAGGACTGATGCTGAAGCTGAAGCTCCAATACTTTGGCCACCTGACGTGAAGAGACAACTTGTTGGAAAAGACCCTTATGCTGGCAAAGACTGAGGGCAAGAGAAGAAGGGGGTGAAGGAGAATGAGATGGTGGGATGGCATCACCGACTCAATGGACATGAGTTTAAGCAAACTCTGGGAGATAGTGAAGGACATGGAAGCCTGGTATGCTACACTCCATGAAGCCGCAAAGAATTGACATGACTTTGTGACTGAACAACAAATTTGCACAATGATGTAGTATCACCAAGTTAAGTAACTGGCCCAATATTCAGTTATTTAATGAAAAAGAAACAAAACAAACAGGAAGCAACCCATCTAGATTTGATTCCATAGTCCATGTTCTTTTTTCTACAAGAAGCTACTCTTGAACACACACCATACTTATCAATGCTAAAACACTAAAATCTAAACTAATATCTTTAATAAAACTATTTTCTAGTGGGAGAGGGCAGACAACAGAATACAAGCATCCACAATTATTATGCTTCTTGTGCACATGAGGAAACTAAGCCACATAAAATGGTAAGTAGTTTACCAGAACTATATAGTGAATAAATGGTAGGGCAAGATTTTAACCCATGTTTGATGGTAAAACTTATGTTTTGCCCTTTCCACTGATGATAGAAACATTTTAAAGACTTCATTCAAAACACTTAAGGGAGAACACACACTCACATGAATCCATATGGAGAAAAGGCAGGGGATGATTGCTATGTAGTAATAACAAATCAGTAAGTTCTAATCAACAGAACAGTCTGACTGGACTGTTAATATAATGTACAACTAGCCAATAGCAAATAGTAAACTATAACTGACAGTTCACACTTACAACTAAAAATGATGAAATAGTTATTTATAAAACTAATTCATTACATTTCACAAGTACAGTATTTGATCAAACCCTCTGCTAGTCCTAGACTCCTTATATCTCAGTAAGAGATATTCAGAAAGAATTAATCAACCACTGAAGTGCTGAGAATAAGTAATTATTAAAAGAGCATCATAACTATATCATATTAAGTGAGATAGAGAGGAAAGTTCATGTTAGAGGATATTTATGAAGTGCTATTTCTACAAAAATTGCATCAAAAAAAAGAACTTTATGTGAGAGTAAAAAACTGAAAATATCAGACTCAAAATTATGGCAAGATGGAACTTGGACCTTTTATAAAACAGTTAAGGTGATAGATTGATTCACTGTCTGCCCGATAACTCAGTGATTTTTTACATTATATTTTATCATCCATAAAACTACAGTATATGAAAAAAATTATCTAACAACAACAACAACAACAAAAAGTCCAGCTGACTAACATACCCTTCCTCTTCCTTATTTCAACTCAGGACATATGAACTATTTTAGTCTTTAGCTAAATTACCTTGGCTATTAAGTCTTCTTTTTTTCCTTAAACGGTCCTGATCTAAGATTTTAATACCACTCAATTCAATACAATGTGCTATCTAAAATTTGGAGGCAGACCATAACCAGGTTTAATTAAGTCTTACAGCTAAAGTAACAAGAGGAACCACAGTTCTAAGAATTGTGGATTAGAGTTTTAGACGTATTATTTACAAGGACAATGAAAACGTTCTACACATATGTGTTAAAGTATATCTTAAAATGAAAATAAGCAAAAGAATTATCATAGTAGTTTTTACTCTAAAGTCATCTAACCATCTGCTGTTTTTAGGTATATAATAACAGAGATAAGCACTGTTTTAAAAGCATATTAAATAAACAATGTGGTTTAATTAAAAAAATTTAAAATAACATGAAGCTGCTGAAACATAAATTTAAAAAGAAAAAAAAAATCAGATCTCTAAGAAATGTAGATTTTCCAAGAAGTTAAACAAACAAACACCCTTATTTTCACAGCATCGAACAAACACACACAACCTGTGACCGGGGGATTGAATAAAACCTGTAAACATCAGTTCTCATAAAAAAAAAAACCAACAAAAAACAAACAAGAACCCTCTCATTTTAGAAACATATTATTTCATAGAGCAAAATTTTAAGACATCCGAATATATAGTGACTGAAAGGAGGAAATTGCTTTTGCATAATCTTTTGAGCAGGTTTCTCCTGTATTTGCTTGGTCACCTGCCAATACTCCTGAACCATACTGCTGTATGGTATCTTAAAATCTGTTTGGCAGCTGAGCCATGTTATTCCACCACACACGTCTGTATGTTCAGGAAAAGTCACCTTTAAATGATTTTTTATCACTTTATCCCAAAATGAATAATTATACATAAATTGAACAGTAAATACCTATTACATGTTGAAGAGTATCTTCTGTATTTATGATTTATGTCCTTGACCAGAAAACTAAGAAATGTTTATAATGAATTGGAAAGAAAAAAATTATTAAAATATTCTTTGCCTCCAAGAAGTTCAAAATCTACTAAATACTATTAGGGGGATATGACAGAATAATATTTAAAATTGACAAAGAAGGTAGAAATAATTTTATAGAATCAAAATTATCCTTTAAAGTCTCTTAAATACACCCATACAGCATATACATCACTTAAGGTCTACAGTCTCATACATTATTATGTATCATGAAACACACATCTTTTAAATATGAGAATCACACTCTATTTACAGAGATGCTTTAAAGTACAGGAGGTATGTGGAAACTATTAAAGACCTATTAAAAGAACAGTAAATTTACTTACTTCCCATCTCATGGTCCCTATAGAGGACCATGGATTTATGAAAGTGTTTTGATAAAAAGATACTCTCAGCCAATCAGGCTTTGGGAAAAGTATCTCAATATACAATGACTGGAGTATGAACAATCCTAGCATATTTTCTGTTAACTTCCAGGTGTTAAAAGAAATGTTGACTGTAAAGCAAAATGTCTTACAACTTGTTAAGGAGACTAGATTTAATGAAGTGGACCATGAAAATGATAACTGTTAACATATTATGATTGAGAAAATCTTTCAACTTGATGCTCATCATTATTTAGGCAAAGATAAAGGAGTCACAAATACTTGACACCAAATCTTCAAAAGAAATTTCAGATCATGCATATAAAATTTTGGTTGATAAAAGTGAGTTTGATCATGATGAGAAGACTCCACACATTAACGGGTGACCAGGGGCTGAAAAACTACAAGTGACTTGAATAGTTCATCCATTTTTAGTTTCTTAAAAATCCCACTGCCTTTCCTCTGACTTCAGCTGATGGTTCAGAGCTAGTTCCATGGATTCAGACATTCATCTGTTCACTACTTTCCCAGCTTCATTCAGTTCAGTCGCGCAGTCATGTCTGACTCTTTGCGACCCCATGAATCGCAGCACACCAGGCCTCCCTGTCCATCACCAACTCCCGGAGTTCACTCAGACTCACGTCCATTGAGTCCATGATGCCATCCAGCCATCTCATACTCAGTCGTCCCTTTCTCCTCCTGCCCCTAATCCCTCCCAGCATCAGGGTCTTTTCCAATGAGTCAACTCTTCGCATAAGGTGGCCAAAGTACTTAATATTACTCATCACCAAACAGGAACAAAAACTAAGCCTTCATCTCTTTTATTACCATCACACTTCATGTAAGCAACTCTTTATTAAACATTTTGTAAAATGGCTCTTTTATTATTTTACTAAGTATTATTCATAATCACTATCTTATATTATTTAATACATGTTAAATAATATATGTTCCTTGGTTAAGTTACTTAAATTATGACTCGCTGGACGTGAGTCTGAGTGAACTCCGGGAGTTGGTGATGGACAGGGAGGCATGGGCATGCTGCGATTCATGGGTTCGCAAAGAGTCGGACATGGCTGAGTGACTGAACTGAACTGAACTGAAAGGAACAGTAGAATCAAATAATCTCTAAATCCCGTACTGCTTTAAAATGCAGTAATTTTAGCTTGGTCTTAAAAGGAAAATAAGTAGTCTGTAAAACTGAGGAATAGGGGTGGCAATCACCTCCCACATGCCTGATACATAAATTTTCAAAATCAATATTACCTTTAGCTTTTGAAATGTATTTCCCCCAGGTTTTCTGTAGTTTGATATCCTTTTTTTTTTCTTTAAAAAATGGTTACTCAAATGTTACTTGAATACCACCTCTGCCCTGGTATTCCCTATGCTCCTCTTCCTCCTTTGTCTCCAACACTTAAATATATACTTATATCCAGCATGTGTGTAAGGCAGGGGACTGTGTGTGTGTTGTATGCATGTGCATACATGCACAGTGAACCACAAACATAATTTACTTATTTACTGCTTGCTTCCCCTTACTACCACACAAAAGTTCATGAGACAGAGATGTTTTTTGTCTTTTTCTTTTTTTTCACTAATATGGTACCTAGCATATAGAAGGAAGATTAGTGGAACTTTCTTGAATGAATTAACTTCTCTATTCATGGACGGGAAATATGTTTTATAAAGGCCAACTTGCTAGTTTTGCTTTGGGGGGAAGTCACACTCAAGGAAAGAAAGAACTAAATTAGTAGCATTTTATGAAAGAACACATGGATGATGGTATATCTGGTCAATTTATGAGTTATTCAAGAAAATCAGAAAAATATTCTAAGAAGGTTTTTAAATGATATTAATAAGTTAATACAAAACAGCTAAACAGTACATAGTAATTATAGTAACTGTTACTTTGACATAAAAGTGCTTTTCCCAGTTCAGAACTTTGATTATTTTGAATAGCATATATAGATTACTACATTTATTTATACACAGGCCAATTCCATTATCTGCCATACTCGAGACAAAGTACAGGGAAGAAATATTACGCAGGGACAGATGATGATACAAAAAAAAGGGCCCCAAATAGAATTATACTCTTAGGAGAATTAGGTCTTCCCTCTCACCTAACAGATTACATTTTTTAAACTTAATTAAAATGTGCAAAGAAATAATTTAGACGGAACTCCTTATATAAAGAGAAATGAAAAAACCACTGCTTCCTCAAAATTTAAATTATGTCGTTAAAAGGTTATCAGGGTTGTGTAAAACCACTGAAAAGAATAATTCAATGGCCAAACATTTCTGAAAGAAATTTGGAATCACTTTTATTTTCATTATTTAGGCTGATTCCTAGAAGACTTTCTTATCACATACAAGGACTCATTAAAGACTTTGCTAAAAGATCTAGTATACTATAAGTCATGCTTTAAAAAAAAGACATGATCTTTTAAATCATGATTTTAAAGCATTAATGCTGAGCTTTAAAATATTCCTTTTCTATATCACTCAATTAAGTTATTGAGTTTTGACTGTATCAGATACAATTCTAAGTGCTAGGTATATAGCATAATAATAATTTTGCTTATTGTTCTTATACTGTAGAAGTAGCAGAGACAAAGACAACAAACACATTAAAAGAAGAGTCAGTTAGAAAAATAAACAAACAAACAGCAGAATGGTAGGAAAGACTGTCTGAAAGAACTATCATAAATAGGGTGGTTGGAGCAACACATGATCAGGGCCAAGGGTGATGTTTGGTAATACAATGGAGTGCAATGCTCAGGTGCAAACAAGGATTCTAGACAGAGGTAAACAGCAACAGCAAGTGAGAAGACCCTGAGATGGCAATAAGATTAGCACATCAGAGGATGAGCAAAAAGCCAGAGTCTGCAAAAGAATGAGCAATGAGAGATTTGGCTGGAAAGGAGGCTAAACTAGGCCATGGAGATCAAACCTCTGATAGATGTTTGCTCTATCTGATAGATGTAAAGCCACTGGAAACTTTTGGGCAGAGGAATAATGTACTGGTTTGGGCTTCAGAAATATCATGGTTGTGTAGAAAAACAAACTGGTCAGAAAGAGAAAAGTAGAAAGAGAAACAGTTCAGAGACTCTTTAACACATATTGACAAGGGGATTTTTGCAGACACTAATGCTTGTGGTGTTAATGTGTCTCTGGTCAATATTAAGTAGTACATGCCAGAGATGAAGTATCTTGGATTAGAGTGGCAGCAATGGAAATGGTGAGACATGGTCAGATTTAGAATAGATTTTGAAGGTAGAACAACAAATGGGAGTTGATGATAGCTTGCATGTGTGTATAGAGAATACTGAGGAATCAAGAAAAGTTTCTTGTTTTGGGGACTAGCAACCAACTAGGGTCAAGAGTGATACTTTTCACTAAGACAGCAAAGGTTGGGACAGGAGAAGTTTGGGACAGTAAAATCAAGAATTCTGTTTTAGAGAGGTCATGTGAAGTACCCATTAGATATTCTAATGAATACCAAGTAGACAGATATAAGAGAGAAAAGCTAGAGAAAAGATTAGGATTAGATATAATCCTACAATATTCAGATGTCACCAACATATACTGACTGGATGAAAGAAGCTATAAAGTAAGAGAAGCCATTTGAGAAGAAAAGACACTGAGTACTAACTCTTGGGCTCTTCAATACTTAAAAGTAAAGAAAACAAAAACCAGCAAGAAGCATGTGAAAGAAGTAATGTGTAAGACAGGGGAAAAAAATTAAAAGAAGATAATATCCTAGAAACCAGGATTAAGGAGGTGATTAACCCTTTCACTGATGAATGGTAAAACTCTGAATAAGGTGAGAACTGATTAACTTTCCTCTAAAGAATACAAAATGGAATTACCAATGAAAATGATAAAACAGTTTCAGCAGAGTAGTAGAAAAGAAAGTCTAATCAGGATGAGTTGAAAAGAAAAGGAGAACAGAGTGAAGATTTACAGAAAATAAGTACCTACTGTGTGTCAAATGCTAGAGATATCGCAGTAGGAAAAAATACAAAAATCCAATTCTTCAAGGTGTTTATATACTAGCAGATGGAAAAAGACAACGAATAATACATTTAAAAAAATAAGCAAATTATATAATGTTAGAAGGTAACTGCACTACGAAAAGGAGTGGTGGTTTTTAGTTGTGAAGAATTTGAGGCGAGGGATATAAAATAACTACCTAGGTGTTTAACTTTAGTCAAGTTCAGCTGTTCCAGGGCAAGTGTATAATATATGGAGTATAGGGTCAAAATCCAGATGACGTCTGGCATGCAAATATGAGAAAGGAAAAGAGAAGCAAGGAAGTTAAGATTTTATAGAAAGATGATTACAGCAATCAAGAACAGTATCTGAAATGAATAAGGAGAAAAGTGAAATCATGAGACAATGAATAGTGAGAAGTGATATGGTCAATAGATTGGGGGTTGCAAAAAGGTTAAAAAATATTAGGATGACTATTAAAATAAAATGGTAGTCAGAAATAGGGATGGTTGAAATTATATTTGGGAGGTGGCAAAGGTCTAGGGATGATCATCAGAAAGGTGGCTAGAGTGGAATGGAGGAAAAGATCATTAGAAATGGAGAGGTCAAGTAACTGAGAAGTCAGAATTTGAATGAATGAATCAGCTGCATAGTACTTGAAGTCACCAAGAACTAAGACGGGAGGAAGAAAGTGAAAAAAGTTAGTAGAGGTGTGTAACATGATGATGTGGATGGAACAGGTAGATGTCAGGTGCTTCAGAGAAGCTCAGGGTTTTGAGTGAGGACAGCAAATAAATGACTGGAAAGCAGCTATAAAGATCTCAGAACGTGTCAATTTTATCACTCCTGTATTACATAAAGCAAGCAATTAAAAACATTTAGCAAGAGAAAGGGCTACAAAAACATCTGTTATGAATATACAGGTTTCACCTAAAGCAATAAAGTAAAGGGAACATTAAGAGAAAAGACTGAGGATATAGGGGATTGTTGATGAAAGATCATAAGTTTCAGAAGACACAGTGCAAAACAATATGGGTGCTTATAAAGGCATAACTGACTAGGTCAAATTAGAGATTAAAAAGACAAAAGGAGATAAAAGAATCCAGGTAATGGTAAATGAATAATCCAATAGTCTGTCTTTAATACCTACTATGGATGGTGTCACAGGCAGAAAGGTGACTTTAACAGAAATGCCTAAGATCCAGTTATAACTTTAAGTGTGTTCTTAGAATTTCATTCATATCATCTACGTATATGGCAAAAAAAAAAAAAATCTTTTCATGAACACCTTTGGATTATGACTCATAATGGTATGTGGATTATTTTATCACACCAACATACAGTTTGGAGAAGGCAATGGCAACCCTCTCCAGTACTCTTGCCTGGAAAATCCCATGGGTAGAGGAGTCTGGTAGGTTGCAGTCCATGGTGTTGCTAGGAGTCAGACACGACTTGCAGCAACTTGGCAGCAGCAGCAACATACAGTTCCCTGAAAAGTTCCAAAAAGGCAACCCACATATAAAGAGAAAGCCAAGGGGCCTTCCCTGATGGCTCAGCTGGTAAAGAATCTGACTGCAATGTGGGAGACCTGGGTTCGATCCCTGAGTCAGGAAGATGGCTACCCCCTCCAGTATTCTTGCCTGGAGAATTCATGGACAGAGGAGTCTGGTGGGCTATAGTCTACGGGGTTGCAGAGAATATAACACTTTAAATTCACTTTTTCAATGTATGACCATATGGTATCAGAAAGGTGCATTTGTATAAGAAATACCTAGGGCATGAATGAATCAGGTCAAATTTATATAGCCATTCAAAGATACCTGCATTTAGAGGAAAGCAATCTAAAAGATTTAATACTCCTATTTCTAAGAAGTCAAATGTTTTAGTATCAGACATAATCAAATTAATTAATGAGAAGTATTAATATTTATTTCATGCAATATTATAAAGCTTAAAAATTAAAAGTTTAAAGGGAAAAAGATTTGTGTTCAGAAAAGACATGAAAAACTTTATATAAAACCTGGCTATCAATTAATTTCAGGGGAAAAGATTGGTTAATAGCAGCTTTCAACTATATATCAAGAAGGGCTTCGAAATAGTTAAATGAATGTTAAATATCTGTTGTTGGGGGGGATGGAAGGGGTAGGGGGTTGGGATAAAGTAGGAAAAACATCATATTTTGATGAAGGAAGGATTTATTTTATTATACACTTAGCAGTATGATTCATTCAGCTACAATGTGTATACTATCTGTCCAATTTAGTTAAGTAGGCTTCTTTAACTGAAAAATAAAAGATGAGATATCTTCTTGAATTATAAGCTAGTGATTTACACTGCTTCAGGTGATCAGAGAATATGAAGCCTAAAGTCAAAATAACTTAGTTTACATCCTATGAGGATAGCTTCAGAAAAGGCATTTTATATTTATATGCCTGTGTTTATCCACATTTCAAAACAAGTAAAAACATATTCATGCTAAACATACATAGTAATAAATTTAAGTACAAAGTAGAAGATAAACTATATATATATGCAAAACAACCTTATTCTTCAAATGGAATAAGTTAATACCATAAGTATGTGGAAAAACTGGAACATATCTTAGTTTATCTTAGTGCTCATTCATCCATTCAAGAAATATTTATTGAAGATACAAGATGTGAGAAGTACTATCCATATACTGAGGATTCTGCAATTAACAAAACAAAGTCCCTGCTATCATGGAGGTTTCATTCTACTCTAGCACTCTACATAAAGGTGCAAGTTAACCTCTACAAGGAACTCAATTCTGAAACATTTCTAAAGAATATACAAAATTAGTTAAAAATTCACTTCTACACTAAAATATCCCCTCTCCCTGACTATACTTATTCAACCCACAAAGAGTATTTTTGACTAGCTTCTAATATAAGGGATTGTCCAAACTGTATTTAGATTAATAAGCTTTTCCAATTATTAAATAGTGTAAGGAACTAATCACTAAAGCTGTTTATAGTTCATATGAAGGCAAGATGGAATGCTCTGTATTTCTCATAGGTCCTCTCTAGCCTTCCCAATTCAATTAAAATAATCCTAATTCTAGGCTGCTAAGTAGTAAAAAACAGGAAGACTTTTCTACTTAGAATCTGAGTGTTCTTCACATAAAATATCTTTGACCTTTTAAAGATTTCTTCCCAGGGTTCAAATGTTCACAACACAAAACTTAACTTCTCTGAGCTTTATTTTCTTTACCTGTTAAAATGATAACAAGAGTATCTATCTCTCAACAATGTTTTGCGATTAAATGGGCTTCCCTGGTGGCTCAAAGGTTAAAGCGTCTGTCTGGAATGCAGGAGACCCGGGTTCAATCCCTGGGTTGGGAAGATCCCCTGGAGAAGGAAATGGCAACCCACTCCAGTACTCTTGCCTGGAGAATCTCATGGAGGGAGGAGCCTGGTAGGCTACAGTCCATGGGGTCACTTCACTTCACTTCAGTGTTCAATCATAATTGATGACATCATAATTGGTGACATCAACCATAATAATTATCCTAAGTGTGAGTTCTCAATAAAAGTAATATATCATCTAAGTCCATAAAACTATAGTTAGGAAAGATAATAAACAAGCTATAATAAGAATATTAAAAGATTTCTCTGTGTTTTGGCAAGATGATCACATGCTTATGTTCCTCAAACTAAGCAACAGAGTCAAAGTACAGCAATACTAATGTTACTAATATCCAGAATTCCTAAAAATGACTGACTTTGTGAAATGTTCAGGAATCAAATAAAAACTTTACCAACCAACAAGAGGCTTCTATTAGCATTTTATTTGCTTCCAAAGACTCGGAAATATTTCCTATCTTCAAAAACACATTTTTTTTTTTTGCCTTTTGTTTCAAAGTTAAAGAACTTACTAAAGAAATAAATGCATAAAGGAATTAAGACCATTTAAAAGATACTGTTACTATCTTCCAGCCACATCCTGGTCAGACCATATTGGAAATCTTGAAAACTATTTCATTCATAGAAATTAAAAACAAACAACAGAAACAAAGCCAAGTAAACAAGTAGAAAAGTCCTTATGTTTCATTAAATCTCGAAGGTGATGATGGACCACAAATAAAGAAATTAACAAAGACAAAAATACTAAAGACCTAAAGTAAGGCAAAGATACTACTAATAAGAACCTTTTATTTAAAAACTCTGTGATCCTTCAAAGATCTCGAAGAAAAACAAAAAATCCCCAAATGGAGAGGTCACTAAATATCCATGAACACTCACCCAACCACTGGTAGGAGACCTCTTGAAGACCCAGATGCTTGAATCAGCTGAAATAGTACCAATTTTTTACTGATTACTCTTAATAGGGCAATGGAGCACAGGTTAACTCCATACTATCAAATATTAAAAAAGTTACTATTATTAATTTCTACCTACTACCATTACAAATTACTCAAAGGAGAAGGAGACTGAGTAATGAGTTTTAAGATGAGTGAAACTTACTGCATGCATGTGTGTAAATGCATACATTTCCTCCAGCTCTCTTTGTGATGTAAATCTGAGAATGCAATTCTTCTCATAAGTGTAAATATACAGGAAGAATAAAATTTTCTAAATTAATACAAAATCCTTAAAGCATATAAAATATTTTTATATTGGTTCATGTAGAAAATTTTTTAAAAATTTTGTTTTTTAAAGACAATGACAATTTCTCAATATGAGTTACTTTAATTACCACAGGGAAAGATTTTCAGTCCTTTACACTTAAAAATATATATAGTTCTTAACTTTAGGCCTTTTAATATGCTAATTATTCTTCTAATCAGAGGATTTTAATATTTCAACACATAAAAGAACTCATAACACTAAGACTGAACAAAAGCCTCCTTTCTCAAAGGTAAGGACAATATTCAACATTACAGATTAAAACTTGAAAGGTACCTATTTAACAGAAAATATCTGATGTTACCTAATTCAAAAGAGTATTAAAAGCACTATCAGTACTTAGATGAAAATACAGTACCATTTTCCTCATCTCTGGAAGTTGGGAGGTACGATGATCTTCCCACTACCACCCTGCATTCCCCCTAAACCACTTATTCCCAAGGTCTAGATGGTAAAAATTAAAGACATTCTACTATTGCAGAAATGGCCAAGAAAAAAAATGGAAGGGTCTATATTTCTCTAGTTTTCTCAAATAGCTTAAGATATAAAAACAAATTCTGCCTGATACATATGTATCAAGCAAGGAAACACATGAAACAACCCTCATTTGGATTAAATGTTTAGATAGACAGGAAGCAAAGAAGAACAGTGACATTCTAATAGCACATTCAAGCTATCAAAGAAACACTGAAATCTCAAGCCAGCAAATATACTACCAACCTGGCTGATAAATGATTTAACTGTTACATTTCTATAAACAGTTTTGCAATATATTATATCTATCACTTATTGAACACAAAAGAACTTTTGCAGTCTTGAGAAAAGCAACAAAATAAGGAAGACCAAAAGCATACAAAATTTTCTTCTGCCTACAGTAATTAACAAAATAAAGTCAAGGAGAGATTTCAGAATGGTGAAAAGGAAAGCCTAGCAGAAGGCTACCTCTGTGACTGCAAATCCTAATGCCTTAAAAATATGGAGAAAAACTAAGGACAAAGAAGGAAATAATCAAGAATGGAGTAGAGATTGACATATTAAAAACTCATATATGAGAAAAATTCATACATTTTAGGTCTCTACTACAAATTTTAATGACAAAGTATATCAATATTACCTTTCTTTCGAAAGAGTGCATTTAGGTAATTTTCTGCTTGGCATTCAATCTTTTCAGTGTTGGACTGGCCCTGAGATGATAGCTCCTCTGTTGGTGTTGACTGTGAAGAATCAAGAGATGGTATACAATCCTAAAATTAGAAGAAAACATCATAAAAAAATCATTTTTTATTTAAACATGGGACTTCATTAAAATGGCAAAAAGAAATTCTCTAAATGTTCATTTGTTCTGTCTTTTAAATAAATATATGAAATTATATACAGAACATAAAATTTGGGGAAGGAGTCAGGAAAAAAGAAATTTATCTTTGATAGACGGCCAAACTAGCCTTATTTCTTAGCAAAACTACTGTTAAACAAGAGAAAGGAGGAGAAAAGATAAAATATATTGTTAAATAAATTCACTATATAGCATGCCAGTAATGAGAGTTTTAAGAACAAAGCAGATGTTTACCCAGTAACATGACCAAAATGGGTGCAAGTTCTCCAAGTTCCCATTTCTTTTCCGCCATTCTCACAACAGAATTAAAAGAATTAGGACTTCCTACCATACAAGATGATTCTACTTGTCTAGTTTATGCCCTGTTTACAGTAAAAACTAATAATTATTTCACAGGAGGCAATTACGATATCCAAAAGACTTCATGAAAAAGTAAAAATCTAAAAAGTAGTACTACATTATCTTCCAACCACTGATTCCTAAGAAATCAGACTGTAAGGTAGTCTCAGATCAAACAAGGCTCACCTTTGTTAACCTAAATAGAAAACAGAACTGAACTGAACTTTATGAGTCAGGAGTTTTAAGAAACAAATGTGATATAAGCAAAAAAGATGAGTATATTGGGATTTTCACCTGCAAGTTAAGCTAAATGTTAGACTTCTAACATGAGACTTCAAAATACTCTTATTACCAAAATCAAGTATTTAAATTTCACTCTAAGTCCCAAATTCTCAGAACAAATTAAGTTTAAAAAATTTGCGTTACAACTGTGCAATTAGTTAGAAATAATTTCATAGCACTAAAACTTACACTGACTGCTTCTCTTTGTAGGTTACAAAATGAACATTTTTCATCCATAGACCAGTCAGTCAGCTCTTCTGGTTCACAGTCTTCAAAAGAGGGAAAAATATTGATTAAATACACTAACTTTATATAAAACAAATAAAATTACCACTCTCCACAGAAATGGGTCATATAAAAAAGCTAACTACTAAAAGTAAGGGGGAAAGGCCTAAAAAAAAAAAATTAAACTGGTGACATTTAAAAAGAAATATGGAGAGTAATTTTGCACTATTATTGGACAAAGTAGCAAGAACAATGAGCTGGCTATAAATTCATTACCCAACAATAGAGTTTTAACACATTATTTGACCAGGGGATTTCTGCAGAAACTAAACCTGTAGCATTAACATGTCGCTGGTTAATAATGTGTTAAGTATCATTTAACCTTCTGAAATACTCGATTTATTACTGTCTACTAATTTTTATTTTCACTATGAAAGAAATCAAAACAGACAGGGAGATATGGGACAAGGGAATGAATTTGGCACAAATGACAATATAAAACAAAGAAATGGAATAAAGCACCAGAAAAACCTACAAATTTGAGAACATGGAATGCTGTCCAAGAAAATTTAATAGAAATCCACTACTAAAAAGTCAGATCAGATTTTTTTATTACATTGCTAAAGGATTTGTTGTAAAAGTTAGGGTAAAAAATAAGTAAACAAGTTACATTATTCAATATAAAACATGGATTTTTTTTCACAAGAATGTTCCTTATAATCCAACTACTGGAATATATTAGAGAGTTTGTGGAAAACATTTTCAACTGAAGGAATTTTATGAAGAAATAATAACACTGCTATCCTAACTACACTTGGTATAGACAGAGATTTTTCAAACTTACTCCTTCCAACAGAAACTCCCTCCAATTTCTTTTCCCAAATAAGTTAATACATAGAACCTCAAATACAGAAACCATCATCATCTGAGGCAGCTACATTAGAACTAACTGGAAAACACTGGTGTACCACAGTAATTTCTCTTATACTTTTGAAATGTTTAATGAAATTAAATACTTGTTTTCTGCTAAACTACAAAGGAAATAAACATTCATATTTCTGGAATGATAATGAATAAATACTAGATAGGTTCAGCCTCTTGCATTAATTCAGATACACAGGTCAGAATAGAAGATATATAATTTGTTGGAATATAAAGAGTACAGTGATAGATTCCTTTCATTTCTGGCAGTGGTCCAGAAATATTCCCATTATTTATTTAAACTGGGAAAGAATAGGGAATGGGAACATAAGATCCAGGATGGAGTGATGGAAAGATGACTGGATTTGAAGTCTCCAAAAATCTGGAATGGAACCTACTAGTTATAGCCTTGCCAAGCCAGGCTTTTAATTTCCACATCTGTAAAACAAGGATTCTGTCACCTAACTTATTTGTGACCAATTTTTAAAATATTAAAATATTTTATAAACTACAAAACATCATGCAAAGGCTAATTATTAATCAGGTAGAGTCACTAGTCATTATTTTTTAAATTCTGTACTATGACACATGTATTTAATAAAGTTAGTTTGCAGAAGACATAACTTTAATTGAATATCTGCTTAAGAAAACTGATCAATTTGTGTAAATAATCTGACAAATCAAAAGGTTTACATAATCTATACAATTAAAAACCCAGAACTGTAGTTATGCAGGTTCATAATTTTTTCCAACGTTTACCCAGTCATTATATCAGAATCACAGACTCACCCTCTTGAATGTAGACTATGCAGTGTCTCTTACAGAAAGTGAGGCACAGCTTTCCCACCAATGAAATGAATATATAAGAAGTGACAGTATACCACTCTAAACAGAGGCTTTAGAAGACATGGCAAACTCCCCACGGCAATTATCTTGAACTTTCACCATCCAACATCAGAAGAACTTGCCCCATAAAGCCATTATCCATTCACTCTGGAATGTGGAGTCATGAGGAGATGTAAACCCCATCTACAGCCTAGACTCCAAAGAACAGTCACCATAAGCTTGAAATAGATTTTGAAGCTGTTTGTTATGCAGCATTACTGGACTAAAACTTGACTCATATGCCAAGCATAATTTTGACAGATCAAGGAAATCTTACTGCTTTTAAAAATTATGGCCTCAAGAACTGGAAATATGAAAGGACTCCAGCACTGGGATTTTTTTTTTTTTAACATTTCTCTGGCTGTGCCAGACTTAGTTGCAGTATTCAGGAGCATTTGGGCTCTTAGTTTTGGCATGTGGGATCTCATTCCCTGATGAGGGATAGAACCTGGGCCCCCTGCATTGGGAGTGCAAAGTCTTAGCCACTGGACACCACAGAAGTCCCAATTAGGATTTCTGAAAAACAGCTAGTAAGTCTGGAAAAGGTATTTTTGAAAAGTCATTGAAAGGTTTCATAAAGCTTAAGTGAAAAATATGTTGACTCAAGGGACAACTTTGGGTTAATTCAGACAATTACCAGTTGTAAAATAAAATTGGGCATGCTGAGATAATCCTTATTTATTTTAGTCACTTTAGGTGAAGTTCTTCAAGGAAAATTAAATTAAAATAAATGCCTAAATAGTTAAATAAATGGCATTGAATATTCAATGATTACATAAATGCCATTAAATGTTACTATGTTTGGAAATCTATGTTTACTTTAGAATATTGACTCTTTATATAGCAACTTTTCATTTTCAATCCAAATAAATGCTGGTGGTATACATTTTTTATATATAGGAAAAGCGATTTTGAAAAATCACCTGGAGGCCAGACTTCTCCCTCTGTCCAGGTTGTCCTTTCAGGTCATAAAAATTAAATAAGCACTACAACAAAACACATTCATTTTATCTCTCAAACAATATTTGACAATAAATCAGATAGTCATCTCTAAAATAAGTTGTCTCTCATTTTGAAATTTAAATACCTGAAGTTATAAGCTGAAAAAGGTCAAATTATGTACCTTATACAACTAGCCTTATTAATAAAGGCAATGTCATATATGAAAACTGATAGTAAATGAATGATCAAAATCACCTTTCCACCATGTATACATACATATGTATACATGTATACATACATATGTATACATGTATACATATTCTTGTGGTCAAAGTCTGGTTCCAATCATTTACCTAATCTATCTGGGAAGGTAACAGACTTTGAAATTAGAGAGCCTTGTACTGAATCATGGTCTTTCCACATACCAGATGTGGTCTTGGGCAAATTACCTTCTCTGAACATCAATTTCCTCATCTGTAAAATGAGGGTAATAATGGCATCTTAAGGCTGTAGTAAAAATTAAATAACATATGCAAAACACGTTAAGTCCAGAAAATGTTACTTTCATTTTCTTTTAACTAACCACACTTCTTTTGAATGTTTTTATTATCTTTAGTACCCTCTAACCATAAAAAATAAATCTGGAGTTCCTAAAGACAAAGAGAATACTAAAACTAGATTTTTCATTAAGATCACAAGATAGTGATTATAACTTTGTTAATTTTGACAAAAGATACTGAACAGTTAGCAATTAAAAGATAATCTTTAATTATGAACTATATATTAACTAAACTGAAATTACAGAGAAGAGAAAAACTATGATCTCATCTTCTAGAGAATAATGATTAACATTTTGCAATATATGCTTCCAGTTTATATTCTATGCCTTTCAAAAAATTAGGATCAGTTGATTTTTTTTAAAAGATCAATAAAATGATAAACCTCTAGCCAAGTTAAATGAGGAAAAAAAGAAAAAAACAACAGAAATGAAAGATGGGCCATCACTATTGATCCTATGAACATTAAAATAATAACAAAAGAGTATTATGGACAACATTATTTTCCCACCAATTTGGGTAAAATGGACAAATTTCTTGAAAGACACAATCAATCTATCAAATCTCAAAAAAATACAAAACCTCAAAAGGCAGTTATCAATTAAAGGAACTAAATCAATAATTAATAGCCTCCCCAAACAGAAAGCACCAGCCCAAATGGTTTCTCCATAATCTGTTCCATGAAACAGAAGCAGAGGAAATATTTCCTCATTCTTGATTCAAAAACCTGTCTGGATACCTCACTCAAGAAGATATGCAGACAGCAAAAGAGCATAGGAAATGCCATTAGAGAAATGCAAATTACGTCAAGATACCACTACACACCTATTAAAATTGTTAAGTCCAAAACACTGACAACACGAAATGCTGGTCAGGATGTAGAGCAAGAGGAACCTAAATTCACTGCTGGTGGGAACACAAAAGAGTATAGCCATTCTTGAAGATAGTCTGACATACTCTGTCCAAAGGACCTAGCGATCATGCTCCTAGGTATTTATCCAAATGAGTTGAAAATGTATGTCCACACAAAAAATTGCACACACATGTTGAGAGCAAGCTTAATCACGATTGCCAAACCTAGGAAGTAATAAGGAAGTCTTTCAAATAGGTGAATGGATAAGCAAACTGTGGCACATCTGGACAAGGCAGTTTTATTATTTTGTTCTACTTTGTTTTATTGTACTTCATAGATACTACACTTTTTTTTTTTAACAAACTGAAGGTTTGTGGCAACACTGTGCTGAGCAAGTCTATCAGCACCATTTTTTCCAAGAGCATTTATTCACTTTGCGTCTCTGTGTCACACATTTTTGTAATTCTCACATTTCAAACTTTTTCATTATTAAATTTGCTATGGTCATCTGTGATCAGTGATCTTTTAACTATTATAACTGCTTTGGGGTGCCAAGAACTGAGCTGATATAAAATGGCAAATTTAATCAATCAATGTTCTATGTGTGTTCTTTATTTTATTGAAGTATAGTTAACTTACAACGTTCTGTTAATTTCTATTGTACAACAATGTTATTCAGTTATACATATATACATATTGTTTATATTCTTTTCCATTATGATTTAATCACAAGATATTTTATATATTGTGCTATACAATAGGATCTTGCTGTTTATCCATTCTATACATAGTGGTTTGTATCTGCTAACCTCAAACTCCCAATCTATCCCTCCCCACCCACTTCCTCTTGGCAACCACAAATCTGTTCCCTATGTCTGTGAGTCTGTTCTATTTCATATATGAGTTCATTTGTATCATATTTGAGATTCCACATATAAATGATATCACATTGTATTTGTTTTTCTCTTTCTGATTTACTTCACTTAAGTGAAGTATTTCTATTTGTTTTTCTCTTTACTTGACTTATGATAATCTCTAAGCACATCCATGTTGTTGCAATGGCATTATTTCATTCTTTTTATGACTTAAGTACTATTCCATTGTGTATATATACTACATCTTCTTTATTCATTCATCTGTCGATGGACACTTAGGTTGCTTCCG
Organism: Aepyceros melampus; assembly: GCA_006408695.1. Taxonomy (NCBI): domain Eukaryota; kingdom Metazoa; phylum Chordata; class Mammalia; order Artiodactyla; family Bovidae; genus Aepyceros; species Aepyceros melampus. The sequence goes on from SJXQ01002668.1 coordinate 178,721, forward strand.
TGTTTTGGCTATTGTGAATAGTGCTGCTATGAACACACGGTAGAGTGTATCCTTTTGAATTACAGTTTTGTCTAAATGTATGCTCAGGAGTAGGATACAGGCTCATGTGGTAACTTTATTTTTATTTTTTTGAGGAACCTCCATACTCTTCTCCATAGTGGTTGTACCAGCTTACATTTCCACCAACAGTGGAACAAGGTTCTCTTTTCTCCACTCCATCTCTAGCATTTGTTATTTGCAGACTTGCATCTTCTCATGTGCCTTTTGGCCATCTATCTGCATGTCTTCTTTTTAGAAATGTCTATTTAGGTCTACTACCCATTTTTCAATTGGGTTATCTGGTTTTTTTTTGTTGTTGAGTTGTATGAGATATGTGTATATTTTGGAAATTAAACCCTTATTGGGTTTAATTGTAGGTCACATAATTGCAAATATTTTCTCCCACTCTGTAGGGTGTCTTTTCGTTTTGCTTATGGTTTCTTTTGCTGTACAAAAGTTTTTAAGTTTGATTAGGCCCCATTTGTTTATTGTTGCTTTTATTTCTATTGCCTTGGGAGACTGGCCTAAGAAAACATTAGTACAATTTATGTCAGAGAATGTTTTGTGTATGTTCTTTTCTAGGAGTTTTATGGTATTATTTCTCATATTTAAGTATATAAGCCAAGTTGACTTTATTTTTGTGTATGGTGTAAGGATATGTTCTAACTTCACTGATTTACATGCAGCTGTTCAACTTTCTCACTACACTTGTGGAAGAGACTGTCTTTTTTTCCATTGCATATTCTTCACATATGTGTTCTGACTATACCACCAAATAGCCTGTCTCCAATCTGTCTCCCTCTCATTGGGCCTTATTCCCTGAAACACAACAATATTGAAATCAGGCCAGTTAATAACCCTACAATGACCTCTAAAAGTTCAAGTGAAACGAAGAATAGCAAGTCTCTTGCTTTAAAACCAAGAGCTAGAAACGATTAAGCTTAGTGAGGAAAGCATAAAGTTGAGATAGCTGAAGGCTAGGCCACGTATGCCAAACAGCCAATTTGTGAATGCAAAGAAAAAGTTCTTAAAGGAAAATAAAAGTAAACACATAAATGATAAGAAACCAGAACAGTCTTATTTCTGATATGAAGAAAATTCTAGCAGTCTGGATAGTCTGCCACAATATTCCTTTAGAGAAGTAAAGTCGCTCCATCGTGTCCGATTCTTTGTGACCCCTTGGACTGTATAGCCCATGGAATTCTCCACGCCAGAATACTGGAGTGGGTAGCCTTTCCCTTCTCCAGGGGATCTTCTCAACCCAGGGATTGAATCCAGGTCTCCCACATTGCAGGCGGATTCTTTATCAGCTCAGCCACAAGGGAAGCCCAAGAATACTAGAGTGGGTATTCTTAAACCAAAACCAAAGACTTAAGCCAAAACCAAAAATTCCCTTAAGCCAAAGCCTAATTCAGAGCAAGGCCCTAATTCCCTTCAATTCAATGAAGATTGAGAGAGGTGAAGAAGACACAGAAGTCTGACGCAGCAGAGACTGGTTCACAACGTTTAAGGAAGGCAGCCATCTGCATAACATCAAACAGCAAGCTTACCAGAAAATCTACCTAAGACAATGAATGAAGATGGTCACAGTAAACAATAGATTTTAAATATAGACGAAACAGCCTCATATTGGAAGAAGATGCCATCTAAGACTTTCATAGCTAAAGAGGGAAGTCAATGCATGACCTCAAAGCTTCAAAGGACAGACTGACTCTTTTGTTAGGGGCTACGATGCTGATAACCTGAAGTTGAAGCCAATGCTCATTTACCATCCCCAAAATACTAAGTACCCTAAACCCAAACTGTGCTCTATAAATGGGACAACAAAGCCTGGATGTTGACAACATGGTTTACTGGATATTTTAAGCTCACTGTTGAGATCTATTACTCAGAATAAAAAAATTCCTTTCAAAATGTAAACGTGACTGCTCATTGATAATGTGTCTGATCACGCAAGAGCTCTGATGGAGGTGTACAATGAGAGTTATGTTGTTCTCATCTGCTAATACAATAACCATTCTGCAGCCCATGGATCAGGAATCATTTCCACTTTCAATTCTTATTATTTAAGAAAAACATTTCATAAAGTTATAGTTGCCATAGACAGTGATTCCTCTAATGGATCTGGGCAAAGCAAACTAAAATTTTTGAAAAGGATTCACCATTCACCATGAAAAACATCAATGATTCAAGGGGAGAGGTCAAAATACCAACATTAACAGGAGTTTTGAAGCAGCTGATTCCAACCCTCATGGATGACTTTGAAGGGTTCCACACTTCAGTGGAGAAAGCAGCTGCAGATGTGGTGGCAACAGCAAGAGAACTGGAATTAGAAGTGAAATGTAAAAATGTGACTGAGTTATTACAAACTCATGATAAAACTTCTTTAGCATAAGAAAAAGGTGCTTCTCATGAATGAGCAAAGAAAGTGGTTTCCTGAGATGGCATTTACTGGTGAAGATGCTCAGAAGATTGTTGAAATGACAACAAAGGATTTAGAATATCATATAAACTTAGCTGATAAAGCAATGGCAGGTTTTGAGAGGACTGACTCCAATTTTGAAAGCAGCTCTATTGTGAGTAACAGGCTATCAAATAGCAATGAATGATACAAATTGTGAATGAAAGAGCCAATCAATGTGGCAGACTTCATTGTTGTCTTATTTTAAGAAATCACCACAGTAACCACCACCTTGATCAGTCAGCAGCCATAAACATCAATGTAAGACCCTCTCTCTACCAGCAAAACATTATGACTTGCAAAAGGTTCAAGAGATGGTTAGCATATTTTAGCAATAACGTATTTTTTAACAAAGTCACACTGTCTTTTTAGACATGTTATTGCACTGAATAGAATACATATAGTGTATACAGCTGTAAAAAAAAACAAAAAGTTTACATGCACTGGGAAACCAAAATTTTATGAGACTCACTCTATTGTTACTCTCTTTACTGTGGTCTGGAACTGAACTGGCAATACCTCTGAGGTATGCCTGTACACTTGGATAAGTCTTTGTGAACACATTGAGAAAAGCTACTATAGATTATATAACTAACTATAAAATAGTATTAGGTTCGCTGGTTTAATATAAATAATCATCAATTCATATTAAAAAACTATTCATTTTTTAGTTAATACTAGGCTATGAGTTCCTAGAGTTTTGCATTTTCTTGGCAAAACTCAACATCAAAATCAGATTGATTATATTCTTTACAGCCAAAGATGGAGAAGCTCTAGACAGTCAACAAAAACAAGACCAGGAGCTGACTGTGGCTCAGATCATGAACTCCTTATTACCAATTTCACACTTAAATTCAAGAAAGTAGGGAAAACTGCTAGACCATTCTGGTATGACCTAAATCGAATCCCTTATCATTATACAGTGGAAGTGAGATATAGATTTAAGGGACTAGATCTGATAGAGTACCCTATGAACTATGGAATGAGGTTCTCCCTGACAGGAGACAGGGACCAAGACCATCCCAATGGAAAAGAAATGCAAAAAAGCAAAATGGCTGTCTGGGGAGGCCTTACAAATAGCTGTGAAAAGAAGAGAAGCAAAAAGCAAAGGAGAAAAAGGAAAGATATAAGCATCTGAATGCAGAGTTCCAAAGAACAGCAAGAAGAGACAAGAAAGCCTTCTTCAGCAATCAATGCAAAGAAATAGAGGAAAACAACAGAATGGGAAAGACTAGAGATCTCTTCAAGAAAATTAGAGATACCAAGGGAACATTTCATGCAAAGATGGGCTCGATAAAGGACAGAAATGGTATGGACCTAACAGAAGCTGAAGATATTAAGAAGAGGTGGCAAGAATACACAGAAGAACTGTACAGAAAAGATCTTCACAACCCAGATAACCACGATGGTGTGATCACTAATCTAGAGCCAGACATCCTGGAATGCGAAGTCAAGTGGGCCTTAGAAAGCATCACTACAAACAAAGCTAGTGGAGGTGATGGAATTCCAGTGGAGCTATTTCAAATCCTAAAAGATGATGCTGTGAAAGTGCTGCACTCAATATGCCAGCAAATCTGGAAAACTCAGCAGTGGCCACAGGACTGGAAAAGGTCTGTTTTCATTCCAATCCCAAAGAAAGGCAATGCCAAACAATGCTCAAACTACCACACAATTGTACTCATCTCACATGCTAGTAAAGTAATGCTCAAAATTCTCCAAGCCAGGCTTCAGCAATACGTGAACCGTGAACTCCCAGATGTTCAAGCTGGTTTTAGAAAAGGCAGAGGAAACAGAGATCAAATTGCCAACATCCGCTGGATCATGGAAAAAGCAAGAGAGTTCCATAAAAATATCTATTTCTGCTTTACTGACTATGCCAAAGCCTTTGACTGTGTAGATCACAATAAACTGTGGAAAATTCTGAAAGAGATGGGAATACCAGTTGAACCGTGAACTCCCTGATGTTCAAGCTGGTTTTAGAAAAGGCAGAGGAACCAGAGATCAAATTGCCAACATCCGCTGGATCATGGAAAAAGCAAGAGAGTTCCATAAAAATATCTATTTCTGCTTTACTGACTATGCCAAAGCCTTTGACTGTGTAGATCACAATAAACTGTGGAAAATTCTGAAAGAGATGGGAATACCAGACCACCTAACCTGCCTCTTGAGAAATTTGTATGCAAGTCAGGAAGCAATAGTTAGAACTGGACATGGAACAAGAGACTGGTTCCAAATAGGAAAAGGAGTGCATCAAGGCTGTATATTGTCACCTTGCTTATTTAACTTCTATGCAGAGTACATCATGAGAAATGCTGGGCTGGAAGAAGCACAAGCTGGAATGAAGATTACCAGGAGAAATATCAATAACCTCAGAGATGCAGATGACACCACCCTTATGGCAGAAAGTAAAGAGGAACTCAAAAGCCTCTTGATGAAAGTGAAAGAGGAGAGTGAAAAAGTTGGCTTAAAGCTCAACATTCAGAAAATGAAGATCATGGCATCCGGTCTCATCACTTCATGGGAAATAGATGTGGAAACAGTGTCAGACTTTATTTTTGGAGGCTCCAAAATCACTGCAGATGGTGATTGCAGCCATGAAATTAAAAGACTTTTACTCCTTGGAAGAAAAGTTATGACCAACCTAGATAGCATTTCAAAAGCAGAGACATTACTTTGCTGACTAAGGTCTGTCTAGTCAAGGCTATGGTTTTTCCTGTGGTCATGTATGGATGTGAGAGTTGGACTGTGAAGAAGGCTGAGTGCCGAAGAATTGATGCTTTTGAACTGTGGTGTTGGTGAAGACTCTTGAGAGTCCCTTGGACTGCAAGGAGATCCAACCAGTCCATTCTGAAGGAGATCAATCCTGAGATTTCTTTGGAAGGAATGATGCTAAAGCTGAAACTCCAGTACTTTGGCCACCTCATGCGAAGAGTTGACTCACTGGAAAAGACCCTGATGCTGGGAGGGATTGGGGGCAGGAGGAGAAGGGGATGACAGAGGATGAGATGGCTGGAAGGCATCACTGATTTGATGGACGTGAGTCTGGGTGAACTCCAGGAGTTGGTGATGGACAGGGAGGCCTGGCATACTGCGATCGATTCATGGGGTTGCAAGGAGTCGGACACGACTGAGCAACTGAACTGAAGTGAACTGATGAGTTCGTAGTAGGCAGAGATCCTATGTATTCACTTTTCTTTCCTCACTGCTCATCACGGTTTCTAACACAAAATAAGTATTCAAAATATGTTACCCAATAAATCTAAAAGGTAGTTTTGTTTGCTCAATCATCATAGTGCTAATAGTTAGTGGGAGAAAACGATATTAAGCCAAAAATATTATTAGCTGGTCAGTGTTATAAGTCATGGATTAGCAAACCTTTAGTATAAACAGCCAGAGAATATATATTTTAGGTTGTGGAGGTCATAGAGTTGAACCATTCAACTACTGTTGAAGTATAAAAGTAGCCACAGACAATATGTCAACAAATGAGAGGTGCTGTTTCCAATAAAACTGTACTAACTGGACATTCAATTTGAACTTCATATAGCTTCCACATGTCACAAAATATTAAATCTTCTTTTGAGTTTTTTCAACAATTTAGAAACATAGAAACTATTCTTAGCTCACAGGCCATTCAAAAATAGTTAATAGGCTGCATCCGGCCAACGTGCAATACTTGCATACCTCTGATATAATCTCTCTTTGAAATGTGGGCACAGCCCGAGAAAAATCAATGGAATCTATAAGTCACTTTACACATGCCTACTGTACTCTCCTCATATTAGTAAATATCCATAGTCAGGGCAAGTAAATCAGACAATCTCACATATAAAAGAAACTGGTTTCCCAGTAAGACATGAGAAAGGACTGACTAAGGCAGAAAACAAGGGTAAATTTCTGCTTAGAAGTCTTGTCACAGCAGAACAAATGAGTTTTGGGTCGGTAGAAAAGAGACGTAGAGTATAGGGAACTTTTCAGGGGGTACAAAAACATTCACAATATTCAAAGTTTCTTTGGAGACTTGACTCCAAAATGCAGTAACAGTTATGTTTTCCTCAGAAGGACAAAAAGTTGTGAGAAGAGATCAAAGAAGACAAAGTTAGAACTTCTGTTTCCAACAAATTAAAAATTAGGAACACTCAAAAGTTTCTTTCAAAACCATTCAATTTGGAGGCTACTCTGAACAGATTTCAAGAAATAAAATATGAACTCTTCAAAATACGAATATAAACCTTTACATTAAAAATACACTGTATACCAGAGTTGACTCTTAAGGTAGCAGCATGAAATTTAGAACATATTTTTCCACAAAATAGTAGCAAATTGGCAATGCAGTCTATTTACCTTAAATGTATTACAAACTAAAAATACTATGCATCTAATTTTATAACAAAAAATAATTTAGAGCAATATATAAGGATCCCAGGCTAACCAATTAATCTGATACCTGTGCTTTGGACAGTGAATAACAAAGGTTCAGATTTCCAATGATTTAGATAAAAACATACACTCATCTAATGTGTCTCCTGAATATAGATTTGTATAACGAGAAATATCTACACTTGGTAATCCTAACATCTAAATATTAAGCCATTTTAAACAATGATAAGAACAAAGAAAGCAAACATTTAAGAAGAGGATAAGAAAAAAGCTGGAGACATCTATAGTGGATAGCTTCCACAAACCTTTTCAAAGGTCTTCTATACTTTGATAGCACTGTTGTAACTTTCCTTCAGGATATAATACGGCTGTCTTTCTTTACCCTTGCACACATATAGATTTATTACTGTAATTAGTATCATCTCTCTTAAGTCTGCAACTTTGATTAGAAGCCTTTTTTTTTTAAGAATTCAAAAATGCAAAGAAAAGAAGGAAGATTTTACCTAAGAAACCTGGAAGAAAGAACATTTAGGATGAAAAAGGGCAACATCACTATGTGACTGTGTTTGAGAAAAAGATTAAGTTCCACAGCTTAGTTAATTTAAATCCTGCCATCAAAAAAAGCACAAAAGAGGATACAAAGTACAAGATCTACCAGAATTAAAAGAAAAAAATGGGATGGTATAATTCACTAATTATCACAGATATAAGATGTAATATTTTTCTGCCATTAAGAATGATGATACAGAACTTCATTTATCTAAATGATATACTAGTGAACAAAATCAGTAAGCACAAAAACCTATACACACTGTACACACAGTATGTACTACTTTAATAGAAGAATTACATCCAAACATATATTTTAAATTTATATAAAAATGTTAAAGGTTATCTATGGGGTTGTGGAACTAAGAGTATATTTAAGATTTATTTGTATTTTATAGTTTCTAAAACTGAACATGTGTTACTTGTATACTAAGGAAATACTAGTCTAAAAACAAAATACAAGACTTTATTTCATTAGGATATTCTTCCCTTTATATACTAAACAACTAATTTCTGAAGGAACATAAATATATACCTATGTAATTATATAAAGATAAATTACAGATACTTAAAAATTACAAGTTGCATCTTGGGTTATCAGTAGGCAATTAAGTAGAATGCTGTTTCTGATCTGAACGAGGACAGCAGGTTTAAAAAGAAAGGTTGAAGAAATACCAAACATATGATAAATACTTGTTGTTTCAGATTTTTTTCCTTTCTTCATTTATATGCTCAAAAAAATAAGTGAAAATAAAACCAGTTTTGCTTATAAATATATCGGTTAAAAATTTTAATGCAGTATTAAACTATGATAAATGAAATAAGAAATGAATAAAGATAGAAAAAGATTTTAGCCATAAGAATGATGAAACACTAGAACAACAACAACAACAACAAAACAAAACACTAGAACAGAAACAGTTTTGAGTCTTCATCCTAAAAGTCATGTTCTGCATGGGTATCATTCATCTGACTAAACATGGGTGGTTGGCACAAATGGTCTTTGATACAGATTTCGGCTCCATGGTTCATAACTCAATTATTCTGCTCAACATTAAAAAATGAGAGAGAGATACAGAGGATGAGTGGAAACTTTTGATTGCTCCTAACATCACTCTCTCTCCCTCAACTCAAAAGATTTATTTGCACAAAATACCTTGGGTCTTTGTAGAATGGAAGTACCAGGAAAACAGAAGGTAACAGAGTCAGCATATAAAACTGAACAGGTAAGACATTCAGAAAGAATTATATCAAAACCAAACAAGAAAATCTACACTAGCATCGCCCATTTTGTGAATGAGCTATACTATAAAATTTCAATGTCTACAAAAATGTCCTCTCATAATGCTGTTTCCAGGCAAGAAATAAAAAAACTAAACTCTATCACAGTAATTATAGCATAGATTAAAATTTTCTACCAGGATTTATGCTAAAGTATTTGGAAGAGGAGGCTATAATAAACAACAAACAGTATTAAAATTCTGAACACACACAGCAGGATACCTCAGAGTAAAAATCTGAGTTCCAGGCTGCCTATATCATAAGTAATAAGAGGTATTTATCTAATTGAACCCCTTTGAGTTCTCTTTAAGAATAAGTCAGGGAACATAATGTTTAAAATACAAAAGTTAAATTTTATCATTAAGCTAAAAACCAAGCTTTGTTTTCTATTTTGTACTAAAATAGTGTACTAAAGTTACAATATTAATAACATTATATAATAACAGAAATATTCGGCTCATTTATTTTAAAGTATTTTCTAATTAAACAAGATCAAAAATTCATTTTAATATAAAGCTAGTATAAAACAATATTTTTCACTTGTAAAATGAACTGAAGATTAAAAGTTTTTAATAAAATTTAAGAAGTATTACCTTCAAATAAACTGAGGTCTCTTCGTAGCCGTGGTCCATAAAGCCCTTCTAAAATACTCTCAAAACCTGTGTTATTAAAGAGAGAAAAGTATATTAGCTACTAAAAAAGCTTACCCATACACTCTACGTGAGTGTGTGTGTGTGTGTGAGTGTGTGAGTGTGTGTGTGTGTGAACATGTACACGCTCAGTTGCATCTGATTCTGTGACTTCATGGAAAGCAGCCCACCAGGCTCCTCTGTCCATGGAATTTTCCAGGCAAGAATACTACAGTGAGTTGCCATTTCCTACTCTAGGGCGATCTTCCCAACCCAGGGATCAAACCCATGTCTCTTGTGTCTCCTGCACTGGCAGGTGGATTCTTTACCACTGTGCCACCTGGGAAGCCACACTCTACATAAATCTGCTAATTTTAAAATACTGTGAGGTGTCATTTTCCCTTTAGATGAATTAACCTGAACTGGGAATATGTAAAACATAGTAAAACGTCACATAATGACTACCAGGAATTATGATTGTCTATATATATATATATATAAATATTCAAATGTAAATATTTACTTCTAAAACAAATAAACTTCTTTGTCATTCTGAAACATTCCCAGGTTAAAATAATGGGCAGGTATGTTTTGCAATGACTTTGTAGAGAGGAAAAGAATAATTGGAAAATACATGTATTACAATCCTGTTTATACTGGTTACGAAAAAATGTTAACTTTTTAAAAAGTAGCATCTTTAACTTCAATTTTAAAAGTAAGTAAATGAGAGTCAATAGGGAGAAATTCTTGCAATTTAAACCTACTTACAAAAAATAAAACAATTCTGCCTTAAGGGAAAAGTTTAAACCTACAATTTAAATTCTTACAATTTAAACCTACTTGCCAAAATTAGAAAACAATCTTGCCTCGTTTTAAGGAAAAAATTACTGAAAATTTTATTAACAAAACTCTAGTTCATGAATCATAGAGTATACTACTTTCTGGGTATATTAAGATTTTATCATTTTCTTTTTGAAGCCTGTATCATATTCAGTATTAAGAAGGTTACTGACAAACTATAAGACATGCAGAGGAAAAGAGCCAGGATGGCAAAATAACTGGGAAAACAAGAAAAGTAACTACTTTAAGGATGCTTAAATTATGAAGGAAAAAAACTGAATGCAGCATGATAGACCTGAAAAATGAACTATGAAGTAGATTTTCTATGCAGTTATTTTTAAACTATAAAACAGCAGAAATATTTCTATAGCAATGTTTCATAAATCATAAAATGTTTTTAAAAATCAAAAATCTCTATAATCAAGATGCATGTTAAAATCAATGATGTCAGTCAAAAAGTGACAACATTGTTTAATTTAGTAGACTATGAAGAAACAATACATCTTAGAACTAATGTCTTAAATTTTACCAAGGTGGGTAGCTACCACGTTACTTGGTAAATACGTACTTTAATAAAATTTCTGTGAAATGATTCAGATCTAGTTCCCACAGTGGAAAGTTCAGGTAGAAAAGTGAATGAACTCCCAAGAATGCTTTCAAGAATTCTTACAGAAAAGACTTACTATTAGACAAAGATTCAGATGAAATAAGTCCCAAATCTCTATTAACAACATATTCATTTTCTGTGATCAACTTACTCCAAAAGTAATACTGCAAACAACTACTTTAGGATACTATTCTGTGGAATTTGGACAAACTGTATAGGCCCTCCCTAGATAGGCATACTGAATTTAAACAATGAATATTTCCTAGATTTAAGTCTGAAAAGAAAGCAAACAGGGACTTACATTCTGGTTCTACTGGGTTTCTCAACTCCTCAAAATAATAACACCAAGGGAAAAAAAGGGAATCAGTCCTGAATATTCAAAACATAAGACCAAGGTCTTACATACAGCTAAGATTTATTCATATTGCATAGCATTGGTGCTAAATTAAATGATACCTTTAGTTAAAAAGTTTTGTTTTTTGTGGGCTTACAGAAACAAATTGATGTATGTATATTGACTTTGTATCTGAAGACACTGTTAAACTCTAATTATAATAATTTATCTGGAAATGCTCTTCAGTTCAGCTCAGTCGCTCAGTCGTGTCCAACGCTTTGTGACCCCATGGACTGCAGCACGCCAGGCTTCCCTGTCCATCACCAAATCCCAGAGTTTACTCAGACTCACGTCCATTGAGTCCATGATGCCATCCAGCCATCTCATCCTCGGTCGTCCCCTTCTCCTCCTGCCCCCAGTCCCTCCCAGCATCAGAGTCTTTTCCAATGAGTCAATGCTTCGCATGAGGTGGCCAAAGTATTGGAGTTTCAGCTTCAACATCAGTCCTTCCAATGAATATTCAGGACTGATTCCCTTTAGGATTGACTGGTTTGAGCTCCTTGCAGTCCAAGGGACTCTCAAGAGTCCTCTCCAACACCACAGATCAAAAGCATGAATTCTTTAGTACTCAGCTTTCTTTACAGTCCAACTCTCCCATCCATACATGACTACTGCTCTACATACACAAATATATCATCTATAGACAATGGTAGGTTGTTGTTTTTTTCTTTTTTAATCCTCACAGATTTTTTGTTTCTGGCTCTTGCTTCACTGTTTTATCTAGGACCTCAATATAATGTTGAAAATTGGTGGTGGTTGTGAGCATTGTTGACTTACACCCAATCTAAATGGCAAAGCATTCCAGATTTTATTATTAATAAGTATGTTTGTTGTTTTAATAGAAATACTGCTTATCACACTAAGGAAGTTCATTCTAGGTCTAGCTTGCTAGGAGGGTTTTCTTGTCATGCAAGGATACTGAATTTTATTAAATCAATCAATCAGTTTATATTTGATTTACAATATTGTATTCCAGGTATATAACACAGTAATTCATATTTTTATAGGCTATACCCCATTAAAGCTATTATAAAATATTGACTATATTCCTTGTGCTGTAGATTACAATCCTATAACTTATTTATTTCCTACCTAGTAGTTTGTACCTCTCAATCTCTTTCACATATTTGCCCATTCTTTCACGCCTCTTCCCCCTGGTAACTACTAGTTTGTTCTATCTGTAAGTCTGTTTCTGTTTTGCTAATTTGTCAGTGATCAATTAGACTGGTTTTAGTTTTTAGATTTCATTTATAAGTGAAAAGATACAGTATGTCTTGCTCTGTCTGATTCATTTCACAAACCACAATACCTTCTAGGTCCATCCACCTTGTCACAAATGACAAAATTTATTTCTTTCTCACTTTTTAGAGGTGAGTACCAAATTTGACTTTACCTATAGATGGTAAAGAATCTGTCTACAATGCAGGAGAGCCAGGTTTGATCCCTGGGTCAGGAAGATCCCCTGGAAAGGGAATGGCAACCCACTCCAGTATTCTTGCCTGAAGAATTTGATGAACAGAGGAGCCTGGCAGGCTATAGTCCATAGGGTTGCAAAGAGTTGGATATGACTGAGAAACTAACACTTTCACCTTCCAAATTAAATTCTTAAAATCTATGACTTCCCTGGTAGCTCAGACAGTAAAGAATCTACCTGCAATGCATGAGATCTGGGTTTGATTTCTAGGTCAGGAAGATCCCCTGGAGAAGCGAATAGCCACCCACTCCACTATTCTTGCCTGAAGTTATTCATGGACAAAGGAACCTTGTAGGCTACAGTCCATGGGGTCGCAAAGAGTTGGACATGACTGAATAAATAACACTTTCACTTTTCACCAAATTTATTTTGAATTTGGTGAAGGAAATTTGGAGAAGGAAATGGCAATCCACTCCAGTATTCTTGCCTGGAGAATCCCATGGACGGAGAAGCCTAGTAGGTTACAGTCCATGGGGTCGCAAAGAGTCAGACATGACTGAGCGACTTCACCTTCACCTTCACCATCACCATCATTTTGAATTTATTGAAATAACCATGTCATTCTTTCTTAAATCTCTTAATATATGATACAGTGAATTACATTGAATAAAATTCCCATTCCTGGGAAAATCCAACATTATCATGAGATATATTTGCTAGGTTTCTTGATTAGCTTTTCAAATTTTGGCATCTGTGGTCACTAATGAGCCTGGTCTGTAAATTTCCTTTGTACTTGATCAAGTATTTATATGAATGCTATACTACCCTCATAAAATGAGTGGCAATATCCTTTCTTTTCCTCTTCTCTGAGAAAATATTAAGAAATATAGGATGCCTTGCTTGAACATTTAATATGCCGGGGATGTTAACTGGGAATAAAGTCTTTCTGAAGCACTTACCACTGATCAAATTTATTTCACCATTAAAGCAGGGGTCCCCAACCCCTGGGCAATGGACCTCTACCAGTTCATGGCCTGTTAGGAACCAGGCCACACAGCAGGAGGTGAGTCAGGCCGGGTGGGTGAGTGAGCAAAGCTTCATCTGTATTTATAGCTGTTACCATCACTCACTCACATTATCAACTGAGCTCAGGAAAACAAGCTCAGGGCTCCCACTGATTCTGCATTAAGGTGAGCTGTATAATTATTTCATTATATAGCACAATGCATCAATAACAGAAATAAAGTGCACAATAAATGTAATTCACTTAATCATTCTGAAACCATTCACTCCACCCCAGCCTCATCCATAGAAAAATTGTCTTTCATGAAATGGGTCCCTGGTGCCAGAAAGGTTGGAGACAGGCTGTGATAAAGGACTATTCACAAATTCTACTTCTTACATTAGTCATAGTTTTCTAGGAACTTGTCCATTTCAACTATATTTTCCAATTTATTTACATAAGATATTTCTTTGTATGTTTCTATCTTAATGTCAACAGTATTGGCAGTCATGTCCTTTTTCCTTCTCATTCCACATGGTGGTTACTTATTTTTCTTTTTATTCAGCTGAGCTCATTAAAAATTTCTCTTTTTTAATATTTAAAAAGAATTCTTTTTTGATTCCTTGATCTTCTCTATTGCATGTTTATTTTCTTACCCATTAATTCCTGTTTCTGTTTTTATTTCTTCCTCCCCTTTATTTTGCTCTTATTTTTCTTCTTGAAATGGATTTTAGCTCACTAACTTTCAGCTTTTTCTCTAACATATGCATTTAAAGTTGTTGATTTCCATCTAATAAACTGCATTCCACAACTTTCAGTATGTCATATTTTCTCATCATTCAATCTAAATATTTCCTAATTTCCATTATGACTTCTTTTTAGATTTCCAAATATATAGTGTACCCTTTTCATAGATATCTAACTTAATTATACTGTAGTAAAAGAAAATGTCCAACATGATTTCAATCCTTTGAAATTTTCTGAGATTGTTTTTATGGTCAACACATAATTTTTTAAAATTCTCTACATACGCTTGAAAAGAATGTGTGCTCTAAAACTGTTGGATGCAGCACTGTGCTCTTTAATCAACCTTATACAGTTTTGGTTTTTCATGCCTGTTTTTTTCTATCAATTGTTGAGAAAAGAAAGTACAATCTTCTATGAAATTGTGGCTTTGTCTATTTCTTTTGTATTTCTTCAAAATTCTGCTTTACAAGTTTCTGACGCTACATTTTAAAGTGCTTATAATTTTATAATTGTTATATCATCCTGGTGAACAGAACTTTATATAATTATGCAGCAAACATTTTTATTTCTAGTGATGATTTTTGCATTTGACTAAATGGCCTTTTTATACACTTATAAAACATTTTTGTCTCCCTAATGTCTTTTTCAATTATTTCTTTACAACCTTTCTGTATCATTAAGTAACACGTAATTTCTATTTTTAAAAAAATACTATGACATTTTGCCAAAATTTTAAAGAGTTTATATTTGAGTTTAAATTCCTTATCTGTTTTTGTTCTATTGTATCAAGCTTCTATTTTTCACCTTTCTTGCAAACTTTGGAATTTACTAAATATTTATCACTTAATTTTCTTTTTCCTCTATCAGTATGAAAATTATGCCTTCTAATTTTTATTCTTTTTGACATTATCCCAGAAATTAGGATATAGGTCTAACATTAATAAGATCCTTACTCATCCTCCCATGACTTAGATTTCCTTCCAATTTATGCTATTGCTCTATCTATTTCACTAAACATTATGCTCTTTACGTTTGCACACACATTTACCACTGTCTCTGCTCTTCATTACTTATCATATCTCAGAGTACTGATCTAGGAATATTTTCCCTCTGCCTCAAGTACCTCCTTTATTGAATACCTGTTGTTAACACCTTGATACTTCTTAGGAAGTATCAAAGTATCTAAGCTGTTCTCACAGTATACTTCAATATACTTTCATGCTGCTTTCTCTCCCTCCTATATTTTACTTTTTTTTCTCTTTTCTTAACTGCATTTGGTTAATTTCTTCTACTATATATATATATTCCACTTCACAAATTCCATCTATTGCACAATCAATTGACAAACACATCCTCTGATTTTTTTTACAATTTTATAAAGATAAAATTCATAAAATACTATGCATCAATTTTTTTAAATAAAGTTCAATAAATGTTGATAAATGCATACTCTCATCTAATTAAAAACATAATCAAGCATAGAATATTTCTATCAACTCAAATAGTATCTTTGCGCCATCTGAGTAAATTTTCTAGAACAACTCAAAGCCCAAAGAAACATTAACCTATTTTCTGTCATTATACATTAGACCTGTCTTTTCTATAGCTGCATATAAATGGAATCAGAGCATATATTGTTTTCAGTCTAGCTTCTTTTGCTCAGCAACCTGTTAATGAGATTTATCCACACTGTTGCATGTATTAATAGTACTTTTACTTTCTATGGATATAGGACAACTTGTTTATTAAGTCTCATGTTGATAGACATTTGAGTGTTTGAAAGCCTCTGTGAGTAAACATTATCATTTCTCTTGAATAAAATGTTATTTCTGGGCTGAGTGGTAAGATTTTTTTGGTTGTTAATACTTTAAGGAACTGAATAGCTGTTTTGCAAAACAGCTACATTCTTTGACATTCCCACCAGTAATATGTGAGAGAGTCAGTTGTACCACATCCTTATCAACATCTAGCACTGTCAATCTTTCTAACTTTAGCCACATTAATAAATATGTATGGATGTATAATTGTGGTAGTAATTTGGAATTTCTTATGAATAACGATCTTAAGCATTCTTTCTATAGAAATGTCTTTATTTTGTTATGGCAACAGAGTTATACTTGCTTCATAAAGCAAACTGGGAAATGAACCATCCTTTTCTATTTTCTGAGTTTGTATGGAGTAGTATCTATTCACTAACTGGAAATCAGACCTGGAGTTTCTTTTCAGCAAAGTTTTACATTATGAATGCTGCTTTTTAATTCAACAGAAACCTATTCAAGTTATGTATTTCTTAACTGATCAGTTTTGGCTGTTTGTATCTTATAATTTATTCATCTAAAAGTGTTCAAAAGATTTTCATACTACCTTTTTCTTGTCTGTACAATCTGCAGTGATATCCCTCTTTCATTCTCTGTATCAGTTTAATTACCTGCTCTACTTTTTTATTGATCACACTGGCCAAAATTTTAGCAGTTTTACTGATTTTTTCAAAATACCCCTTATGTTTTCAATAATTTTATTGTCCATCTTTTTCTATGTCATTTTATTCTGGCCTACCTTTATTATATTCTTCCCTATAATTATTTTTTGCTTCATTATCTTTGCACTTATCTTTCTAGGTTATTAAGGTAAAAACTTAGAACACTGATAAGTCACTTTTGTCCTTTTCTAATAAAAGCATCTGAACTATACATTTCTCCTTACTCACTAATTTAGATCAATCTCATAAACTCTGATAAACTATGTTTTCATTTTCATTCAGTTAAAAATGTAGTTTCGCTTATGGTGCCTTATGTGCCCAGGTTATATCATGTACTGTTTTATTTCTAAATATTTGGGAATTTTCCAGAAGTCTGTTACTGAATCCCAATTGAATTTCTTGTGTTCATAAAACGTGCTTTGTTAGGTTACAATCATTTTAAATTTATTGACACTTGATTTCCAGGTAGCATATGATACATTATGTTGGTGAATATTCCATGAACACTTGAAAAGAACGTGTATTTGCAGTTGTTGGGGGGAATTTACCATAAATGTCATTTAGGCCCAGCTGACAAAATGTTCTTTAAGTCTCTATATTTCTATTGGTTTTCTAATCTTTCTCCTTTAAGTTCTATCAGTTTTTATGTCATATATTTTGAATCTCTGATATTAGATGCATATTTTTTTAACATTATGTCTCCTTTGTGAATAGATTTCATTATTATAATAAAATGGTCCTCTTTATCCTTGTCCTAAAGTCCTGTAAGAGCTTTTGCACACCAAAGAAAACCATAAAGCAGACTAAAAGACAACCCTCAAAATGGGAGAAAATATTTGCAAACAAAGCAACTGACAAACAATTAATCTCCAAAGTATACAAGCAGCTCATGCAACTCAATATAAAAGAGAAAAACAACCAATCAAAAAATGAGTAGAAGACCTAAATAGACATGTCTTCAAAGCAGACATATAGATGGTCAACACACACATGAAACAATGCTCAACATAGCTCATTATTAGAGAAATACAAACTAAAACTACCATCAGATATCATCTCAGTGTCCGTGATGTTCATTTATGTTGTAGCACCTATTATTACTTCACACTACATTTGTACATCCATGTGATAGCTGATGGACTGTTTTCACTTTTTTGGCTTATTGTCAATAATGCTGCTATGTACATTTGTGGACATATATTTTCATTTCTATTGGGTAGGTACACACAGAAATGAAATTTCTAGGCTATATGGTATTTTTATGTTTAACATTTTAGGAAACCATCAAACTGTTTTGCAAAGTACTAGACCATTTTATACTCCCACTAGTAATTTCTCCAGTCTTACCACTTGTTTTTTCAATTATAGCCATTTTGGTGAGTATGAAGTACTATCTTATTTTCCTAGTGACTAATGATATTGAACATCTTATTATGTGCTTATTGGAGTAGGAAATGGCAACCCACTCCAGTATTTTTGCCTGGAAAATTCCACGGACAGAGGAGCCTGGTGGGCTACAGTCCACAGGGTCACAAAGAGGGAGACATGACTGAGCATGCACACTGTTTTATTGGTAATTCACATATGTTCTTCAGTAAAATGTCTATTCAAATCCTTGCTTATTTTTTTTTTTTTAAGTATTTATTCAGTTGCAGATTCTAGTACCCAGTCCAGGGATCAAATCCATGTCCCCTGCATTTGAAGTATAGAGTCTCAACCACTGGACCAGAGAAGTACCTGCTCATTTTTTAGTTGGGGTCATTTGCCTTTTCATTATTGAGCTACAAAAGCTCATATGGATATAGGGTCCTTATCAGATATATGATCTATCTGCAAATATTCTCTACAAGTCCGTGAGTTGTCTTTTCACTTTCATAATGATGTCTTCTAAAGCACAAAGGTTTGTAACTTTTTTTAGTTACAATTTATCAATCTTTTTTGTGTATATCTGTTTTTAGGCTCCCCATTATTTGTCTACTCCTAAGTGAATACGACAATGTGTTAAGGATTACTATTTGATGATTTTAAAAAATATTCTTAGTATCACTCAATGACTTTCTCAACAAAGGTTCAACATATCATTTATTAGAGCTACTCTTCCTTATAGTTTCTATGAACAACTAAAAATGTCAACTCAAAAGAAAAAAAAAAAAAACTTGTCTCTTTTTGGTATATGAGTTCAGTTCAATCGCTCAGTCGTGTCCGACTCTTTGCAACCCCATGAATCGCAGCACGCCAGGCCTCCCTGTCCATCACCAACTCCCGGAGTTCACTCAGACTCATGTCCATCGAGTCAGTGATGCCATCCAGCCATCTCATCCTCTGTCTTCCCCTTCTCCTCCTGCCCCCAATCCCTCCCAGCATCAGTCTTTTCCAATGAGTCAACTCTTCGCATGAGGTGGCCAAAGTACTAGAGTTTCAGCTTCAACATCATTCCTTCCAAAGAAATCCCAGGGCCGATCTCCTTCAGAACGGACTGGCTGGATCTCCTTGCAGTCCAAGGGACTCTCAAGAGTCTTCTCCAACACCACAGTTCAAAAGCATTGATTCTTTGGCGCTCAGCTTTATTCACAGTCCTACTCTTGCATCCATGCATGACCACTGGAAAAACCATAGACCTTTGCTGGCAAAGTAATGTTCTGCTTTTCCATATGAATGTAGCAAAATTATATCCTGTAAACTTATTATACTCTTCTGTTTTAATAATATACCTGTGGATTCTCTTATATTATTATATACAAATGCCTATGGAAAACTACAACTGTAAGTCCTTTCAAATCACTGTGCTTCCCCGCTTTTTATTATTCTGCCTAAGGCTTCCACTAAATGTTAAACAGAACTGGAAACACCCTACATACACAAGAATAAAGATGAGAATTACAGCATGCTTCACATCCAAAACTCTGCAACACAGAAGACAATGGAATGACACCTTGAAAGTGCTGAAACTATCAACCCAGAATTTTGTACATAACAAAAATATCCTTCAAAAATAAAGGTGAAATAAAAACATTTCAGACCAACAAAATCTAAGAGATTACCAGAAGACCTGCTCTACAAGAAATGTGAAAGAAAATTCTTCAGGCAGAAGAATATATGACAACCCAGACATTTGGATCTACAGAAAGAAATGAAGATTCCTCCAAAAAGATAAAGATGAAGAGAAATGTAAAAGAAAATTTCCCATTTGAGGGGACCAAGTCAAACTTGAAAGCTTTTGCATAGCAAACCACAAACAAAATGCAAAGACAATCTACAGAGTGAAAGAAAATATTTGCAAATGCTGTGACTGACAAGGGCTTAATTTCCAAAATATAAAAACAACTCATACAACTTAGTAACAAAAAAACTAAAACCCTATCAAAAAATTAGCAGGAGACCTAAACTGACAATTCTTCAAAGAAGACATACAAATGGCCAACACAACCTGGAAAGTTGTGTATGCTGCATCTTGGCGGGTGCTTTAGCACCTTCAAAAGTCAGTTTTTCTAGGCTGATTCAGTGAGGTTCATAAATGTATTGTTTGGTTTATAGTACCAAGTCAACAGATCTTTCTGATTAGTGTCAAGATAGCACAATACTAAAAAGAAACTTTGCTAAAAAAGAGATCTAGTAAAGGAAGTAATATTTCCATAATCCAAACTCTTAACTACTTACATTCTGGGAGGAAAAAACAAAAATTAAGTGGCCATTTTAATTATTTAAACCATGTTTCCCCTTTGGGGCTAAACCTTATATGGTGTTCTGTCAGAATTTCTCTTTTTCAATATATAAACATCATTTTTCATCCTATAATACAGGTTGCCTTCACAAATGCATATTAGCTGAAAGAATTTCAGTGAAACACACACACACACACACACACACACACGGAAAACAGTATGGAGGTTCCTTAAAAAGCTACAAGTAGAGCAACCATATGATCCAGCAGTCCTACACCTGGACATTTATCTGGGGAAGATGAGAACTCAGTTTGAAAAGATACATGCACCCCAATGTTCATAGCAGTACTATTTAAAGCATCCAAGACACGGGAAGCAACTTATGTGTCTATCAACAGATGAATGGGTAAAGATGTGGTACACACACACACAGGAATTAAGAATAAAATACTGCCATTTCAGTACATGGATGGACCTCGAAACAATCATAAGCAAGTCGGATGAAAAAGATCAATATCACATGGTGTCATTTAAGTATGAAATCTTTAAAATAATACAAATAAGTTTATTTACAAAACAGAAACAGACTCAAAGATATAGAAAACAAACTTATGGTAAGGGGAAAGGGGAAGGGATATACTAGGAGTATAAGATAAAGAGAAACACACTATTATGTATAAAACAAACAATGAGGATTTACTGTATAGTACAGGGAACCATATTCAATATCTTGGAATACTCTATAATGGAAAAGAATCTGAATATATACATAAACACACATACACATGCATCTGAATCACTCTGCTGTACACCTGAAATTAGCACGATAATGCAAATCAACTATACTTTAATCTTTAAAAACATAGTCTCCCAGTTTTGATTGCTCTCAAAGATAACTGACCAAAGTAAAAATAGTAGCAATACTGGTTAACAGCACATGTAAAATTTTTGCAAGTAATATATTTGATAAAAAGTTTATATATAGAAAGTATAAAAACTCTTGAAAAAACCCCTCAAATTTTTTTAAAAAGGGTAACAGACACATCACCAAAGAAGACAAAGGGATGGCAAATTAGCATATGAAAAGTACTTACATTTATCATTGACATGCAAATTAAAAACCAACAAAACATCACTACATACCTACTAGAAGGTAGGTATCCTGTGGCTAATATCACATGCTAGTAAGGATGCACAGCAACTGGATTTCTCATAAACTACAGGATGGAATGCCAAGTGGCACAACTACTTTGGAAAACAAATTGACAGTTTCTAATAAGCTAAACACACACCACCACATGATCCAACAATCTTACTGCTAGATATTTAACCAACAGAAATGAAAACTATGTTCATTCAAAAACCTGCACACAAGTTTTGTAGAGTTTTATTCACAGCTACCCAGTGTCCTTCCACTGCTGAATAGATAAACTGACATAAGAGAATACTATGAAGCAAAAGGAATAAACTATTGATACATGCATCAACATGAATACATCTCAAATGCATATCATTATGTGAAGGAAGCTAGACTCAAAAGTACATACTGTATGATTCCATTTATATAACACACTGGAAATAGAAAAATTACAGGGTCAAAACCAGATCAATGGTTCCTAGTGCCTGGGAGTGGGTAAGGAGATGACTATAAGAGGGCATAAAATAACTTTTGAGTATGGTGGAACTGTTGTATATACTGAATGCTGAGGAGTTGGTTAGCCAACTCTTAGTGTGTCAGAACTATACTCTGTAAATCATACCTTAATAAACCTTGGCAATGGGACTTCCCTGGCAGCCCAATGGTTAGACTCTGCACTTTCACTGCAGGGGGTATGGGTTTAATTCCCTATCAAAGAATTAATATTCTGCAAGCTGCATGGCACAGGGCTTCCCAGATGGCACAGTAGTAAACAATGTTCTTGCCAATGCAGAAGATGCTGGAGACTTGGGTTCAATCCCTGGGTCAGGAAGATCTCCTAGAGGAGGAAATGGGAACCCACTCCAGTATTCCTGCCTAGAAAACCCCATGGACAGAAGAGCCGGTGGGCTACAGTCCATGAGGTCACAAAGAGTCAGACATGACTGAGTGAGCATATATGCAAGCTGTCTGGGGCAGCCAAAAAAAGAAACCTCACCAAAAAATGTTAAATATGCCATAAATGATTTCTGAAGCAGAGAAAGGTGGGAATCATTATTAAGAACAAGATGAACTGTGAGGTTCTATAGCTTGATAGATTATCCTCATCAAAAATAAAGTCAACAAGAATGATGTTAGGGTTTAAAGACTGAAAGTCAGATGTCACAGTAATCAATGGATGTAGAAAGATAACAGCTTTCTGCATGCCAGTGGAGTAGTAAATTTGATACATGAACTTCAAAAATAAAAACCCTTTTGAACAGAAATAGAACAAAGATTTGAAAGCAGGAGTATGATACAAATACATACAGAAAAAACTATTTTCAAAAAACCATTTTGAGACTAAAAGTTTGAGAAGTCAAATATTAACATAAGTAAGGATAATGTGGTATGTTCGGATGAATGAGATTTTATAGGAGAGTTCATCACATGATCTCAATCCCTTCTCTGATAGGTGAAATCACCATCTATATATATGTATTCAATCCTCATCTTCTATTCTGGTCAGGTGCTCTTACTCTGTCTCAGTTTCACAAACAATGTTCATTCCTTTTTCTTTTCCTCTAAAGACCTCTACTTCCGTTTTTCATTCCTTCTTTTGTCTACTAAAGCCCAGGTCATCTAAGAAAGTATCCCTAATCAAACCATTCCTCATTAATTATCTGTTCATCTTTAAATGTCTGTTTTACTTATTTGAACCACACAATTTAAAGACCTAAGTTTTATCAATGAAGCCCTTCCAAACTCAGGTGTAACTAAACTGAATTCCGGTAACCGGGGTTCGGATAGTTTAATCTTTTAAATTTGAATATTTGAATTCAAAAATATCTTGAGAAATCTATTGTCTCCATAAGCCATATAGTGGCATTCTAATATTTGGCATGCAAACTTACTCCATGATGGTCTCATATTTCTGAATAGATTAAAAAACCTCAAGCAAACAGAAACCAAAACAAAAAAACCCCATCTCTCTTTAGAAGATACTCTGGTTTGGAAAATACAGTCACCAAATCTATTACAAATAAGTAAGAAAAATTAGTATTTTGTCTCACTACTAGAACAAAAGACAAGCTCTGGGCCAAAAATTTGAAGTCTCCCCACAAAAGGTCACATTTTCCTTTCCTATATTCTCTTTGGCTCACTAATACCGTTTCTGAAGGTCTGAAATTATGCTGAAACTAATCCTTCCCCATCGTGGTCAAACAGAGGTATACCTAACTGATGATTACAGAAGAACCATACTAAGTGATGGTGAGTAGCAGTGGGTAACTAAAGTAGAGCAGCGATAAAACTTGCTGATAAGTAACAATATTGTAAACGTGAGTGAGGGTAGGTACCCATACTGATGCTTTCTGCATTCCTGACTCTGCTTATCATAATGCTAGTTATTAAAGTTGACCTGATATCTAAAAATTTAATACTGTATTTCTATAATGAAATACATCTGATACAATGCTTTTCTATTTGTAAATATATCTGCAAATTCTTGAGTTGCTAGATTCAATTCTATGTTTTAAAGATCTAATTAAATGTATGTAATTCTCATTCAAGTAGAGAAAACTCTGACCTATGTAACATGCCAACTGACTATCTTTTCCTAAGGTCACAAGTATTTAATGAAGTGCGTCTTCAGTAAGTACTGGGATGATAAATCTATTTAAGTGTATCTTTATTTCCACGGTGGCTCAGATGGTAAAGTGCCTACAGCGCAGGAGACCTGGGTTTGATCCCTGCATCAGGAAGATCCCCTGGAGAAGGAAATGGCAACCCACTCCAGTACTCTTGCCTGGAAAATCCCATGGACGGAGGAGCGTAGTTGGAGAAGGAAATGGCAATCCACTCCAGTATTCTTGCCTGGAGAATCCCATGGACTGAGAAGCCTAGTAGGTTACAGTCCACGGGGTCCCAAAGAGTCGGACACGACTGAGCGACTTCACCTCACCTCACCTGAGGTCGCAAAGAGTCGGACACAACAGCAACTTCACTCACTTACTTCCATGGGCTTTCCTGGTGCCTCAGAGGTTAAAGTGTCTGCCTCCAGTGCGGAATGTGGGAGACCTGGGTTCAATCCCTGGGTCGGGAAGATCCCCTGGAAAAGGAAATGGTAACCCACTCCAGTATCCCATGGACGGAGAAGCCTGGTAGGCTAAGTCCATGGGGTCCCAAAGAGTTGGACACGACTGAACGACTTCACTTTCTTTTCTTTCTTTCTTTACTTCCATGGTGGTTAAATCCATGCACTACATTCAGTATAAAACTGTACTTACTAAAACTATAGTTTATACAAAGTTTCAATACTTTGTATGTGCTAGAATCCTGCTTTCAAATACTGACTCCTGAATTCAAATGTAATAAACATTAAAGCAAAAAGCAAGAATTCAGACTTTGGAGGTGAAAGAGACAGGGAAAGGTAGTGTCAGAGAAGGTTTTCCAGAAATGAGGACATCCAAATTGAGTCTTAATAGAAGAATGGGAATTAGCTAGGCAAAACAAGGAAAGGCATATTACACATTTAGCAAAGGAGAGCAGCATGCATAGATAGGGAAAAGAAAGCTTAATATTGTATGCTTGAATACAGTACTGCCCAACAAAACTTTGTATAATGACCGAAAATGTTCTGTGTTTGTGCTATCCAAATAGGTGATGAAAAACTGATTTTTAAATTTTATTAAGTTTCAATTAATTCAAACAGCATGTCTAGAAGTTAAAAAGGTATGATAAAAATAAGGATGTGATTTATAAGAAGTTATAGAAAAGCCTGGAGAGATGCACATGACATGGATATTGAAGGGCCTACCACATTCTGCCAAGTAGTTAGTTTTTATCCTGAAAGCCAAAAGAGCCACGGCAGGCATTTAAGTAGTCAAGGGACAGGATTAGCTTTGCATTCAGAAAAGATCACTCAAGCAGCAAGTGGCACACAGACTAGCACGAGGAAAAATGAATAAGGCTTAGAATGGTCAGAAAACCGCAGAAAAACAGCAGAGAAAACGAGAATGTAAGTTTAGGGAGAAGTATATCTAAGGAAAAAAAAAAAAGAATGCTTTTGAGTCATATAATACAATCAAATGGAAAAACTAATTAAATGGTGGCAAAATTTCATCATTTTAAGGTGGGATTTCTGGCTTGAGAAATTGAGCGAACAAACATTCACTGAGACAGAAAATCCATGAAGTGTTTTTTATTTTTCAATTTTGCCTTATATGATTGGTAACTATAAAAGAAGTTCACTTTTGGATATTCTAACTTGGATATGTGGGCATAAATTAAAACAAAAACATCTGGAGGCAGAAACACAGACAGAGAACATCAGTACACAGATGGAAGATGGAGTTTTATTTTCTAATTAATTGAAACCACTTTTAATCAAGTATCAGAATCAAAATATTTTAAAATTATCATTTAAAAGTTTTTCTATTGTAGTTGCTAATATTATAATGATATTATTATTTTTACTACACATGTTCAGTATTTCAGTACATAGTTGAAGAAAAGTTAGTACGTCATCTGGTACCATGCTACCCACAAGCCCCTCTCCAAGCCTGCCAACACTCAAACTCTAAAAAAAGCCATACTGTATCCCAACTCAGGAATTCAGCCTACAACAAATTCCAACCCCCTATTCTTGCCTCCAAATGTCTAGATAACGCCTACATATTCTTAAAATCTTGGTTTAAAAAAAAAAAAATCACTGAAACCCTAAAACTCCTAGAAGAAAACAGTGGAAAAGCTCCTTGACACTGGTGGTGGCAGCAATTTTTTTAAGATATGATACCAAAAGCACAGGAAAACAAATGTAAAAATAAACAAGTGGGACTACATCAAACCTTGATTCTGCACAGCAATGAAAACCAACAATGACCAAGCAATCTATAAAAATATTCACAAACCATGTATCTCAGAAGAGCTTAATATCCAAAATACAGAGAACTCACATAATTCAATTGCGAAAAACAATCTGATTAAAAAGTGGACAGAAGAACTGAATAGACTTTCTCCAAAGAAGATATACACAAATGACTACATGACCACGAAAGGTACTAAACATCAATAATCATCAGGGAAATGTAAATGAAAACCACAATGAGATATCACTTCACATGTGTTAGGATGTGCTAAGCTACTTCAGTCACGTCTGACTCTGTGCGACACCATGGACTGTAGCCCACCAGGCTCCTGTGTCCATGGGATTCTCCAGGAAAAAATACTGGCATGGGCTGCCATGCTCTCCTCCAAGGGATCTTCCCAACCCAGAGATTGAATCTATGTCTCTTGCGTCTCCTGCATTGGCAGGCAGGTTCTTTAGCACTTAGCACCACCTGAGAAGCCTCCTGTCAGGATGGCTGTCATTGAAGAGACAAAACACAAGTGTTGGGGAGGGTGTGGAAAAAAGGGAACCCTTGTGTATTATTGGTGGGAATGTAAACTGATGCATCCACTATGGAAAGCAGGATGGAGGGGCCTCAAAAAATTAAAAATGGAACATATGATCCAGCAGTTCCATTTCTGGGTATATATCGAAAGGAAACAAAAATCACTATCTCAAGAAAATATGTGAACCTGTGTGTTCATTGCAGCTTTGTTTACAGCGGCCAAATGTACTAAGGAAACAACCTATGTGTCCATCAGTGGATGAACAGATAAAGAAGATGTGACATGACACGGATTGACAATGGAATATTATTCAGTCGTGAAAAGAAGGAAATTCTGCAATGACATGGATGAATCTAAGGACATTATGCTAAGTAAAATTAGCTAGACAAAAACAAACTGGATGATCTCCCTTATATGTGGAATCTGAAAAAAAAGAAAGTCAAACTCAGAGAAACAAGAGGGTGGAACAGTGGTTACCAGGGACGGGAGTGTAAGTGGAGATGGACCACTGTTAATCAAAGAGTATACACATTATATTGTAAGATGAATAAGCTCTGGGGATCTAATGTACAGCATCATGACTATAGTTAGTAATATTGTGTTGCCTACCTAAAATTTGCTAAGAAAGTAGATTTTAAGCTTCTCATCACACACACCAAAAAAGTTAACTATGTGAGGTAACAGATGTGTTAATTAACCTGATTGCTGTAATCACTACACAAAGTATACATGTGTCCAGTCATCACATTGTATACTTTAAGTATATACATTTGTCAGTTATACCACAATAAAGCTGGGGGGAGGGGGGAAGAATCACTGCCTCAGATTTAAAGTTCATACAATCTAATCTGACTTTAGCTTAGACCAGACCCATTGTTACATGCTTTATATTATATAGTACTTTCCTTGGAGCACTATCAAAATTCTCATTAATCATGTATAATTTTTAATGTAGCTTCCCAACTAATCAATTATTCATTTAACAAATATTTGCATGTCTACCAGGTGTTCTACAAGGTGACATCAGTGAATAAAAAGAGATAAGAATTCTGCTCTAAGGTCAAACCGGTGGAAGAAGACTAACAGGAAAAGAAAGAAAGGGGAAAAAATAAACCACACAAACAAATCTTTTTATTTGACAAATGCCACAAAATTGTATAAACTCCAAAAAGGAAGGGACCATGTCATTTTGCTTGCTATGACAGCACTAGAATCTGGCCCATGTAAGGCATTCATATATTTGTTGAATACACGTTAGAGAGAAAAATTACACTCTGACACCAAAGGCATTTATTCTCAAACAATTTTTAAAACACAGCCCAACCTATAAGTTAAAAACTTAATAATAATTATCTTTGTCCCATTAAGTATCTTTCTGGAATTCACAACCATTTATTTACATCTATCTTGTTCTAAGCTGCTGCTAAGTCACTTCAGTCATGTCCGACTCTGTGCGACCCCACAGACCGCAGCCCACCAGGCTCCCCCGTCCCTGGGATTCTCCCGGCAAGAACACTGGAGTGGGTTGCCATTTCCTTCTCCAATGCATGAAAGTGAAAAGTGAAAGTGAAGTCACTGAGTCGTGTCCAACTCTCCAAAGAGGAACCCATATTATGTCTTGCTTGCTGCTGCTATTGCTAAGTCGCTTCAGTCGTATCCGACGTGCGACCCCATAGATGGCAGCCCACTAGGCTCTCCTGTCCCTGGGATTCTCCAGGCAAGAACACTGGAGTGGGTTGCCATTTCCTTCTCCAATGCATGAAAGTGAAAAGTGAAAGGAAATTCACTCAGTCATATCTAACTCTTAGCGACCCCATGGACTGCAGCCCACCAGGCTCCTCCATCCATGGGATTTTCAGGCAAGAGTACTGGAGTGGGGTGCCATTTTTAGTGCTTTTTCTATTTCTTGGACTCTAAGACACTTTAGCTTCAATGTAACTATCTGCTTTGTTAGTGTCTGCCCAGGTGGCTCAGATGAAAAAAAATCTCCCTGCAATGCAGGAAACCTGGGTTCCAACTCTGGGTCAGGAAGATCTCCTGGAGGAGGCAATGGCTCCCAGTATTCTTGTCTGGAGAATTCCATGGACAGAGGAGCATGGCGGACTACAGTCCATGGTGTTGCAAAGAGTCAGATATGACTAATACTTTCACTTCTTTCTTAAGCACTTTCTTACTATTCTTTTCTTTCTGAAATATTTTCTTCTCCGACTTAAGGACTGTGGTAACTAGATGTAACTCAAGTAATAAAAGTGTCTCCATTACAAGGTCCTAAAGTATCCCTAATCCCCAAACATGCAAATAAATGGAACTACTGTTATCTACTAGTTTTAAGGATGCTGCTAAACACCCTACAATACACAGGACACTTCCAAACTTACTGTGTGGAAGTTCTTTACTATAACTGTCTAGTCCAAAAATAGTGCCAAGGCTGGTTTGAAAGTCAGCATTAAGGGAACTAGGTTGAACATGTCTGAATAGACATTAGAAGAGAAAAATCTGAGTCAGTGAAAGCTGTTCACTCCTGTCCGACTCTGTGACCCCACAGACTGTAGTCTGCCAGGCTCCTCTGTCCATGAAATTCTCCAGGCAAGAACAATGGAGTGGGTAGCTCTTCCCTTCTCCAGGGGATCTTCCATATCCAAGGATGGAACCCAGGTTTTTCGCATTGCAGACAAATTCTTTACGTCCGAGCCACCACTAGAAGAGAAAAACTCAAAGAATGTCTTAATTATTCTCTAATTTACATTTAGGCAACAAATGGAAAAAAAAACAGGCAAATGGAATTACTGAAAAATCAGTTCAGTTCAGGTCAGTTGCTCAGTTGTGTCCAACTCTTTGCGACCCCATGAACCGCAGCATGCCAGGCCTCCCTGTCCATCACCAACTCCTGGAGTTCCATTAAACTCACATCCTTCGAGTCGGTGATCCCATCCAGCCATCTCATCCTCTATCGTCCCCTTCTCCTCCTGCCCCTAACCCCTCCCAGCATCAGAGTCTTTTCCAATGAGTCAACTCTTTGCATGAGGTGACCAAAGTACTGAAGTTTCAGCTTCAACATCAGTCCTTCCAATGAACATCCAGGACCGATCTCCTTTAGGATGGACTGGTTGGATCTCCTTGCAGTCCAAGGGACTCTCAAGAGTCTTCTCCAACACCACAGTTCAAAAGCATCAATTCTTCGGCACTCAGCCTTCTTCACAGTCCAACTCTCACATCCATACATCACCACTGGAAAAACCATAGCCTTGACTAGATGGACCTTTGTTGGCAAAGTAAATGTCTCTGCTTTTCAATATGCTATCTAGGTTGGTCATAACTTTCCTTCCAAGGAGTAAATGTCTTTTAATTTCATGGCTGCAGTCACCATCTGCAGTGATTTTGGAGCCCAGAAAAATAAAGTCTGATGCTGTTTCCACTCTTCCCCCATCTATTTGCCATGAAGTGATGGGACCAGATGCCATGATCTTAGTTTTCTGAATGTTGAGCTTTAAGCCAACTTTTTCACTCTTCTCTTTCACTTTCATCAAGAGGCTTTTTAGCTCCTCTTCACATTCTGCCATAAGGGTGGTGTCATCTGCATGTCTGAGGTTATTGATATTTCTCCCGGCAATCCTGATTCCAGCTTGTGTTTCTTCCAGTCCAGCGTTTCTCATGATGTACTCTGCATAGAAGTTAAAGAAGCAGGGTGACAATGTATAGCCTTGACCACTCCTTTTCCTATTTGAAACCAGTGTGTTGTTCCATGTCCAGTTCTAACTGTTGTTTCCTGACCTGCATATTGGTTTCTCAAGAGGCAGGTCAGGTGGTCTGGTATTCCCATCTTTTGAAGAATTTTCCACAGTTTATTGTGATCCACACAGTCAAAGGCTTTGGCATAGTCAATAAAGCAGAAATAGATGTTTTCCCAGAACTCTCTTGGTTTTTCCATGATCCAGCGGATGTTGGCGATTTGATCTCTGGTTCCTCTGCCTTTTCTAAAACCAGCTTGAACATTTGGAAGTTCATGGGTCACGTATTGCTGAAGCCTGGCTTGGAGAATTTTGAGCATTACTTAAGAATAACCACATGTATAAGATAAATAGCTACCCTGTTTGAGACTTAAACATAACTGATTTGACACGACAATAATTATTTTGCTGTATCTAAATGCTTCTTAGTCACTGTTGGAAAAAAGATCTCATCCTCTCATTAAAAGCTATTAGCATTCCCTGATTTTTATATCTGAGTCTGTTTTTCCCTCTCATAAAATACAGAATGATAATGGAGTTAAGATTCACACTGGAGTCTTAAATTTGCCACTATACCAGCCATGTGATCTTGGACATATGACATAAACTTTATGAGTCACTAATCCTTCTTCTCTAAGATTTGGAATGTCATCAACATTTTATATGTTGAAGATTTAATTATTGTTTTCCACATTTAATACAACAATACATTTTAGGTACAGAGTTAATTTGTACAGAATTTCTTAATGTGTTGAGTTCAGTTGCTAAGTTGTGTCCTACTCTTTGCGACTCCATGGACTGCAACATGCCAGGCTTCCCTGTCCTTCACCATCTCCCAGAGTTTGCTCAAACTCATGTCCATTGGGTCAATGATATGATCCAGCATTAATTGAATTTCTTAATAAAATGCAACAAATCAATAAATAAATGCTAAACATATCAGAAACTAGAAATATACAATTCAGTTACCTGAACTAGATTTTACTCCTACCTGAGTACAAGGCACAAATCAGGAAACATTCTGACCAGGCTTCATTCATATTATTTCCCTTTCTCTTTTACTAAGTTTGTAAGTTACTCTTATTAAGTTATAATAAGAAAATATTCATATTTTATAGCACCAATAATGTCTAATTTTAAGCAAATCTAATTGGTAAAACAACTTAAGTTCATATACAAATGAATATATGGGATATATGATATGGGAATAAATGATAATTTTAAATAGAAGGTTTGCTGAGCATTTAAAACAAACACACAAAAACTCAAGGTGCAACTTTTATGAAAGACACCTGACTCAGAAGGCACATCTGACTTTTACATTGAAATAACTTATAGAAAGTAGACTATGAAGGCTTTATAGAAAACTGACAGCAAAAGAAAAATACATACCTCCAGAGTGGAGGAAAGGGAATGGGATAGGTAAAAGACAGATAAGAATTTCTACTTCATCTACCATGTTTTATTTAAGATAGAAGGTGTGTGGTGCATGTGGGCACTGTCATGTCTGACTCTGTGACCCCATGGACTGTAGCCCACCAGGCTCCTCTGTCCATGAGATTCTCCAGGCAAGAATAATGGAGTGGGTTGCCACTTCCTCCTCCAGGGGATCTTCCCAACACGGGGATCGAACCCAGGCCTCCTGCATCTCCTGCACTGACACATGGATTCTTTTATCATTTAGCCACCTGACAACTCCAACATAGAAGGTACATGAATATATATTACTCTTAAGTTTTTGCAGCCCTGATATAATTTATCAATTGAAAAAAGTTTTATGGTTTCAAACACATTTTATAACAGTAAATGTGTTATAGATTCATCTCTATTGACCATTACTCATAGCAGTACAGAAAATGTGACGTTTACTGGAGTATCTCTGATTACCAAGGCTCTTATAATAGACACAGAAGTCACTGTTCTAGTCAACTTTAACCATATTAAAGAATAGACAACTATACCAATTCTGCTTAAAACTTTTCAATGGGTCTCTACTGCTTAAGAATTCTAACTATTCTAGGAAAATTATTGACCTTCCCTGATCTGCCCCTGCCGATAAGCCAGCCTCATTTCATACAACTCCATTATAATTAATACGCCACTTACAAGAAACAATTAATCTACTAGTTATTTACAAATCTGAGCTTCTCCTTGTCTTTCTGAAATGCTTCTCCCCCAACTTTGGGGATCTGTCAAGTATTCTTCCAAACTAACCTAAGACATTTTCTTCCAACTTTATAACTAACCGAATAATTAAGCAGCAATTTATTCATGTGAAAAGATCTGGCATACAAGAAATACTGTCCAAATGGTACCATAAAGGCTTTTCTAATCTTACTTGTCAGAATGCACTGTTACTAGCACCACATTTTCCCAAGTATGTTTACATACAAACTTGAGACTTCTTTCTTCTTGACTGAGAATGGTTAGCAACTTGACAACAGAGACAACATTCAGTTCAGTTCAGTCGCTCAGTCGTGTCCGACTCTTTGCAACCCCATGAATAGAAGCACGCCAGGCCTCCCTGTCCATCACCAACACTCAGACTCGCATCCATCGAGTCAGTGATGCCATCCAGCCATCTCATCCTCAGTCGTCCCCTTCTCCTCCTGCCCCCAATCCCTCCCAGTATCAAAGTCTTTTCCAATGAGTCAACTCTTTGTATGAGGTGGCCAAAGTACTGAAGTTTCAGCTTTAGCATCATTCCTTCCAAAGAAATCCTAGGGCTGATCTCCTTCAGAATGGACTGGTTGGATCTCCTTGCAGTCCAAGGGACTCTCAAAGAGTCTTCTCCAACACCACAGTTCAAAAGCATTAATTCTTCGGCGCTCAGCCTTCTTCAAAGTCCAACTCTCACTTCCATATGTGACTACTGGCAAAACCATAGCCTTGACTAGATGGACCTTAGTCGGCAAGGTAATGTCTCTGCTTTTGAAAATGCTATCTAGGTTGCTCATAACTTTTTTTCCAAGGAGTAAGCGTCTTTTAATTTCATGGCTGCAGTCACCATCCACAGTGATTTTGGAGCCCCCAAAAATAAAGTCTGACACTGTTTCCACTGTTTCTCCATCTATTTCCCATGGAGTGATGGGACCGGATGCCATGATCTTCATTTTCTGAATATTGAG
This sequence comes from Aepyceros melampus, assembly GCA_006408695.1. Classification (NCBI taxonomy): domain Eukaryota; kingdom Metazoa; phylum Chordata; class Mammalia; order Artiodactyla; family Bovidae; genus Aepyceros; species Aepyceros melampus. The sequence goes on from SJXQ01002668.1 coordinate 212,573, forward strand.
CTTTAAGCCAACTTTTTCACTTTCCTCTCACTTTCATCAAGAGGCTTTTTAGCTCCTCTTCACTTCCTGCCGTAAGGGTGGTGTCATCTGCATATCTGAGGTTATTGATATTTCTCCCAGCAATCTTGATTCCAGCTTGTGTTTCTTCCAGTCCAGCGTTTCTCATGATGTACTCTGCATAGAAGTTAAATAAGCACGGTGACAACATACAGCCTTGATGTACTCCTTTTCCTATTTGGAACCAATCTGTTGTTCCATGTCCAGTTCGAACTGTTGCTTCCTGACCTGCATAGATTTCTCAAGAGGCAGGTCAGGTGGTCTGGTATTCCCATCTTTTGAAGAATTTTCCATAGTTTATTGTGATCCACATAGTCAAAGACTTTGGCATGGTCAGTAAAGCAGAAATAGATGTTTTTTTGGAACTCTCTTGCTTTTTCGATGATCCAGCGGATGTTGGCAATTTGATCTCTGGTTCCTCTGCCTTTTCTGAAACCAGCTTCAACATCTGAAAATTCACGGTTCACGTATTGCTGAAGCCTGGCTTGGAGAATTTTGAGCATTACTTTACTAGCATGTGAGATGAGTGCAATTGTGCGGTAGTTTGAGCATTCTTTGGCATTGCCTTTCTTTGGGATTGGAATGAAAACTGACCTTTTCCAGTCCTGTGGCCACTGCTGAGTTTTCCAAATTTGCTGGCATATTGAGTGCAGCACTTTCACAGCATCATCTTTCAGGATCTGAAATAGCTCTACTGGAATTCCATCACCTCCACCAGCTTTGTTTGTAATGATGCTTTCTAAGGCCCGCTTGACTTCACATTCCAGGATGTCTGGCTCTAGATGAGTGATCACACCATCATGATTATCTGGGTCGTGAAGATCCTTTTTGTACAGTTCTTCTGTGTATTCTTGCCATCTCTTCTTAATATCTTCTGCTCCTGTTAGGTCCAGACCATTTCTGTCCTTTATAAGCCCATCTTTGCATGAAACGTTCCCTTGGTATCTCTAATTTCTTGAAGAGATCTCTAGTCTTTCCCATTCTGTTCTTTTCCTCTATTTGTTTGCACTGATCGCTGAGGAAGGCACATTACTGCCTTTTTATTAATCCTAGGATCTATCATAGTGATTCATCTAATAAATGGTAGTTGAATTCACCTAAAATGCAGCTAACAGAGAATCTGAGTGAAGGGAGAGAAGGACCATCTACTGTGTAACATAAAGGTTTTTCAAGAAGTAGAGAGTTTTTAAGTAATAAGAAAGATTACAAATGTAAAAACGAGCATTTGTAGCAAATACACTCTTTCAGAGACGACTAAAACACATGACAAAGTCTTCATAGAGTCAGTATTTTTGTTACACTCCTAATAACAATACCTGCCTTAAGGTCATAGTTTAATGGGGAAGAAAAACAAAAAGTAGACAAGCTCAATAAACATTATATAGAATCCCTGAGGTGGGCAAGAAAAGAGTGCTAAAGCCAAAGAGAACTTGAGAGAAATAAGATGGTAGAAGGCACTTTATCTTTAAACTTGGGGTGTTTTGTTTTAATGGCATGGTGGTTAAAGAAAAAGATAAAAATGCTAATTTCTGAAGCAACAAATTCAAGATGAAAAAGGCTAAAAATGAAAAAGAAAACACTGTTACAAATTAAGGAAATAACTTTCAAGTATAAATTAAGTACAAGATAAGTAACTTGCAAAAGTAACCAGCTTTTAAGGCACAAGAAACTCAAAAGTATAATATACTATAAACTCTGGCTTATTTCAATGACTTAACTCTACCTGAATTCAGTGACTTAATTATGTAAAAAAAAAAAAAAAAAAAAAAAAAACCAGTTTTCAAAGCCACTAGAGGATAGGGCAGTGGAGAGTCTATGTTCCTTGCAGTCTCAACTCACTTTTGATAGAACACATTATTTGTAAAATGACTGTCTTGGCTCCATTTGTCTTTGGCTTTGTCCAAAACAACACCACTTTCAAAAAGTATATAATTTCATTCACCACAAATAAAATTATCAAATGTGCCACAAATTTTAAGAAAATTTCCAAAGGTATTTTGCATGATAGCTGTACAAAACGGACAACACAGATGCCTGACAAATGAAAAAATTTCAACACAACTTGATAATGATCAATTTTAAGGTAAATCTATACATCAAACTTCTCTAGTGGCTCAGACGCTAAAGCATCTGTCTGCAATGCAGGAGACCCAGGTTCGATCCCTGGGTTGGGAACATCCCCTGGAGAAGGAAATGGCAGCCCACTCCAGTATTCTTGCCTGGAAAATCCCATGGATTGTGGAGCCTGGCAGGCTACTGTCCATGGGATCGCAGAGAGTGGGACACAACTGAGTGACTTCACTTCATACATCAAACTAGGCTTCCCTGGTGGCTCAGTAGTAAAGAATCTGCTTGCAGTGCAGGACATGCAGGAGACATGGGTTCAATCCCTGGGTCCAGAAGATCCCCTTGAGAAGGAAATGGCAACCCACTCTAGTACTCTTGCCTGGGAAAGCCCATGGACAGAAGAGCCTGGCAGGTTACAGTCCACAGGGTCACAAAAGAGTCGATCATGACTTAGCGACTAAACCACAGGTACGTTACTCAATTTCCATTAAATTTATGTTTATTTTTTAGCAATGAAAGAGTAAATGCATTGGAAAAACTCACTCTCTACAATTATTTATGTACTTAGTGGGTGCCAAGAAAGCAGGGAGAAAACTTATTTTTTCCTTTATGCATAGACACACACACACAAACACTTTTTACCTGCTGGGAAAGACAGCATAAATGTTTATAAGACAGAGAGAGAGTGATTATCAATGCATACAAAACAGTTCCAAATATAAACTTGCAAAGAATAAGAAACATTTCCTGTAAAAATGAAATATAATTAGCTAAAATGTAACAAAAATAATGCAGGAGTAGAATCAAAATTAAAAATATATAATGTTTAAGAATGTCAACCATACTGTTTATAATAACGTAAACTGGAAAAAGGCCATAATTCTTCAGTGATATTCATGACAGATGAATGTTATCACAGATTTACACATTAGAGTATTACAGAGCAAAGAAAATGAATATATCTATAGGAGGCCACAAGAATGAATGTGACAACCATAGTAAGTTAAAGAAGCTATAGACAAAAAATAAATGCTATATAATTCCATCTAAGCAAGTGAAAGTGAAAGTTACTGAGTCGTGACCAACTCTTTGTGACCCACATGGACTATACCGTCAGTGGAATTCTCCAGGTCAGAATACTAGAGTAGACAGCCTTTCCCTTCTCCAGGGGATCTTTCCAATCCAGGGATTGAACTCAGGTCTCCCGCACTGCGGGCAGAGTTTCCCAAAATAGGCAAATATAATTTATGGCATTAAGAAGTCAGAATACTATTCATGTTTGAGGGTATAGATTAATGATTGGGAGGGATTATCAAGCGACTTCGGGGGTGTTTATTTCTTAATCTGGTGGTGGTTACAAGAGTACATTCACTTTGTTCATTGAACTGTAAATTTATAATTCATATACTTTTCTCTATATAGTTATGCTTTTGAAAGTTTACAAAAAGAAAAAATAGCAGTTATTGGTAATCCAGGAGGAAAAATGCTAAAGCCTGAAGGCATAGTGCTTGATCCAAAAAGGGTTCAACATCACCCTTCTGTAAAATTCTAAGTATGAAACTTATACTCAGGATTACTGTAGGATTAAAGGACAGAATGTGTGTAAAGCATGTATCTGGCACAAATATTTATAGATGTTTAATAAATGTTAACTATTACTATTCTATTGTAACTGTGCTACTGATGCAGTTCTTTGACTGTAGTGATAAAGGTGTAATGACAAAAAGGCTAAAGAAAAGAGACAGCAGGTTATGACAGGGTTTTCTAAAATATTTCATTTATCCTAAGGTGGTAGGGAACCAATGAGGAATTTTACACAGAGGGTAAAATGATTACATTTGAGTTTAGGAGAATTGTCTAAGGAAAGAAGATGTGAAGCTTAAAATAGGATGTTAAGAAAAGGCTATCAACAAATCATAGAGAGGTCCAGCAAACAGAAAGGAAGAAAAAAAACACTGACTTGACCAACCTAGATGGCATACTGAAAAGCAGAGACATTACTTTGCCAACAAAGGTCAGTCTAGTCAAGGCTATGGTTTTTCCAGTAGTCAGGTATGGATGTGAGAGTTGGACTGTGAAGAAAGCTGAGCGCTGAAGAATTGATGCTTTTGAACTGTGGTGTTGGAGAAGACCCCTTGACTGCAAGGAGATCCAACCAGTCCATTCTAAAGGAGATCAGTTCTGGGTGTTCTTTGGAGGGAATGATGCTAAAGCTGAAACTCCAGTACTCTGGCCACCTCACGTGAAGAGGTGACTCATTGGAAAAGACTCTGACGCTGGGGAGGGATTGGGGGCAGGAGGAGAAGGGGACGACAGAGGATGAGATAGTTGGATTGCATCACGAACTCAATGGTCGTGAGTTTGAGTGAACTCTGGGAGTTGGTGATGGACAGGGAGGCCTGGTGAGCTGCAGTTCATGTGGTCGCAGAGAGTCGGAGACGACTGAGCGACTGAACTGACTGAAAATCAATACACAAGCTATTTTGAAAAGAATAGCTTATAACTTTATAAAGGTTACAAAATCAGGAAGTGACACCTAGAATAAAAGATACCCTAAATTCATAATTTACTACAAAAATCTCAATTTAATATTTTTCATACAATTCTAACTTTAAGCACAGGGCTTCCCTGGTGAGTCAGTGATAAAGAATCTGTCTGACAGCACAGGAGAGGAGGAGACCCCTGCAGATTCCATCCTAGGGTCAGGAAGATCCCCTGGAGTAGGAAATGGCAACCTGCTCCAGTATTCTTACCTGGAAGATTCCATGGATAGAGGATCCTGGAGGGCTACCGTCTACAGGTCACAAAAAGTCAGACACAACTGAGCAACTGCGCACACACAGCACAGCTTCAAGCAGACAAATGTCAACAGGACATTCTCAACTATTCATTAAAATTAAACTAAAAATAATTTTTTAAAGGTCTCCTGGAATCATCACAATTGTTATTACTAATGACAAATCATATATATATGTGGATAGACACTTATACATCTATGCCTTTGTAGCTCCCTGGTGGTTCAGATGGTAAAGAATCTGCCTGCAATGCAGGGGACCTGGAGTTGATCCCAGGGTCGGGAAAATTCCCTGGAGGAAGAAATGGCAACCCAGTCCAGTATTCTTGCCTGGAGAATTTCATGGACAGAGGAGGCTGGCGGGCTACAGTCAATGGGGTAGCAAAGAACAGGACACGACTGAGCGACTAACACTTCATGCCTCTATATATCCCTACTTATACGTATCTCCTAAAATTCAGATTTTCCAAGTCATAAATTAATTTGATATGGATCTGAATAAAAACTTGAGACCAAATTTTAAGTATCAAATTATCATGTGTTAACAAATTTTCAACACTAATGTAAAAACACCTTTAGTAAGTTATTATTTCAGCAACAACCAAATAAGATGAATGCTCTGAGATTTTTTGACACATTAGCTATATCTCTGTTAATTCAGTGGTTCTACAAGATGAAAAACAATGAACTGCTCTTCAGCATATGCAATATATCTGTTAATAAACAGAACTTTCTTTGATTTGCTTGATGAATATAAAATGTCAGACAGGTCCAAGACATAAGCAACAATGCTTTATGGTTTTACAGTCACTTAAAAGTAAACAAAAAGATAGGAGGGGATGGAAGAGGGAGAGGAGAGGAGACAAGAGGGAAGAAAAGAAATGAGTAAATTTCCGGGATCTAGAACTCACCTTTTCTGGCTCATAACAAAATCAAAGGGAATCAAATATAGCTTATATTAAGCCTGAAAGCAAGCAGTAAGATATCATAAATGTCATGACATTTTTCACAACTCTGGCATTTAAATCACAAGTACCACAAAGAAATGTGTAATCTGGCTTTGTTCACATTAGAACATGGAATGGACTGATTGCTGCATTCACATAACCAACACACAAAATGTTTTGTCCTAATGAAAATTTTAACAATACTATTGTTAAAGCTGGGTCACAGAAATATGGGGATTCATTATGCTTTCTTTTCTATGTATTTAAAATTTCCCATAATGATTCTTATAAATTATACTGAAGATTTAAAATATTCTCCTGGGAAAGCTACTTTTATTTCCCCAAAGAAAGAGTAATCAGTGTTCGCAGAGGTTTGGTATAAAACAGAGATCTGCAACAGTGCTGCTGTGCTGTGCTTAGTCACTCAGTCATGTTCAATTCTTTTCGACCCCATGGACTGTAGCCCACCAGGCTCCTCTGTCCACGGGGATTCTCCAGGCAAGAATACTAGAGTGGGTTGCCATGCCCTCCTCCAGGGGATCTTCCCAACCCAGGGATCGAACCCAGGTCTCCCACACTGCAGAAGGGACTTGAGGTAGTCTTTCCAAATTACTTGTATTTATTATAAAGATACGTGCCTAACAACAACAACAAAAAAAACCCCATAAAATTAGTAAGTCTATCTAGGTTAAGTCTATTTCTTATTTTCCTGACACATAATTAGGGATAAAGTAGCAGGGGGTTCCAAAGAAAGAGTAATCAGTGTTCGCAGAGGTTTGGTATAAAACAGAGATCTGCAACAGTGCTGCTGTGCTGTGCTTAGTCACTCAGTCATGTTCAATTCTTTTCGACCCCATGGACTGTAGCCCACCAGGCTCCTCTGTCCACGGGGATTCTCCAGGCAAGAATACTAGAGTGGGTTGCCATGCCCTCCTCCAGGGGATCTTCCCAACCCAGGGATCGAACCCAGGTCTCCCACACTGCAGAAGGGACTTGAGGTAGTCTTTCCAAATTACTTGTATTTATTATAAAGATACGTGCCTAACAACAACAACAAAAAAAACCCCATAAAATTAGTAAGTCTATCTAGGTTAAGTCTATTTCTTATTTTCCTGACACATAATTAGGGATAAAGTAGCAGGGGGTGAGGGGGGGACAAAACACCACACCCAATAATAATCAAGGTCCAAAGCCGCCCCTGGACCTACAAATGTTAAGAACACAAGAGTGCAGAGGTGCCACATCATTCCTGCAGCAAAGGTTCTGAGCTAAGAAAAGATCAGAATTTACACTCTGCTACATTCTACTGTATGACTGGTTTCCTTAGAGTTCTTGTACATACTTGCAACTACTGGCTTAAGGCAAACTAGCACATCCTAATGGTTGATACTAGAAACTGATACACCTATATACTGACCCTACATTCGCAAATATGAAAACTGCTCTATGTTCCATCTTGATAATGGTCTCATGATCCAATTAAACCTCTTAAACACAAGCCTGGAAATGATTCCTTAATCTTCCTCCTTTTTCTATGCCCACAGCTCACCTATGACTAAAATCTACTGATTCTAATGCTTCATATCTTTTAAATTCTTCTTCCTCTGTTTCTGCCACTACTCTTATTTCAGACCCTCATAATTTCTTGGTTGGGCTATCCTGACATTCCTCTGATTGATCTACTGGCAGCTGTGCTGTGCTGAGTCGCTCAGTTGTGTCCAACTCTTTGTGACCCCAAGGACTGTAGCCCACCAGGTTCCTCTGTCCATGGGATTCTCCAGGCAAGAATACTAGAGTAGGTTGCCATGCCCTCCTCCAGGGGATCTTCCCAACCCAGGGATGGAACCCGGGTCTCCCTCATTGCAGGCAGATTCTCTATCATCTGAGCCACCAAAACCACAAATTAAACTACCTCACTTCCATGCTTTAAAATCTTGCAATGGTTTTCTACCACCTACAAGTTACTTAACTTCTTTATCTGTAAAGTGGGGATAATAAAAAAGTTCCTATTTATGTTGTGAAAATCAAATGAATTGTAGTGTAATTAAGCATTTAATGCCTAATGAACAGTAAAATAATATAATTTAAAATAACAATAATTACTGTCATATACTGCTTAGGTATTTCTCCATGATTTAGCTTCTAGTTCCCTTTTCAAGTCCCACAATCATTACTGGACAAATACAAAGAAATTTAATCACTCTTCTCCTCTATACCACAACTTTAATATTGTATAAGCTTCGATTATAGTATTTGCCATACTTTAGAGTAGAAGAGACTTGTTTTCACTGCAAGACTATGTGAAGACAATCTAACATATCTGAGTCATTGAGCACAATGTCTGGCCCATAAATATTTACTGAAAAAAGTTATGAAGAGAAAAGGAATGTATGAAAAGATGATAGCATATGGCTATGCTTCCTTCAACAATGAAAATCTAATTACTCTTGATAAAAAATAAAAGAACAATTTTAGAACTGGTCCAAAGAATGAGAGTCAGCAAAACCTCACTCTGTGAAAGAAAATGAGAGCACTTGAGGGTTCTGACTGAGGAGAAGAAAGGTTAGTTCAGTAAGATAAGTAAAGTAAGCAAGATAATCTGTAGTCATAGGGAAATATATAACTTATAAGTTATATCTATGCTAGAAATGTTAAAAGGTTAAATAATAGGGCAAAAGAAAAAAATAGGTAAAGACCAGACTGATGCCATACTATGAGTGTGTTTAAAAAACAAAACAAAACAAAAACTCAAACATATATTTTACCAGGGCATGACTTTCCTATACTCTAAACGGGTATAGGGGAACATCAGTAAAGTTAAAATGAAACAATAAATTGTCATCAGCTATTTCTATTTGATCATCTGCCATTCTTGGGAAAAGTTCAAAAGAGATGGAAAGGGGATGGCCATCATTCTTGGAATTGGGATAGAGGGTTAACTGTTTAACATCAAGACTAAAACTTATATATTGACAATCTATGCTAAGGAAAACCCCTGCCCCACTAACTCCATGCTCTTGTCTCCCTATTCCCAATGTTAAAGCCAAGAAAGAAATTTGGGGATATTAAAACTAACCCATCCTAGGGAACCTTTAACTTTGATATGTATATTCAAATACAGAAGCTCCTAGTTCTCTCTTATTCCAGAGCTAAGAACAAAGGGAAAAGAATGTCTAAACCCAGAATATTTCTCCCTACTTCTGAATTCAAAGATTTGAAATAACACAGTTCTAGTACTAATGTTTTAAATGCATCAGGAAGCAGGAAGGATTAGATTTGCTAATTCTATCTTCATTATTTTCTAGATGAAAAGTTTTAGACAAGTTTCAAACACTAAAAGTGACTTATTTAAGAGAATGTAGTATTTAGATGACTGGCATTGCTTTTAAGTATTTATTTTTATTTGTAACAAATGTTTGAAGTATGGTAAAAACTGTTACTTTTCCAACTATTTGAGAGTAAATGGCCTACATGATAACCCATCATTCTTGAATTCTTTAATAACAATTTCCTAGGAAGGCATTCTCTTACAAATATAGCCATTTGTTATAAAATCAGGAAATTAACAATGAAGCAGCATGCTCTGCTCCTAGGCCCCTTCTCAGAGAACAATTTAGGGCATAAGTATATATTTCTATATTCTATATTTATATATAATAAAAACCATGAATTCACACCAACATCTCTTTTCCAACTCAACAATATGGAAAGCATTCTAGTATTTTCCAACTTTTGTAACAGTAACTCTGTTCTCAGAAGCTGATATGCCTGGCTCCCATTATCCTTAATGTTACTTACTAGACCAGTCTCCCTGTGACCAGTCTCCCATTGTGGCTGCTTCTCCATCCCCACACAGATGCTCTCTTTACCCCTTTTTGCCACAACACCCGCACACCTCCTCCATGAGTAAAACCTCTCCACCTTGCTCAGGCTGCTATTCCTCGTGCTTGGCACTCCTAAAGAATATGCTCATCTTGGTTAGCTACTAACATCCCATACACAGCTGACTCTCCACTAGGATGTCTTCCTCTCCCTACCCTCAGGCCTGATCTTGCACTGGGATGCCTGCAAACATAACAGACTCCTATCTCACTCAACTTGAGGCACAATACACCCATACTAGGCTACCCTCCTACACAGATGCCTGTCTGCTGCCCCCACTGGCCCCCATCACCTCCAAGTAGATACCCTCCTCATCCTCCTACCCTGTACCAGGCTACTCTCCTTCACAAATACCAATTTGACCCTGCTTAGCTCCAAAACCTTACACTGGTGTGCCCTCCTATGCAGATTGCTCCTCATGCCTCCAGTTCCATTATCGCACATGGGGACTCTTCTTATCCCTGGCAGGCTCTGACATCCCACTTTTCAAAGACATGCCCCTGCCCCTGCCCCAGACATATCCTAACCAGAGTGGACACCTACCTTCGTTTGGTTCCACCTGATGGTTTCTCAAGGCAAGAATACTGAAGTGGCTTGCCATTCCCTTCTTCAGTGGACCACATTCTGTCAGACCTCTCCACTATGACCCTCCCATCTTGGGTTGCCCTGCAGGCATGGCTTGGTTTCGTTGAGTTAGACAAGGGTTTGGTCCTAGTGTGATTAGATTGACTAGTTTTCTGTGAGTATGGTTTCAGTGTGTCTGCCCTCTGATTCCCTCTTGCAACACCTACCATCTTACTTGGGTTTCTCTTACCTTGGGCGTGGGGTATCNTGGACTCAACAGACATGAGTCTGAGTGAACTCTGGGAGATGGTGATGGACAGGGAGGCCTGGCGTACTGCGATTCACGGAGTTGCAAAGAGTAGGACACGACTGCGCGACTGAACTTAACTGAACCTGATAGTTTCAGTACTAAAATGTTCAGAAAAGGAAGAAGGGAAAAAGGAAGAATAACTGGTGACATTTTAAAAACAAAAAGTGATACCAGTAAATAAACTGCATAAGCACCATAAATTAAGCTAAATAAAAGGATAATCTATTTGTCAAAGTATCCACATTTTCTTAAAAAAACAATGGTCTATTCCTTTACATTAATTACGTCTAAATTTGAAAAGTCAATTGAAAATTGATAAATAAGACAGTATTACCTTTTTCTAGACAAATATGCATTCTATTTAAATATCTTACAAAAGCTTGTAGCAAAAGCTAGTTAATTAAAAAAATAAAACTCTACCAACTTTATAAATATTTTTAAAAAATATTTTGAATATATAAGTTTGACGTGTTTTCAGTATAATGACAATTGTACTGTTTTCAGTACACTTATGCCCAGACACAACTCTGCAAAAACCAGCCTCGATAGTTACAGGAGTAATACCTAGTTACAGGAGTAATACCCTTTCCTTGCTCCCTGCTTCTATGAAGAAGGATGTGTCATCTGCACAATCTCGGACGTTCTTTACTCCTAGGGAAATAAAATGACTAATCTCATTGGTGATTTTGCGAAGAATAACTGAGTAGACCCTTGGATGTAGCTACTGAGAGAAAATACCTGCAAAGAGCTCATATTCTATCTGCATCGCTGGTATGCCTAGGACTCGGTAGAAAAGAGGCTTATTTATGTGTGTCCGACTGCTCAGCTGTGTCCGACTCTTTGCAAACCTGTGATCTCTCCATGGAATTCTCCAGGCAAGAATACTGGAGTGGGTTGCCACTCCCTTCTCCAGGGGATCTTCCTGACCCAGGAATCAAACCAGGGTCACCTGCACTGCAGGCAGATTCTTACTCATCTGAATTACAAGGAAAGCCCTATGCCAGAACCCAAATTTTCCTACCAAGTTATCTCTCTCATCCACCTCCTATCATTAATAAAAGTGATATTCTGCTTCCATCTTTCTCCTTATTTTAATTTTCAAGTTGTTAAGAACCCAGGCCAAAAAAAAAAGGGTGCTATTTGAGAGTATTTCAGCAATCCAATATCTTCAATGGAAATTGCTCATTTTCCCAGCTTTGACTTAAATGGGTTGCTTCAATTTGAGCTTCTCAAAACTATTACAAACAAAAAACCCTCAAACCTGAACCAACAGATGTCCAAAGTGAAAATAAGTTGATTTATATGATCATGCTTATTACCCATTAAAAAAACTCAAATGCTCATAATTTCCTCCTTATAGACACCATAATTTATACTTTCAATCCTATTTCCAACTTCCATCCTGTACTCCGATGACACTAGAGTGCTGAATATTTTCAGAATATACAGTTTAGATTTCTATATCTTTGCTTACACTATCCCTCAACCTGTTCCTTCCACCCGACTTTCCAGCTGGATCATTTCACTTAACGATCAACAAACTATAGCCAGTATGTCAAATCTGCCTACTTTTCTAAATAATTTTGTTTTGAGACCACACCATGCTCATTTATTTACACATTGCTTTTGCACTAGAAGAGATATCCATGTCCAAGGTAAGAGAAACCCCAGTAAGACAGTAGGCACTGAGAGGGCATCAGAGGGCAGACAGACTGAAACCACAATCACAGAAAACTAACCAATCTAATCACATGGACTACAGCCTTGTCTAACTCAATGAAATTAAGCCATGCCGTGTAGGGCCACCCAAGTTCGATGGGTCATGGTGGAGAGTTCTGACAAAATGTGGTCCACTGGAGAAGGGAATGGCAAACCACTTCAGTATTCTTGCCTTGAGAACCCCATGAACAGTATGAAAAGGCAAAAAGATAGGACACTGAAAGATGAACTACCCAGGTAGGTAAGTGCCCGATATGCTACTGGAGATCAGTGGAGAAATAAAAATGAAGAGACGGAGCCAATGCAAAAACAAAACCCAGTTATGGATGTGACTAGTGATAAAAGCAAGGTCCAATGCTGTAAAGCACAATACTGCATAGGAACCTGGGATGTCAGGTCCATGAATCAAGGCAAATTGGAAGTGGTCAACCAGGAGATGGCAAGAGTGAACACTGACATTTCAGAAATCAGCAAAGTAAAATGGATCAGAATGGGTGAATTTAACTCAGATGACCATTATATCTACTATTGTGGGCAAGAATCCCTTAGAAGAAAAGGAGTAGCCATCATAGTCAACAAGAGAGTCTGAAATGCAGTACTTGGATGCAATCTCAAAAACGAAAGAATGATCTCTGTCTGTTTACAAAGCAAACCATTCAATATCACGGTAATCCAAGTATATGCTCCGAACAGTAACCCTGAAAAGCTGAAGTTGAACAGTTCTATGAAGACCTACAAGACCTTTTAGAACTAATATCCAAAACAGATATCCTTTTCATTATAGCAGACTGGAATGTAAAAGTAGGAAGTCAAGAAACACCTGGAGTAACAGGCAAATTTGGCTTTGGGAGTACAGAATGAAGCCGGGCAAAGGCTAATACAGTTTTGCCAAGAGATCGCACTAGTCATAGCAAACACCCTCTTCCAACAACACAAGAGAAGATTCTACATATGGACGTCACCAGATGGCCAACTCCAAAATTAGACTGACTATATTCTTTGCAGCCAAAGATGGAGAAGCTCTATACAGTCAGCAAAAACAAGACCAGGAGCTGACTGCGGCTCAGATCATGAACTCTTTATTGCCAAATTCAGACTTAAATTGAAGAAAGTAAGGAAAATCACTAGACCATAGAGGTAAGACCTACACCAAATCCCTTACACTTATACAGTGGAAGTGAGAAATAGATTTAAGGGACTAGATCTGATAGAGTGCCTGATGAACCATGGATGGAGGTACGTGACATTGTACAGGAAACAGGGATCAAGACCATCCCCAAGAAAAAGAAATGCAAAAATGCAAAATGGTTTTCTGAGGAGACCTTACAAATAGCTGTGAAAAGAAGAGAAGCAAAGAGCAAAGGAGAAAAGGAAAGCTATATCCATTTGAATGTGGAGTTCCAAAGAATAGCAAGGAGAGATAAGAAAGCCTTCCTCAGTGATCAGTGCGAAGAAATAGAGGAAAACAACAGAATGGAAAAGACTAGAGATCTCTTCAAGAAAATTAATACCAAGGGGAACATTTCATGCAAAGATGGGCTCATTAAAGGACAGAAATGGTATGGGCCTAACAGAAGCAGAAGATATTAAGAAGAGATGGCAAGAATACACAGAAGAACTGTACAAAAAAGATCTTCATGACCCAGATAATCATGATGGTGTGATCACTCACCTAGAGCTAGACATTCTAGAGTCCAAAGTCAAGTGGGCCTCAGGAAGCACCACATGAACAAAGCTAGTAGAGGTGATGGAATTCCAGTGGAGCTATTTCAAATCCTGAAAGATACTGCTGTGAAAGTGCTGCACTCAATATGCCAGCAAATTTGGAAAACTCAGCAGTGGCCACAGGACTGGAAAAGGTCAGTTTTCATTCCAATCCCAAAGAAAGGCAATGCCAAACAATGCTCAAACTACCACACAATTATATTCATCTCACACGCTAGTAAAGTAATGTTCAAAATTCTCCAAGCCAGGCTTCAGCAATATGTGAACTGTGAACTCCCTGATGTTCAAGCTGGTTTTAGAAAAGGCAGAGGAACCAGAGATCAAATTGCCAACATCCGCTGGATCATTGAAAAACCAAGAGAGTTCCATAAAAATATCTATTTCTGCTTTATTGACTATGCCAAAGCCTTTGACTGTGTGGATCACAATAAACTGTGGAAAATTCTGAAAGAGATGGGAATACCATATTACCTAACCTGCCTCTTGAGAAATCTGTATGCAGGTCAGGAAACAACAGTTAGAACTGGACATGGAACAACAGACTGGTTCCAAATAGGAAAAGGAGTACATCAAGGCTGTATATTGTCACCCTGCTTATTTAACTTAGATACAGAGTACTTCATGAGAAATGCTGGGCTGGAAGAAGAACAAGCTGGAATCAAGATTGGCGGGAGAAATATCAATAACCTCAGATATGCAGATGACACCACCCTTATGGCAGAATGTGAAGAACAACTAAAGAGCCTCTTGATGAAAGTGAAAGAGGAGAGCGAAAAAGTTGGCTTAAAGCTCAACATTCAGAAAACTAAGGTCATGGCATACAGTTCCATCACTTCATGGCAAATAGGGAAACAGTGTCAGACTTTATTTTTGGGGGCTCCAAAATCACTGTGGATGGTGACTGCAGCCATGAAATTAAAAGCCATCTGCTCCTTGGAAGGAAAGTTATGACCAACCTAGACAGCATTGTAAAAAGCAGAGACATTACTTTGTCAACAAAGCTCTGTCTAGTCAAGGTTATGTTCTTCCAGTAGTCATGTATGAATGTGACAGCTGGACCATAAGCTTTTGAACTGTGGTGTTGGAGAAGACTTTTGAGAGTCCCTTGGACTGCAAGGAGATCTAACCTGTCCATCCTAAAGGAGATCAGTCCTGAGTGTTCATTCGAAGGACTGTTGTTGAAGCTGAAACGCCAATACTTTTGCCACCTGATATGAACAGCTGACTCATTTGAAAAGACCTTGATTCTGGGAAAGATTGAAGGCAGGAGGAGAAGGGGACAACAGAGGATAAGATGGTTGGATGGCATCACCGACTCAATGGACAGGAGTCTGAGTAAACTCCAGGAGCTGGCGATGGATAGGGAGGCCTGGAGTGCTGCAGTCCATGGGGTCGCAAAGAGTCAGACTTGACTGAGCGACTGAACTGAACTGAACTTTTCACTAGAACAGAAGAGTTGAGTAGTTGCAATAAAACCATATGGCCCACCAGGCCTAAAATGTTTATATCTAGCCCTTTACAAAAAAAGTCTGCAACCCCTACTTTCACTCAATCCTTTTAAGTCTAGTCATTTCAGATTCTTCAAATAATTGCTCTCTACTCTGTGCCAACTCTAATACTTTACATCCCTCATAACTGTGAATCTTTAAAAGCAAATAATTCCTAGTGTAGTAATCAATTGTGAGTATCCAACTCACAATTCCCACCTCTCCCAATACTCTAGGGGAAGTACTCTTGAAGGAGCTTTTGCCTTTTTTTCTACACCTTATTCATCCTACCAAAGGAAAGAAGAATTACTAGTATTGGCAGCATCCTGATAATTGTTCCTAGCAGAATGGATTAATATTTTAAAGGTCATTTTTCATGCATGTCCAAGCCTACCATTCATCCTGCCTAGATGGTCCAATGTATCAATAACAAACCACAGGTAACAGGTAGTAAAGCTTCCTTGTTTATTAGAAGAGGCCTGCAGCTCCAGCTGCTTTGTCTTTGATAGGTTGACAAGTTCAATTCAGAGTGATACTGTCTTTATTTTGGCCTCAGTACAAGCTAGGTTCTTTAATACAAACTTACCATCTGAAAAGCTAACATTTTGATTCCTAATTCTTCAGTCTATTTCCAATTCAGAACCTAGTTCAGGAAGAATCATAGAATTACACTCCAATTAACTGACACACAGTAGGACTCAAGATATTCAATAACTGTCAACAGTAAATTAACTGGGAAAAAAAAATCTTTCTTTTAAAATGTGTAACACACTAATACTACATATATTAAATTGATGAACTTACTTAGGAAAATACGTTTTGAAGAAAAAATGAGAGTTCACATTCAATGATTCAAACCAAGTCTATTTATTTAATCATCTCTCAATATTTTGTAGCTATCAAGTCTCAGCTTAATTAATATATAAAGCAATCATGGATATTATCAATTCAGAAAAATATTCTCCATCTTATTATCTATCTATGAAACAAACATCCCTTAAGCCCAGTTCAGATCAGTAGCTCAGTCATGTCTGACTCTTTGCATCCCCGTGGAATGCAACATGCCATGTTTCCCTGTCTATCAGCAACTCCCTTCCACTTATTGCTCCATTCATATGTTCTCCCTCAAAATGTACCTTCTCAAATGTTTTCTCCTCTTACATACATCTTAAATACATTCTAACCTATTACAATACAGCTTCCATTCCCACCACTCTGCTTAAATTTATCCAGTCAAGGTCACCAAGAACTTCCATGCTGCCAAAAACAACGTACACTTTCCGGTTTAATGGTACTTGACATCTCACCAATATGTAACAATCTCTCCTTATAACACTCTTCTCTCCTCTTAGATTTGGTAATACCATCTCTCCTGGTTTTTGTACTCAGCCAACAGTTTTACTTTACAGTGTAAAAGTTCAGTGGTCTTACTTTGAGACTCCTCTTCTCCCATCCAAAGACTGTTAAGATTCCTTAAGATGTGGTACCAAGTACTCTACTCCCCTCCAGTAATACTATCTCTTGCCCTTAGGTGGTCTCATTCATTTCCATAGATTTACATGTC
The DNA here is from genome assembly GCA_006408695.1 of Aepyceros melampus. NCBI lineage: Eukaryota > Metazoa > Chordata > Mammalia > Artiodactyla > Bovidae > Aepyceros > Aepyceros melampus. The sequence continues at coordinate 229,689 of SJXQ01002668.1, forward strand.
ATCTTTATGCTGATATTCCTTAATTTATATCAATTAATCCAGAAACCACTACTACATAAGTATTACAGCAGTAATAGTAATTACTTTTCATAAAAACCAAAAATAGAGAAACTTTAAGGATAGATACTATCCTAGTTTCACAGATTTCTGTGAAAAGTAAAATGACTTGTGCCTAAGGTTATATAACTTGTTCAGTCACTCAGTCGCGTCCAACTCTGCAATGCCATGACTGCAGTATGCCAGGATTCCCTGTCCTTCACTATCTCCTGGACTTTGCTCAAACTCATGTCCATTTTAGTTGATGATGCCATCCAACCATCTCATCCTCTGTCACCCTCTTCTTCTCCTGCCCTCAATCTTCCCCAATGAATTGGCCCTTCCCATCAGGTGGCCAAAATATTGGAGCTTTAGCTACAGTTCAGTTCAGTTGCTTAGTCATGGCCAACTCTTTGCAACCCCGTGAATCACAGCACGCCAGACTTCCCTGTCCATCACCAACTCCCGGAGTTTACCCAAACATGTCCATTGAGTCAGTGATGCCATCCAATCATCTCATCTTCTATCATCCCCTTCTCCTCCTGCCCTCATTCTTTCCCAGCATCAGGGTCTTTTCAAATGAGTCAGCTCTTCGCATCAAGTGGCCAAAGTATTGGCGTTTCAGCTTCAACATCAGTTCTTTGAATGAACACTTGGGACTGATCTCCTTTAGGATGGACTGGCTGGATCTCCTTGCAGTTCAAGGGACTCTCAAGAGTATTCTCCAACACCACAGTTCAAAAGCATCAATTCTTCAGTGCTCAGCTGTCTTTATAGTCCAACTCTCACATCCATACATGATTATTGGAAAAACCATAGCCTTGACTAGACAAACCTTTGCTGACAAAGTAATGTTTCTGCTTTTTACAATGCTGTCTATGTTGGTCATAACTTTCCTTCCAAAGAGTAAGCGTCTTTTAATTTCATGGCTGCAGTCACATCTGCAGTGATTTTGGAGCCCCAAAAAATAAAGTCAGCCACTGTTTCCCCATCTATTTGCCTGAAGTGATGGGACCAGATGACATGATCTTAGTTTCCTGAATGTTGAGCTTTAAGTCAACTTTTTCACTCTCCTCTTTCACTTTCATCAAGAGGCTCTTTAGTTCTTTTTCACTTTCTGCCATAAGAGTGGTATCATCTGCTTATCTGAGGTTATTGATATTTCTCCTAGCATCTTGATTCCAGCTTGTGCTTTATCTAGCCCAGCGTTTCTCATGATGTATTCTGCATCTAAGTTAAATAAGCAGGGTGACAATATGCAGCCTTGACGGACTCCTTTTCCTATCTGGAACCAGTGGTAGAGGCTAAAAAGGAACTGTGTTTTTTCAATTCTTAATCCTTTTTACCATTTGCAGACTTAGCCCTTTGTCTCTAAACTGTTTCCTAGTTTACTATTTAAGTATGAAGACTACTGGACAAAGTTATTTTCCTACATACACACCTTACATACAGCCATCAGAAATGAACTAGTCAGTTTGAAATTAACAGAGAAAGGTCTCAAACTTGTTTTTCAATAAATGCTTTAGAAAAGACTCTAGGATACAACTGAATTTTAAAGGTGACTGAGGATGCAGGGTGGCTGTTATGATTAATAATATACTCAAAAATTTGGGGCAATGTATACAAACCAGAAGTAAAAATCGATGAAAGTGGCTGGGCTGTGTAAAGAAGAAGTGAGCCAAACAGGAAAGAAGTCTGATGGACTATGATCAACTAACTTGTATTTGATGAAAAAAGACACATGGGAGTTACCACTGCTTTGTAAACTACAAAAATCAAAGTAGTTATTCCAAATAATGATTTAATATAGGCTGTAAGCTAAGGTGAAGGACAGTAAATCAGCTACGCATACAGTAAATCAGCTACTGGCATAAACTAGACTCATCTGAACCTACCCAAGTGTTTGACTTCATCAGAAAAAACAAAATCCAAAAGGATACTGTAAAGAAAATAGCAGTAACTTAGTAGTAGATTAAGGTAAAGAACAAAGAAAAACAAAGAAGCAAATATAAGTAAGCAGAATGGATTGTTGCCAATGAGTGGGAAAACTATATGAAAGGCAAGAAGATACAGAAAAGTAAGTTGTAAGTTGTTTTCTAGAAAACATAAGTCTCAAAACAAATTTTTATTTAGCTTTAATTAAGAGCAAAGCCACATTCTTCAAATACAAATATGGCATTATTTTGTTACCTTAATTAGTTTCCTAATGGCAGTAGTAGGTTGGTCTTGGCCTATTCACATTGTCTTTCCTATATTCTGTGGTGAATAAAACACACAAACACACACACACACACACACACAAAGAAGGAATATTACCCAAAGGAAAAAGGAACTCTAAACCTCAATAACATATATTATAATTGGAAAAACTGGAATAGCCAAAAAGAAAGAAAAAATTGTATATCCAAAAATCTACATGCCTTTGTTGCTCCTGCTAAGACTGCACTGTGGTAGAAAAAATAAAGACCAGGATTGAAAGACAAGTCAGAGGAGCATGGAGAATACATAATAGCTACTTATGGTGACATAACAGGAACTTACCACAGTACCCAGCCAAACAGGGAGGGGGTACACACATGTAGTCAGCTAAGGGAAGTGGCACGGGCAGGAAGAGACAGCAAGCCCACAGAGAAAGGAGGATATGTACGGCATGCTCACACTGGCATACAGCCTGTTTCTAACATCTGCAAATACAGAAAATTCATATATTGTTTGAACCCAAGGATGGCAGAACTTCCAGGTAGCAATAATTGAAGAGTATACAGAATTTCAAATTTTACATGCAAAATTCACATTAAGCCTATTTTACAGAGAAATTTGGATATGTATCTTTACCACCCAACTACTCATGTGCATCACAGATTCCGCTTGCCTGATACATATTAGATAGTGGTATAATTCACATCTTTTTTAATGAATAAAATAAATGCTATTTGAAACAATAGTTTTAGGGTCTAAGTTTTTGGGTAGTTGATCCATTCATACCAGTTCTCATCAAATCTATATTTCTACATAAATCTTCTCTTCTGGGATTTACACAGCACTGTGACAAGATGAAGCAGAAGTTAGTGGAAAAATAGAGTAGGAGATAAGAAGCACCCAGAAAGAAGTGTCAAGCTGATTACGTAGAACTATATTTCCCTGGACTATCCCATCTTTAAGTGTTACAGCTCTATGAAGTGCTCCTGTAACTTCTTCAGAGGTTAAAAGGAGAGGAAGATAATATTTTCTGACCCTGATTATGGTTGGGAGCAGGTAGTTTGGAAGAAAGTTTACTCTGCAAACGCTTGCTGAGTGCAGAGCTCAAAGACAGTGACATGGCTAACAGGAAGAGTACAGAGAGTAGGTATCAACAAAGAGTAAGTTCAAGATGATCTAGTACGATACAGGCTTTTTAAAATAAATTTAAACTAATTTCTTGTATTCAGTTACTACGAAGCCTTAGAATGTAGACCCTTAGAATGTAGAAAGGCATGAAACGTCTTTTGCTCTCCCTACATATAAAAAGCAAAGACCAAGCCAAGTGACTATACTGTGATTCTTAAACTCCATGACTATGGCTCAAGAATATCCTGGAATATAGATGTTTTAAGCCCTTGCTATCTTCTTTAACATGACTCAGGATCTTTTCATTGTTCATTGGCATTCCCGCCAGAAAGAATCTATTGGCAAAAACATAAAACTCAAAGCTGATAATAACCTGTATAAATCAATAACAATAATAGGCAGTTTAGGGCATGCTTTCTATGGAAGACATATTAACAGATATCAACACAATTAATTTTCAAACAACTTTTATTATCTTCAATTTATAGGTAAGGGACTGAAGTACACAGAGATTAAGTAACTTGTAGGTGATAGCTGGTAGGTGGTTAACAGAATTCAAACACAAGATAGTCTAGCTCCAGAATCTATATTCCCATTTGCTATATTACAGTATTCAAATAAAAGACATGGGGAATAAAAGATTTGGGGAAAGCTATCAGTTTGGTTAGTATCAACAGAAATGAATAAGTGTGGTACTCAGGTAATCAAGACTTTGCTGGAGTCTCTCAGTATAAAACTGCCTGTCCAACGTGGTAGCCAATTGCTGCAAGAGGCTACTAAGCATCTGAAATGTAGCCAGTCCAACTTGAGATATAATAACTGATTTCAAAGACTTAGTATTTTAAAAAGAATGTAAACTAATTCAACAATTTTATATGGGTTAATTTAAAATATATTTAATATACTGGGCTAAATCAAACATGCCTTTTAAATGTGGCTACTAGAAAACTATTTCTACTGGCACAATGATGCTATGTTGGAAATATGCTGGAGTTTATAGAATAATTCTAATCAAATCTTCATTGTTTTACTGTTGTAATCTTAAGGATATCAGTTACACTGATCATTAACTTCTGTATCAATATATAGGGCTTAGCAACAGTCCTGACACCTCCTGTTCACATTTTGGTATCTAAATCTATTTTCCACTAAAAAGAATCTAAGACTCCTTGGAACTATGGCTGATGTCAGGGCTGGGACAGGTAAAATACAAGATAAACCTGGAATATTTTGTTTGGGAAGAAAGAAGTACTCAAAAATCATCATTGGGCAGGGAGGGTTTGGGGAAACACATGGTTTGTCAAAAAACACTGGAACCAGCTTGATGAGGCTCCCACTTGGCCAAACCTAGGACAATCTGGAAATCAAAATAATGACAGCAATGGATTTAACCACTGAATAAAGTAAGAATCAATGAGCTCATTCTGATGAAAATAACAAAATAAAGGAAGAGAGAAGAAAGACTACTTTATGACAGAGAATCAACTACTAGCCACGGAACAAAAAATCATGCCTGGATGTTAAAACTTGTGGGTAAGTTTTATGAGACTATGTAAATATCCTATTCTTCAAGGTATTTTCCCATCAGTTACACATTAATTACAAAAGGACAAACAGTAACTTTTAGGGAGAAATACAGAGAATACCACATCAACCAAACTTTCAAAGGTACCATCACCAACGTTGGGACAAACCAACATCATGAATCTTAATATACAAGGTATTAAGAAGGACAGAAGATATTCCTGCTAAAAATGCATAACAATCTAATCATGAGGAAACAACAGACAAATTCAAATTGAGGGACATTCGACAAAATAACTGTCCTGTACTTTTCAAAAATGTCAAGGTCAAGAAACACAAGAAAGGCTGAGGAAATGTTCCAGATTTAAAGAGACTAAAGAAATATGACAACCAAATGCAATGTATGATCCTGGCTGGGGGGAAAAGCTATAAAATAAAATTGATAAAACATGAACATAAATTATGAATTCAGTAATAGTATTATTAAAATATGTCAATGTTATATTTCCTGGTTTTAATAATTATACTATGGTTAGGCAAGACAATGTCCTTGGTTTTAGGAAGTATAACTGAAGAATTTAGGGATAAAGAGGCATCATGTCTCCAAATCACCTTTGAATGGTCCAGAAAAAAAATATAGATAGATACAGGGCAAGAATGATAAAGCAAATATTGCAAAATGTAATACAATTGCTGAATGTGGGGAAGGATATAGAGGAGTCTCTTGTACTCTTCTTCCAACTTTTCTTGTAAATTTGAGATTATATCAAAATTAAAACAAAAAACTTGCCTCATTTCCCAGATCAAATATCCTAATAGACTATACAAGTCCTGATAAAGTTTAAAAATATATTAATGCATTTCTTTTATCTTAGACTTGACTTTGCTTTAAATTTTATGACTTATCAGATACCAATATGTATCTCATACAATCCAGGACTATATATGTTATTACTCAATATCATGCTGAGTACTAGGATACTACTAATTATATCCAACAAGCACTCAAACATTTGTTAGATGAACCTACTCAAAAGTTAGTACAGTATCAGATTGCAGGAAAAAAAACAAATCAAATTGTAAAAAGCACCACATTGTAAATAATGATACTGTGACACACAGCTTACAGAATAACAACTCAATTCTAAAAAAAGAAATACTAGGATTAAATCACAGAGTAGCCATAAATCTAACATAAAGAGATGAGCTCCACCAATAGAGAAAGGTAAACAATATTTTCCATATCAAGAATTAAACATCTAGCTAACTACAAGCAGTTATGACAAGTAAAATGGACTTTTTGCCCGTAAAATTAGAACATTAATATGTTATTTAAAAAATGAAAAAGATTATTTTAAAGATTTAGTCTAAGAACTGAGATTTTAAAATTTCACTATTAATTCAATACTAATTTGCTGTACAGCCTTGAAACACTGCTTATAATTTTCATACCTCATTTAAAAAAAAGACTGGTGGATCATTTTCTTCCCCAACGGTAGACAAAATATTTTATAAAATGTCAATAAGAGCACTAAATATTCAATATGGAAGTATACATATATTCACACACACACACAGGCACAGTAAAAAGAATAGTTTCTTTGCAAACATGTTTACAAATAGCAAAACGCAACTTTAAAAGTTACACAAATACATTCAATCTCAATTCATACTATGAATAGGTGCTTCACACAGAGACTACTGAAAAAACCCAATCAACCAGTGTTTATCCTGCTTAAGTTTTATTGTTTATAAGTAGGAGATGGATCTTCCTAGGTCTCCTGAGTAGGGCTGGGATGTGGGAAGTAATTCTCAAATATAGTTAGGGCTTAGGGGGGGAAAAATTTCTTTCAAATATCGCTCAAGTGAATATAGTGACTGCATATTAAACACAGCATTAACTCAATTTTCAACGTCTTCTAATCCTACTAGAGTATTCAGGTAGGTAAGACAGAAAGATATCCTGTTTCCCTTTTCCATCAAATCCAATTAATTTTGCGTTTAACAAAAATTCGACTATTTTTCAAAAACATATTTTTGTGAGACAAAGTGATACTTAATGCAACTAAACAAGCAAGATGAGAAAAAACGAAAAGCTCAAGTATTCTAAAATATAAAAATTGCCCAAAGACATCGTCAAATAACTGTGTGCCTCGGCAAAACTTAACACAGTATCTCAAGCTGTTATTACAATGCTATCATCCTGCCTGACTCTAACTGAACAACTCAATAGTTTTCAAACAGGTTGTCAGTGGAAGAGATCTTTACATAAGCAATTATAAAAACAGGGTCCATTTTGTATTCGGGAGGCATTAGCAACACCTCGCTTAAAATTTTACATAAAAATACGATGAGGTTCTTTTTCAAATTTTTTAAAGCAAAATCACTTATGACTACTTGACTAAAGCTATTTCCTAGAACGTTTCCTTAGATAAGAACAAAACATTTATAAAGGGAAAAACTGTGACTTGTTTAAACATAAATGTCCCTAATCAGAGCAACCTTCCTTCTCGTACGTTTTCCTATACCCACCGTAGTCTGCAGTGCACATTTCTGAGTTAAGTTGTACTAGTTTCTTACCACGATCTCCTCTCCACTACTGAAAAACAAGAAAGATCTTCAAGCGCTAACTAAACAAATCTGAGGGGAGTGGGGGGAGGGAAAGGGGCGCGAGGTGGCGCAAGAACAGATGGAAACAAGGTAGTTGTTTTCTTAGGGCACTAAGGTTTCTTCCTCAACTCCCAAAGCCAAGGTTTAATCGCCAGTTGAGCAAGCTGCTTGCCACTATCCACTCCTTAGACAATGCAACCTTCCCTTCACCTCTTCTCGTACTCTCCTACCCATCAACCCCTTCCAAAACAAACACAACACAACCCATCCCACAACCCGCGTTATCCCCTCGGTGCCCACTCAACCAACCTGCTGGATAACAGCTCCACGTACACGTCTCACTCAGACAAAAAAGCCACGGCAGCAAGGCGGCGAGATCCCACCACTTCACGCCACCCCCGAGGAACCCGCAGAATGACAGTCCGGAGCCCAGAAGTTTGAAGCAAAACGATTCCCACCCAACCAAAAAGGAAGAAATTGCAGAAGGGGATGCGAGGTGGGGAGAGCGATGGGGAGTGCGATGTGCATGTCTGTGCAAGGAAGGGTCCATCACATGACAGTAAAAGAGGACCCGAGTCGTCGGGGCGTCCGTGAGGAGAAGGGGGGGTTGCCGTCGCCATGGCAACACCCCCTCTCAGTCCAGACTTCCAAGGAGGGAGGAAGAACTTCAAATCCCAACCGTCAGCGCTCGAGCGCTCCTTCTTAAAGGGGTACACACCGCGCCGCCGCCGCCGAGCACGAGAGGGCAGAGTTGGGCGCTCCCGCCCCTCGGGCGACGCCCCCGCCGCCCCCGGCCCCCAGCGGGCCCACCCTAGACACCAGCCCCGCGAGCGCCCGAGGGTTGCTCAGGTCCCTGTCCCCGCAGCCCGGCCGCGTCCGCCCGCCCGCCCAGCCCACGGCGGCAGAAGGGGGTGTGTGTGCGCCCGGCGGGGGCGCGGACCTGCCCGCCTTCCTCCCGTCGGCTCTGCCCGCCGGCTCCCCTCCGCCCGGGCGCCGACCCGCTTCCTCCCTATTGACAGGGCTGACGGTGAGCGGCGAGGGGCGCCGACGAGTTTCGGGGAGAGCGCAAGCGAGCCGTTTCCTCGCGGGCGCGGCAAGCGGGTCCGAACTAACAGTTCCAGGGGAGCCAAGAGCTAAGAAGGAGAATGAGCGCGGACCGCGCCGGGCGAGGAGCCCCCAGACAAAAGGCGAGCGCCGGAGCCGCCGCGCCGCCGCCGCTCCCATCGCGCTCCCCCATTGAACTGACCCCAACGGAAGATTCAACTAAACCCCTCAGCCACAAACTCCTCGGGCTGCGGCACTCGTCGCCGCGCGGAGCCGGGGCTCCGGCCCGTGTCTCTCTTACCTACACAGTGCATGAGGCGGTGGCGCCAAGAGTCGAGTTCCCGCCGGAATCCTCTCCTCTCCGCCGCGCACCGAGGGCTCCGGCACTGAGCGGCGGCGGCGGCGGCGGCAGCAGCGGCGGCGGCAGCGGCCATTCTCTCTCTTCCCTTGTCCATCTGCGTCCCGCGTCACGCGCCCTCATTTACATACGAGCGGCGCAGGCACGAGGCAGGGGCGCGAGCCCTCGGCGCGAGCCCCGGAGCGCGCGCCCCCCGGAGGGGGGTTGATTGACACGTGTCACACTACCTTCCCTCTGCCCTTCCCTCCCCCTCCCATCGCTCCCTCTGGGAGAGGCGGGGAGGGAGCCTGAGGAGAAGGAAGCAACCTGCCGCTCCGCTGACCCCGCCTCCCCATCTACTCCCCTCTCTCCCCTCCCCCCGGAGTTTACTCAAGCAAGCCATACTGCTCCCGCCGCCCGCGAAAACCCTGAGCAGCAGCGAGAAGCTCGGAGCTTGGCCAGGAACCGGCGCGCTAATGGAGCAGACTAGCAATGCCTTCCTTCTGCCTTCGCACCGTGACTCCGGACGCCCGGAGACTTCACTTCCCAGGCCCCTTTGCGCTGGGGTTCCGAAGCGGAGATTGCCGTTTCGGCGCGATGCCTGCCGGTTCTTGGAGTCCAGCAGAGATGGGCACTTTTCGGTCTTTGCACACTTGGGATAGCTGCCGGGCCTTAGATCTCTCAGTTCTGCGCCGCTTATGGATTTAGTGCCCAGAACAATGGGCTGCGAGTGTTGCAGGGTCTGGACCAACCGCCTTAACTTCCTTAGGATCCGTGATAGAAGGGCAGTGGAAGACGCTAGAGTTGTGAGTCCCTTGAAGGTTCGGGCTGCTTTAAGTTTATGTTCTAAGTGCTGGAAACTTTCGGGGTCACTGTCATCTCGCCACTGTAGGAAAAGAACAAGCCGGTAATTCAGCTGCATCCGAGATCTGCCAAATGTCCAAAGACAGAGCCCACAGTGACTGCAGTTTCCAGGGCGATGACATCTCATAAAGCGAGAATATTTGTAAAATTAGGGAAAAGAAATGGGACTTCATCGGAAATTGTTTACGGGGTAGAGGATTAGATGTGGCTGGGTTAAAACTCCAAAAGGAGAAACTTATGCTCGGCAAAATGTAAGCTCCTGGACAGCAACCCATTGAGTCTTGTGTTCCGTGTCATCTTTCACTTGCCTAATCCTGGTACAGTGTGCGGTACGGGATTTAGCACTTAAACGTTTGGAATAAATTCTGCGCTGCTCTAGAGAAAATATTTCTTCACACACAGAGAAAGCTTTTAATTAAATATGAACTCCAATGACAGTTTTTACTTTTGCACCACAGTGATTGTGCATGTGTTTCTGTATGTGTGCAAGGTGTGAACCGAAACTAAGACCCCAAAGTTTGCTGACAAGTACCGTGTATTACTGGGAATTTATGCACAAGTCTGTGGAAAACACGTTTTAATTCTTATTGGAAACGCCTGTGAATTCTGAATTCAGTTCCACCCTCCCTATTTTGTGGGTTATCATTCCTTTTCTACTTCTCTTCCCATCTCTGCCCCCAGGAGAAAGTAGTCCTGCTCATCACTTCTTCCTCAGTAGTGAAAGATGCAGTTTTAAATTTTCAAAAATAAAAATAAAGTGAAATTCAAAATCTCATAATCATCTTTTTTAGAATGAACACAATTGAAGAAGCAAGTGAAATCATGAATGAAGACGTTTTGGAGTTATCAGCGGATGGTTTCAGTTATGGATTCTACTGGAACTGTAATCGCCAAAATTGTCAGCCTCTGTAGCTTTCCTGATCTCTTCCACAGTACTCTACATTGGTTAGGGTAGCCTGGGTTACTAGGGCTTCCCTGGTGGCTCAGTGGTAAAGAATCTGCCTGCAATGCAGGAGACCCAGGTTCAATCCCTCCTGGGTCAGGAAGATCCTGTGGAGGAGGGCATGGTAACCCAATCTAATACTCTTGCCTAGAGAATCCCGAGGACAGAGGAGCCTGATAAGGCTGCAGTCCTTAGGGTCTCACAGAGTCAGACAAGACTGAAGCTACTGAGCAGTAGCAGCAAGTTACTGGTGCAGTTTAGGATCCAAAAGTTTTAGTGGCTTAAAAATAACAACAAAACAGTTATTTCCTGTTCATTTGTATGTTCATTTCTGGTAGAAGGAAGGGAATGGGTGGGAGAACTTCACTCCATGAGATTGTCACCAACCAACCAGTTGGCTTAAGGAGGCTCCAACCAATCTCTGGAGCTTCCTCACTTGCATGATAGGCTCAAGGAAGATGAATGTCAAACAGGCTCTTTCTAAAAGTGATCCAAGTAAATTTGACTCATATTTCATTGACAAAAGCAAATTATTGGGCATACTACCTTGAAGGAAGAAGGAAAGTGTAATTTATCATTTGCCCAGAAGGAAAATTAACCAAAATTTACTAGTAAACAGTACCAATGATTACTGCAATCCATCCTTTTAATCACCAATTTACATATCACTCTCCTTATGCTGCAAAATATATTCATTCCTATCACAAGTGAAACTCCAAAAATTCTATTCAGTACTGGCATTAATCTCAAAATCCAGCATCTCTGGGTGATGCTTGGTAGTTCCTGTATTAGAACAGGAAAAAAAAAAATGTCTCTTGTTATAGAGACCTGAAATGACAAAGTATCTCTCTTCTCTGCTTACACACACACACACACACACACACGTGCACTTAACATACAGTAGTGGGACAGGAACAGAATAACTGTTTAGAAAGGGGATGAATGAGTGGCATGCATGAATAGTATTAGCAAAATATTTACCACAGCTAACATGGATTGCCTACTTCCCAGCCTCTAACAACAGTTTCCTCACCACTACTCACTGAGCTTCTAAGTCATAGAATATATTTTAGATTTTCTATCATAACTGTACTTCCTTCTGGGCACCAAATTCTATGTTAGTCAGATGGGCTGGGTAATGCTCCAATAATAGAAACCCAAAACATCAGAGGTTTAATATAAAAATTTATTTCTTACTTAAACTATATGTTCTCCAAAACTCGGTATTGGGGAGGGTAGGGGGAACTGTTCTGTGTCCGCTCAGGGACCCATGTTTATGGGACGGCCCCCAATCTGAAAGTTCCTCAGTCAGCATAACAAGAGAAAAGAGATAACCAAAGCATAGTCCAGCTCTGAAAGACTTCTGCCAGAAGTAAAATATTTCACTGGGTGAAGCAAATCATGTGGCTATGCCTAACTTCAGAGGAGTTGATATATCAGATAGGGCATAACAAACCTCAAAACTTAAAAGTTTGTAACATCACCTTTGTTTAGTTCATGATGCTATGGAATAGCAATTTTCATTAGGCTCAGCCAGACAGTTCTGCTTGCCCAGCCTGGGCTCACTCGGGTGTTTGTGAAAAGCTACCTGTCATAAGGCAGCCCTCTTTCTGAGGGTGAACTGTCAGCTGGGACAACAGAGCAATCAGTTCAGGTGTCCCTCATCGACAGGAGGCTAGCCTTGGCTTGTTCTCTTGGTGGTAGTCACAGGGTTCTAAGAGCAGCAAGAGAGCAAGCCTCAATGCACAAGCGCTTTTTAAGTTTCGCCTTGGGTCACATTTGCTCCAGGTCTATAGGCTAAAGCAAATCATATGGCCAAGCCCAGTGAAAATGGGGACATAGATCCTACCTCTTAACAGGAAGACATGTTGTAAAAGGGCATGGAAAGAGGGAAGGGAACAATTTGTGCCCACTTTGCAGTCTACTGCCTGAGGGAATGTGCAGTGCTACCATGTTCCTCCAAAGTAGGGGAGATACGTATTAATGAACAGAACTAATGAATATCATATCTATAGAACTTCTGGGAGAAGAGGAAGATAATGGCCACATGCAATGAAATATACAAATTGAGTTAACTTTTGTTGTTGTTTACTTGCTAAGTAGTGTCCAATTATTTTGTGACCCCATGGACTAGAATTCAGCTTACTTTGAAGAGCAAAGATTTTTCCATGGCAAGTATCACAGAGTATGTTATAACAATCCAATAACTTGATTTTTGTGTGAGTTCAATGAACATAATGATAGAAGTCTAATTGATTCACTTTTGTATTTTCAGCATCTAATGCTGTTCTAGGCACTTAGTTGATGCCCATTGTTTATTGATTGATTTGGTAATTGTTAGGGATATCTGTAGGAGAAGGCAATGGCAACCTACTCCAGTACTCTTGCCTGGAAAATCCCATGGATGGAGGAGCCTGGTAGGCTGCAGTTCATGAGGTCGCTAAGAGTCAGACCCAACTGAGTGACGTCACTTTCACTTTTCACTTTCCACTTTCGTGCATTGGAGAAGGAAATGGTAACCCACTCCAGTGTTCTTGCCTGGAGAATCCCAGGGACAGAGGAGCCTGGTAGGAGGACATCTATGGGGTCTCACAGAGTCGGGCACTACTGAAGCGATTAGCAGCAGCAGCAGAGATATCTATATAGCCAAGGATAGAGAAGGAGTCATATCCAAGATTGTCTCCTACTCTGAAACTCTGGCTACTCACAAAGGATTTTTTAATATAGCAAAATTATTTTAATAATATAATAACTGTATTAATGTTATTTTAATTAACAAAATGTTACTGGTCTTTAGAAAGATTTTTTGGTCTGCTATTTCCAGTACATATTGTATCATTGTTTATTGCTGTGTAACAAACCAATCTATAACTTAGTAGCTAAAAAGAACAACCATTTGTTATCACTCAAAAAGTCTACAGATTAAATGGGTGATGCTGCTTATCTGGTGGGCACTGCTGGTTTTGACGGGGACTGCTAATGCTAGAAGCTGCTTGATCTACAGTGGCCTCTTTCTGGTCTGGAGTTTGGCTCCCCATTTGCTGTGGTAAAAGGAATGACTGAACCAAGCATCTCATTATTGAGAGACTAGCTAGAGCTCCAGTACTTTGGCCACCTGATGCAAAGAACTGTCTCATTGGAAAAGACCCTGATGCTGGGAAAGACTGAAGTCAGGAGAAGCGAACGACAGAGGTTGGATGGCATCACTGACTCAATGGACATGAGTTTGAGTAAACTCCGCGTTGGCTATGGACAGGGAGGCCTGGTGTGCTGTAGTCCATGGGGTTGCAAGGAGTTGGACATGACTGAGAAACTGAACTGAACTGAGCTAAAGCTTATTTATTTAGTTGCAGGATATAAAGCACAATAAGAGGGTAAGCAGTGTAAGTGCTTTTCAAGTCTTTACTTGCATCATATTTGCTTGCTATTCTCCTATTAAACAAGGCAAATCATATGACCAAGCTCGACGTCTGAGAGCAAGAGAACTAACAAATGGCATGGATTCGGAAAAGATCAACAAATTACTTCAATCAAACCACCATAAATATCTATCCAAGCTCACTATTATCCACCTAAAACTCATAAACAATCTAGAGTATCAAGTATACATATGAACTGCTAGAAAAATTGAATTTCTTATTTATGTGATCATTTGCTGGTCAATTCTTAAGCTGGGGTACATTTTAGAATATGACATACAAATAAATTGGAGTAGTTTGAAATACCCATGTTTCCATAGAAGAGAAATATGAAATTACAGAGGTACATGATAAGAGATGTTTTTTGTTATACTAACCAAAAATGAAAGCTATTCTTTTATTATGCAACAAAAATAAACAACCCAGTATACAAATAAGAGTATAAAATGCCTATTTACTTATGAATTATCAACATGAAATATAAAATAACATACATTTTATAATTTAATAAAATATAAACATTTTTATGTGAATTAGATTTTGGAAGTATAAGGCATTAGATGCCTTAATTAACTATAAAATTGCTCATAATTTTGAGAAGCCATTTTTTTAAGTAAACTTCATTAACTGCTTTAAAAATATCATAGTTTACTATATATTTCGTTTAGTTCTGAGCTATAATGCATTGATCAGAAAGATAAAAATCAAAGACAAATTTGATCAATGAATTATTAGGACATGGAACACAGCCCCTTACAAAATATTTCTAATCAGCCACACAACCATATTATGCTAAATGTTATGCAAGCATCTTAGATTCATCCAGGTTTATGAGCCAAAGATTTTAAGTATTTTTTTTATTCTGGGAATTTGGACTCTAAGGACACTTGCTTCAGATACACATGCTGATGCATTTAATTTCAATACTGTAGTTAAATAATTAGTTAAGTAGATGACCAGTTTTATCTTCTTGATATATTTCCAAATATTGTCAACATCTTTTTTGTACATTTTGTAGGGAATAATGATAAGAGTTCAAAGAATGGACTAAAAATTGAAGAAGCAGAAATATAATGATCATGGGTTTCCTTTCTTACAGTACAATGTCTATTTCCTATTCCAAAAATCAGTGTACCTTAAAATGGGCATAATAGTTGATTCAGTATTGTCACTCATCTCAGGGGCGTATCTCAGATTTTTGTTCTCAATGTTCTCTGTTTACTCCAACCATTTTTAAAAGATGCTTTTATACCCTGTAACCTCTTCATATTAATATATCTTATAGTTAGATACAAGATTTGCTGTATTAGGATTTCAGGCCCTAAACTGGAAGGATAACCAATACTGAAATTAGGGTGAGCATGTTTTCTTTTTTGTTCTCTCTCTTTTTCCTTTTTACAAATCACACACTTTTGGGCTTGGCATCTGAATTGAGTAAATTTACCATCTATTTTCTCTTACATCCAGATAGATGTTAATAGGATCTGATCTATCACTACTTTTTTGTGTGTGCACTTGAAATTACTTCCCCAGCCTAACTCATTATTATCACTTTCACAATGTATTATAGCTTAATGATGGCAATTTCATCCAATTTAATCCAATTGCATAGTTCAGTATCAAAGTCAAATAAAAATGTCATCTATAGCACCTAGACTATTACAGTTTAGCGAGAGTATGGGTTGTCTAGGTCAATCCCTTACTTTTTCAGATGGGCATTTTGAGACACAGAGAGAATAAGCAATTTATGTAGGTTACATAGCTTATAAGCAGTAGTATATAAGCTAAAGATAAGATTTCCTGTTTCCTAGTCTTGACTTTCTTTAGTTTAATGATAGCCATGATTTGTTGAGGATGTATCAGTTCAGTTCATTCAGTTCCTGTTTCCTAGTCTTGACTTTCTTTAGTTTAATGATAGCCATGATTTGTTGAGAATGTATCAGTTCAGTTCATTCAGTTCAGTCGCTCAGTCGTGTCCAACTCTTTGCGACCCCATGGATTGCAGCACACCAGGCCTCCCTGTCCATCACCAACTTCTGGAGTTTACTCAAACTCATGTCCATTGAGTCAGTGATGCCATCCAACCATCTCATCCTCTATCATCCCCTTCTCCACCCACCTTCAATCTTTTCCATCATCAGGGGCTTTTCGAATGAGTCAGCTCTTTGCATCAGGGGGCCAAAGTATCAGAGTTTCAGCTTCACCATCAGTCCTTCCAATGAATATTCAGGACTGATTTCCTTTAGGATGGACTGGTTGGATTCCTTGCAGTCCAAGGAAATCTCAAGAGTCTTCTCCAACACCACAGTTCAAAAGCATCAATTCTTTGGCACTCAGCTTTCTTTATAGTCCAACTGTCATATTCATACATGACCACTGGAAAAACCATAGCCTTGACTAGGCATACCTTTGTTAGCAAAGTAATGTCTCTGCTTTTTAATATGCTGTCTAGGTTGGTCATAACTTTCCTTCCAAGGAGCAAGCATCTCTTAATTTCATGGCTGCAGTCACCATCTGCAGTGATTTTGGAGCCCCCAAAAATAAAGTCGGCCACTATTTCCATTGTTTCCCCATCTATTTGCCATGAAGTGATGGGACTGGATGCCATGATCTTAGTTTTCTGAATGTTGAACTTTAAGCCAACTTTTTCACTCTCCTCTTTCACTTTCATCAAGAGTCTCTTTAGTCCTTCACTTTCTGCCATGAGGGTGTATGTCATGTATATACATTATTAATCCATTTAATCTTTCCCATAACCCTAGGCAATAAGTTCTGTTAGTAATATATGTATATTGCAGAGAAGGAATTATAAATTGGTCCAGAGAAGTTAACTTGTTCAACATCACTCTACTAGTTACTGATGTTACAGGAATCTGAGTCTCTTTTTCAAAATATAATGTCTGCTTTATACTAAGAAGCAGAAAAGGTGATAATGTTGCTTTTTTAAAAAAAGTCAGAAATTGAGGAGCCTGGGCTTTATATGATTTTCATGAGGGGATCCTGATTATTTGAGGGAAGATAGGGATACAAACACAAAAGTATGGTCCCCAGTATTTAATACATCATTCAGCCAAACTGGGTTTTTTGCTGCCCAACTTCTGATGTTTCCTTGCTGTCTACTCTCATGGAGCTTGTCTAATACTCCTTTCTGTACTCTTAAAATACATTACTTAAATGTTTTCTCATGAGTTTTTGTCATATTCTTTCATATAATTATTTGTCAGGTATCTTATCACCACTCTATCACCTTGCTGATTGTGAAGTAAAGCCAGGGTATTCATCATTCTTTATATCTATATTCAACATTTCAGTTCAGTTCAGTTCAATTGCTCAGTAGTGTCCGATGTTTTGTGATCCTATGAATCACAGCACACCAGGCCTCCCTGTCCATCACCAACTCTTGGAGTTCACTCAAACTCACATCCATCAAGTTGGTGATGCCATCCAGCCATCTCATCCTCTGTTGTCCCCTTCTCCTTCTGCCCGCAATCCCTCCCAGCATCAGAGTCTTTAGTACTGGGGTTTCAGCTTCAGCATCATTCCTTCCAAAGAGCACCCAGGACGGATCTCCTTTAGAACAGACTAGTTGGATCTCCTTGCAGTCCAAGGGCCTCTAAAGAGTCTCTTCCAACATCACAGTTCAAAAGCATCCATTATTCGGCGCTCAGCTTTCTGCACAGTCCAACTCTCACATCCATACATGACCACAGGAAAAACCATAGCCTTGACTAGATGGACCTTTGTTGGCAAAGTAATGTCTCTGTTTTTGAATATGCTATCTAGGTTGGTCATAACTTTCCTTCCAAGGAGTAAGCATCTTTTAATTTCATGGCTGCAGTCACCATCTGCAGTGATTTTGGGGCCCCCAAAAATAAAGTCTGACATTGTTTCCACTCTTTCCCCATCTATTTCCCATTAAATGATGGGACCAGATGCCATGATCTTAGTTTCCTGGATGTTGAGCTTTAAGCCAACCCATTCACCCTCCTCTTTCACTTTCATCAAGAGGCTCTGTAGTTCCTCTTCACTTTCTGCCATAAGGGTGGTGTCATTTGCATATCTGAGGTTATTGATATTTCTCCTGGCAATCTTGATTCCAGCTTGTGCTTCTTCCAGCCCAGCGTTTTTTCATGAAGTACTCTGCATAGAAGTTAAATAAGCAGGGTGACAATATACAGCCTTGATGTCCTCCTTTTCCTATTTGGAACCAGTCTCTTGTTCCATGTCCAGTTCTAACTGTTGCTTCCTGACCTGCATACAGATTTCTCAAGAGGCAGGTCAGGTGGTCTGGTATTCCCATCTCTTTCAGGATTTTCCACAGTTTATTGTGATCCACACAGTCAAAGGCTTTGGCATAGCCAATAAAGCAGAAATAGATGTTTTTTTGGAACTCTCTTGTTTTTTCAATGATCCAGAGGATGTTGGCAATTTGATCTCTGGTTCCTCTGCCTTTTCTAAAACCAGCTTGAACATCTGAAAGTTCACAGTTCACATATTGCTGAAGCCTGGCTTGGAGAATTTTGAGCATTACTTTATTAGCGTGTGAGATGAGTGCAATTGTGCGGTAGTTTGAGCATTCTTTGGCATTCCCTTTCTTTGGGATTGGAATGAAAATGGACCTTTTCCAGTCCTGTGGCCACTGCTGAGTTTTCCAAATTTGCTGGCATATTGAGTGCCAGCACTTTCACAGCATCATCTTTTAGGATTTGAAATAGCTCAACTGGAATTCCATCACCTCCACTAGCCTTGTTCGTAGTGATGCTTTCTAAAGCCCACTTGACACATTCCAAGATGTCTGGCTCTAGATGAGTGATCATACCACCATAATTATCTTGGTTGTGAAGATCTTTTTTGCACAGTTCTTCTGTGTATTCTTGCCATCTCTTCTTAATATCTTCTGCTTCTGTTAGGTCCATACCATTTCTGTCCTTTATCAAGCCCATCTTTGCATGAAATGTTCCCTTGGTATATCTACTTTTCTTGAAGAGATCTCTAGTCTTTCCCATTCTGTTGTTTTCCTCTATTTCTTTGCATTGATCACTGAGGAAGGCTTTCTTATCTCTTCTTGCTATTCTTTAGAACTCTGCATTCAGATGCTTATATCTTTCCTTTTCTCCTTTGCTTTTTACTTCTCTTCTTTTCACAGCTATTTGTAAGGCCTCCCAGATAGCCATTTTGCTTTTATGCATATCTTTTCCATGGGGATGGTCTTGATCCATGTCTCCTGTACAATGTCATGAACCTCCGTCCATAATTCATCAGGCACTCTATCTGTCAGATCTAGTCCCTTAAATCTATTTTTCACTTCCACTGTATAATCATAGGGGATTTGATTTAGGTCATACCTCAATGGTCTTATGCTTTTCCCTACTTTCCTCAATATAAGTCTGAATTTGGCAATAAAGAACTCATGATCTGAGCGACAGTCAGCTCCTGTTCCTGTTTTTGCTGACTGTATAGAGCTTCTCTATCTTTGGCTGCAGAGAATATAATCAATCTGATTTCGGTGTTGACCATTTGGTGATGTCCATGTGTAGAATCTAGTTGATACCAAAGGAACTTTTGTTAAGTTGAAGTAAAAAGGTAAGAAATGGAAATTTTTAAAAGAAAACATGAAAGATATAGGATTCTTTCACTCCAACCCTCACCAATGTTCTCAAACCTACTCATAAATCCAAACTCATTTCTCATCCTTGATGTCAAGACAGTGACAAAAGGAAGTGGCCTGTTTGCATTTTACAGAGGTTATATTTTAAACCAAGAAATAGTCATTTGGCCTTTCAGCATGTTGAAATTCCTCATACAAAATAAACCACAATGTCTCGTATGAATAAAGCAAATCTCTTTACCTACTAAAATGACTTGGAGAACAGAAATAGGAAAAATTTATGAATTTGAAAATTCTTTTCCTTGCTGTTGACAATAGCTAGGATTGGGTCCTAGTTTCAACATATAGAAAATATTTATGTATTTTAATACAAAACTGTACAAAATACTAAGATTTCATGGTAAACAGTCTCAGCAATAAAGCTCTGAAGTAAAATCTAGTGGATTGAATGTATATTTTTAAATATTGCTATAAAAATGTTTATTTAACCAGTGAAATATGGTAGTGGTGCATATTAACACCATCTAGAGAATACATGTAAAATACAGAAAAGAAAAAAGCAATTAAATTTTACTATTATTTACCCATATAAAGAAGAGATATGAATTAAAATAAATTTGATAAAACTTTAGTACCTTGTAACTTAATAGTCAATATCTCAAAGTTATATAACATATAATAAGATTTAAATTATAATTAACAATCACTAATTCAAAGTAGAAGGTAAAGAATAGTGTATTATTCTATTGTAGATTTTCAAATTTAATACGTGAAATCACCTAATCTTACTAATATGCTCTAAAGTCATTAAGCTCTTAAGCTCTAAACCAGAAACTTGAAAGAAAAAGAAATCTAAATATAAAACTTAGCAACTCTTTTGAATATCATTGGTCTCCCTGAATCTCTGTTTCTCCATTGTTCTCAGGAAATACAAAAATCCTAAGACAGAAGGTAGAAGTGAGAAGTTTAAAGGGTGTGTACAAAGAGCTCAGAATCACCTCCCCCTCCAGACTCCTTCTCGACCATGTATGTTCAACCAGGCCTTTTTATCCTGACTCCTACAAGAGACTGGATATTCACTCTTTGGAGAAATTGAACTGGAGAGATTATGAATTTGAGGACATCAAGTATTGCATGGGGAAGAGCTAAAGTTGCAGACTGAACACAGATCATTAAGTAAAAGTTTGGTAAATTTCCCCCAACTTGCTACTAGAACACACATAACCAGAGTTATGTCTCATTACATTCTTCTAATTCAACAGGAAATTGGAGATCTTTCTCAAGAGAAACTCATAAGTCTCACAGAAAAGACTTACAGAGTTAATCATTTAGTCATGTCTGACTCTTTGCAACCCATAGACTATAGCCTGCCAGGCTCCTCTGTCCATGGGATTTCCCAGGCAAGAATACCGGAGTGGGTTGCAATTTCCTTCTCCAAGGGATCTTCCTGACCCGTGGATTGAACGTGGGTCCCCTTCATTGCAGGCAGATTCCTTACCATTTGAGCTACAAGGAAGACCTATAGATGCTATAGAAAAGACTTATAGATGCTGATATTTGAATATCTCGTTAATGAAAAGCTGGTCTTCTGCTTGATCACACTTCAGTAAAGCCCACCAGTCATAAGGTCCGCCATTTACACAGAGCATCCAAACAATGTTTAAGGGTTTCACTCATAAATGTGCATTGGCTGCTAAGAGTCCTTAGACATATGATTAAAATATTCCATTTTGAAAGACAGAAACAAAACAAACAGATAAATGTAATCCAAATTAAAACAGAGACAATGCAGGGAATACAAGAAAGCCTCCACATAATTATAATTAGAATCTTCAGGGAGATAAAAGAAGTTACTGCATCATTAAAACAAAATACTTTGAAACAAGATGCTGTGAGAGCAGAGAACAACAAGGAATCAAGAAAGATCTCTTGGAAATTAAAAATATTTCTGATGAAATTAAGACAAAATTCCATTGAAATGTTGAGAGATTAAGACAGAAAATTTCTTCAAAGTAGCATCAAAAATCCAAAAAGACATAGAGACAGACAATAGAAGATGTGAAAATTTCAAGATCAATCTGGGGAGTCCAATATCTGACCAACCTGTGTTTCAAAAAGAGATTATAGACAAACTGAGAGGAAGGTATTTTCAAAGAAATAATATAAATTCCCAGAACTGGGGGAAATGAACCTCTAGATTAAGTGGCTTCACTCCAAGTCATACAATCATGAAATTTCACAATCCCAGGAATAATGAGACAATTCTAAAAACTTCTAGACAGAAAAGGTAGACCATGTATACAGTGAATAGAATCAGAATAGTACCAGATTTCTCAGCAGAGGACAATGGAAAACATCTTCAGAATTAAAATTAAAAGATTTCCAATCTATCAGTCAATAATGGGATCAGAATACATATTTTCAGGCTTGCAAAGTCTCAAAACATTTACTTCCTACATATTTTTTTTTCAGATGCTACTGGAGGATGTGCTTTTATTATAACTAAGGAGATAAGTAATCAGGGAAACTGGAATTCACCATAAAAGAGATCAGAGGGATTCCTAAGATGAGGAAGTAGGGGACAGTTATAAAAGAGATTTAGAAGAAGATTTCAAAAGCAAGTCCAAATGCAAGTAGGATGGTGGAAGAATCCAAGAATTTCTTGGGACAAAATGAAACAGAAATTATACACAGTTTTGACTTGTGTTTCCTCTATTTCTTTGCATTAATCACTGGGAAGGCTTTCTTATCTCTTCTTGATATTCTTTGGAACTCTGCATTCAGATCGGTAATAGAATGGGAAAGACTAGATATCTCTTCAAGAAAATTAGAGACACCAAGGGAACAATTCAGGCAACAACGGGCACAATAAAGGACAGAACAGTATGGATCTAAGAGAAGCAGAAGATATTAAGAAAAAAATGGCAAGAATATACAGAAGAACTATACAAAAAAACATCTTCAAGACCCAGATAACCACGATGGTTTGATCACTCACCTAGAGCCAGACATCTGGGAGTCCAAAGTCATGTAGGCCTTATGAAGCAGCACTACAAACAAAGCTAGTCTAGGTGATGGAATTCTAGCTGAGCTATTTCAAGTCCTAAAAGATGATGCTGTGAAAGTGCTGCACTCAATATCCTAGCAAATTTGGAAAACTCAGCAGTGACCACAGACTGGAAAAGGTCCGTTTTCATTCCAATCCCAAAGAAGGGCAATGCCAAAGAATGCTCAAACAACTGCACAATTGCACTCATCTCACACGCAGGCAAAGTAATGCTCAAAATTCTCCAAGGAAGGCTTCAACAGTACATGCACTAAGAAATTCCAGATGTTCAAGCTGGATTTAGAAAAGGCAGAGGAACCAGAGATCAAATTGCCAACATCTGCTGGATCATGGAAAAAGCAAGAGAGTTCCAGAAAAACATCTACTTCTGCTTGATTGGCTACGCCTTTGACTGTGTGAATCACAACAAACTGTGGAAAAATCTTAAAAAGATGGGAATACAAGACCACCTTACCTGCCTTCTGAGAAATCTGTATTCAGTTCAAGAAGTAACAGTTAGAACCGGACATGGAACAACAAACTGGTTCTAAATTGGGAAAGGAATATGTCAAGGCTGAATATTTTCACCCTGCTTATTTAACTTCTATGCAGAGTACATATCATACAAAATGCTGGGCTGGATGAAGCACAAGCTGAAATCAAGATTGTCAGGATAAATATCAATAACCTCAGACACGCAGATGACACCACCCTTATGGCAGAAAGTGAAGAACTAAAGAGTCTCTTGATGAAAGTGAAAAAGGAGAGTGAAAATGTTGGCTTAAAGCTCAACATTCAGTAAATTAAGATCATGGCATCCAGTCCCATCACTTCATGGCAAATAGATGAGGAAACAATGGAAACAGTGACAGACTTTATTTTGGGGGCTCCAAAATCACTGCAGATGGTGACTGTAGCCATGAAATTGAAAAAAGCTTGCTCCTTGGAAGAAAAGCTATGACCAACCTAGACAGCATATTAAAAAGCAGAGACATTATTTTACCAACAAAGTTCTGTCTTTTCAAAGCTATGGTTTTTCCAGTGGTCATGTATGGATGTGAGAGTTGGACCATAAAGAAAGCTGGGCACTGAAGAACAGATGCTTTTGAACGGTGGTATTGGAGAAGACTCTTAAGCATCCCTTAGACTGGAAGGAGATCCAACCAGTCCATCCTAAAGAAAATCAGTACGGAATATTCACTGGAAAGAATGATGTTGAAGCTGAAATTCCAGTACTTTAGCCACCTGATGCGAAGAACTGACTCATTTGAAAAGACCCTGATGCTGGGAAAGATTGAAGGCAGGAGGAAAAGGAGACAACGGAGGATAAGATGGTTGGATGGTATCACCGACTCTATGGACATGAATTTGAGTATGCTCCAGGAGTTGGTGATGGATGGGGAAGTCAGGTGTGCTGCAATCCATGGGGTCCCAAAGATTTGGACATGACTGAGCAACTGAGATGAACTGAACTTGACCTGTGGAAAACTGAAAATTTAAAGAATGTTGTCGAGAGCAAAAAGAACTAGTAATAAGTACATAGATAACCTAGAAAAGGAATGATCCTTCAATGTATGTGACTTTGAGTTTTTGTCTTTGCTCCTCCAGTATCTATGATAGTGCCTGGCATGGAAGAGGATCTCAGTGAGTGCTTACTGTGTGAATAAATGGATGAGTAAATGAATGGATGAATTAATAATGTAATAATAATAATAATGACTTTGTGCCTTCCTCCACCTGACAGTTTCTTGTACATAGACAAAACTCTGTGAATGTTTATTGAATTTCATGATTGCATATTGTTTACTTAATCACTTGTTAATCCCTTTTTATTAGTCAGATTTCTTAGTTTTGAAAAACAGAAATTAAATTTAAATTTGTTTAAAGTAGGGAATTAAGATCTGAAAAATTCCAAGTGGTAACCTTTAGTCATTGAAAGAATCCAGGTCCTCAAAAGTAATCTGTTTCTGTCTCCTACCATTGTTTTCTTCTTGGTTGTTTCTAAGAGGTTGATGCTTAGGTCAGATCTCCACAAGTGCTTGGCCAAAGTAACCATTAGTAGTTATAGACTTAATCCTTTATTTTAAATTAATTTATTTTTTAGTTGAAGGGTAATTGCTGTATTTAGAATTTTGTTGGTTTTTGCCAAATATCAACATGAATTAGTCATAGGTATACATATGTCCCATCTCCTTCCCCATCCCACCCCTCTAGGTTGTTACGAGCCTCTCCCCAAGATTAACAACACCTCTTTTTTATTATCTGCTCCAACATACACAGCTTATGAAAAGTTGATCAACTTTTATCGACTTCTTGAGCTAATTATTTTGGCCAGGGGAATAAAATATTCTGATTAGGTAGTTCACATGATCAACCCTAGAACTGTGGGTCAGCCTCATCCAAACCAGAAGGACTCAAAATCAGAGAGTTCCTCAAAGGGCACTATTACCAGAAAAAGGAAATCTAGATATCCAGACAGGCAAAACCAAATAGCACTTCATTGAAAAGAATTCACTTAGTTTACGCTGACCTCTATTAGAGACATGCATATTCCTCCAAATGTCTTTCAAAACAGAAAATAGCATTTGAGATTTCTTGTTAAATATGACTTCATGTAACTTCTTATATCTCATCTTCAGTCTTTCTAACTTCCCAACACATAGATGGTACACCAGCTCTGTTCAATAGAAGTATAATGTGAGACATAAATGTAAGCCACATTTCCAATTTTAAATTTTCTAGTAGTCATATTTAAAAAGTAAAAGTGAAATTCATTTTTAAAAAATATTTTATTTAATCCAATACATTTAAAACATTACCACTTCAACATATAATCAATGTAAAAGTTTCAATGAGCTAATTTTATATTACTTTTTCTATATTCTTTGAAATTCCATGTGTATTTTACACTTGCAGCACATTTAATTCAGATTAGCCACATATGGATGAAGACTACCATATTGGACTAAGCATTTACGGACTGTGAAAGCTTTTATATTCTATTAAGTGAAGGCTTTATCCTTACCCACCTCCCAACAATTTCCTCTCTTAAAAAAATTCTATTTCCATTCTAATCATCTTTCTCCCTCCAATCAAATAGGACAATGTTAACTAATTCACAGTCTTATGATTTTGAAAAAGGAATAAAAAGAAGTGTTCACGTATTTTATACTTTTCAGGAATGAGAGCTGAAATAAAATGGCAAATCACTGTAGTGCTTTTATTCAGCACGAGTTAAAGCAATGTGAAACAGATGATCACATCTTGATGACAATTATGGTACTACTTGGCAGGAAAAAAGTGAAGGAATTTGGCCTGGTACTATTAAATAGCTGCGCAGATAGGTTCTACAAGGAATAGAAAGAGTGAGAAGAATCAAATTACCACACACAGCTAATGAAATAATTGCATCATGTTGTTGGGGGAATCTCAACTGCTAAGGTAGAATATCTGTTAGTGCACCTTTATTCCTTAAAGAAGTCTGCTTTGCTCATGCTTTTGAGGATGAATCTTCATATGTAGTTTTTTGTGCGTTTAAAAAGCAGGCTCTTTTTCTATTATGAATCCCTTGATCCAAGGGTTTATTTTGGCACCTTGAGGATTATGTAAAATTTATTGCTGAAGCAGCATTTTCTTTTAAAGAGTTGGTTTTTAAAGACTCTTTAAGAAAGATGAAAAATAAATAAAAAGCCCTCCAAAATGTCAACTACCTTGGGATAGATTTTGTATTATTTTCTCAATTCAAACAGAACTGCAGTATATATAAACATGTGATAGAATTTTATTCTACAAATTTAGTATGATTAGAATTTATATGTTGCTATAAAATACTGTTCATTTTCACAGAAATATCTTAAACAACTTGCATTTGTATCTGCTGCTAAATCGCTTCAGTCGTGTCCAACTCTGTGTGACCCCATAGATGGAAGCCCACCAGGCTCCCCGTGTCCCTGGGATTCTCCAGGCAAGAACACTGGAGTGGGTTGCCCTTTCCTTCTCCAATGCATGAAAGTGAAAAGTGAAAGTGTCTATGAGTGAGTTAATTTTAAAATGTCATTACTTAAGATATATGCTTTATCATAAAAATCTACCTTTTAGCCAGAAAACAATACTCTGCACATAAAAATTCAATAAACATTTTGGCATTTAGTGTTTTTCAAGTGCAACACTGGACATGAAGGGTAAGTTTCACAAAATTTATTCTCTTGATCATAGCATATGCCTAGGAAGCCCACCAGGCTCCCCGTGTCCCTGGGATTCTCCAGGCAAGAACACTGGAGTGGGTTGCCCTTTCCTTCTCCAATGCATGAAAGTGAAAAGTGAAAGTGTCTATGAGTGAGTTAATTTTAAAATGTCATTACTTAAGATATATGCTTTATCATAAAAATCTACCTTTTAGCCAGAAAACAATACTCTGCACATAAAAATTCAATAAACATTTTGGCATTTAGTGTTTTTCAAGTGCAACACTGGACATGAAGGGTAAGTTTCACAAAATTTATTCTCTTGATCATAGCATATGCCTTTAGTGTTTTTTACACAGTTTGAGACCTTCCTTTTAGAAATTAGATCTTAATTTTCCCCTAAGGACCATGTCCTCTCCTGTTCTCTGTTTATCTGCTTCCTATGAAATTGACTCCATCTCATGGATGGAGGAGCCTGGTGGGCTGCAGTCCATGGGGTTGCTAAGAGTTGGACACGACTGAGCGACTTCATTTTCACTTTTCACTTTTATGCGTTGGAGGAGGAAATGGCAACCCACTCCAGTGTTCTTGCCTGGAGAATCCCAGGAATGGAGGAGCCTGGTGGGCTGCCGTCTATGGGGTCGCACAGAGTCGGACATGATTGAAGCGACTTAGCAGCAGCAGCAGCAGCAGCAGCAGCCTGACTGCAGACTTGAGCAGGTAAGTCAGGACTGGCCAATCAGAACATTGGATTCCTTAGTATAGTGACTGGCACAAGAATGGACACGTAACTAGTCAGGGCTCATGAGATACAGTGAAATTTGGGACAGATCTTTGCTCTTTTCCATTAAATGTGCTGCGACCATTTGCAACTAAGTACATGGTGTTTGAGAATGAAGCCACTGCCAAGGAATGGAGCTCACAAAAGGAGAGAGGAAAACCAAGTCTTAAATGAGCTTTGTCTAAAGCCAGAAACCTTGGACACAAAGAAGCAAAGTAGAGAATAAGACAAATGAGAGCAGAGATTTGGAGGGGAGGGGAGATGTCAGATTTTAGAAGAACAGCAAGCCTTCCAGCCAGATAATACAAGATTAAAGGCAGCAACAGCAGGATAAAAGGAGAAAAACCTCAGTTAGTGAAGGCAATGGCACCCCACTCCAGTACTCTTGCCTGGAAAGTCCCAGGGATGGGGAAGCCTGGTGGGCTGCTGTCTATGGGGTTGCACAGAGTCGGATATGACTGGAGTGACTTAGCAGCAGTTTTGAGAAAATATAAAATGAAAATAATAAAGTGATCAGAGAAAAGACTAGAGAAAGAGACAAGGAACTAATCAAAGATCTTGTCCTCGAGGTTAAGGACCATTACACAGAGGATGGTAGGATCACTAACATATTTTAATCAGAGGAGTGACATGGTCATATTGGTTTTGTAAAAATCATTTAAAGAGTGCTTTATTTAAGCAAGCACTCAATGAATTAGAACAAAAGCTGCAATAAGAAATTGAATATGTGAGGACAGATTTTAACAAGTATTAGATTGTGAACACGGGCTTCCCAGGTAGTGCTTGTGGTAAGAACCTGCCTGCCAATGCAGGAGACATAAGAGACACAGGTTCTGTCTGTGGGTCAGGAAGATCCCTTGGAGGAGGTCATGGCAACCCACTCCAGTATTCTTGCCTGGAGAATCCCATGGACAGAGGAGCCTGGTGGGCTACAGTTCATAGGGTTGCAAAGAGTCGGACATGACTGAAGCGACTTAGCACACACATACATGGATTGTGAACTCATGGAAGACAGTCGTTTGTACCACATCAAGTTCAATCTCTGATCTATTGTACTGAACTATACAAAATTGCTGATATTTGAGTGTGTTTGACCTATAAAAATTTACATATGATTCAATCCACTAGAAGTATATTCTTATATGACAATGGCAACAAGAATATTTCTAGAATTTTTTCCCATATAGTTTCTTGATTTAGAATCAGTTTTTTTAAGGTGGCATAATCATGTTTTTATTTGAGATGGAACCCTCTAGAGGCATTGCAGGATGGGTTGGAGGGTACTAAAGGCAAGGAAAACATTTAGAAGACTTTATCATAGTCCATTCAAGAGTTAATAATGTTTGGAAATAGAGGAGTGGTGGAGAGAAGGCAAAGAAGAAATGAAATATTAGTTCATTAATTCATTAATTTTATTAGAGTTAAAATTTTAAATCAAACTAACATGTACACATGATTTAAGAATAAACCAGTACTGACTGATTTTTAATGAAAACACATGTCTGCCTTGCCCTTCCTCAATCCAGTCCTGTCCTCCACAGCTAACTATTTTAACTTCTTAATTGTTTATGTTGAAATTTATTTTGTGGTTGCTCGGAACCTCTGTATTCAGTTGTACAGCCGTGGCAGCCCTAAAATAGCTCCATATCTTTGAACAGTATGTGTTTACAGCTAGTTCTTGACTTCAATTTTTGACCTTATCAATCTATTTTCCTTTTTCCTACCTTTCAATATAGCTGAATCACTATTTGAATATATTTTAATGACAGTTTTAGTATTTTAATAGATGTATGTAGCCCTTCACATTAAAAAAAAATAATTTTGTTTCTTTTTGGCTGTACTGGGTCTTCGTTGTTGTGTGAGCTTTCTCTTGTTATGGCAAGTGGGGGCTATTCTTTCTTGTGATGAGCAGGCTTCTCACTGTGGTAGCTTCTCTTGTTGTGGAGCACATGCTTCTCTGAAGCACATGGGCTTCAGTAGTTGCAGCATCTGGGGCTCAGTAGTTGCGGCACAAAGCCTTAGTTACTCTGAGGCATATGGGATCTTCCAGACCAGGGATCGAACCCACATCCCTTGTATTAACAATCAGATTCTAATCCACTGGACCACCAGAGAAGTCTTGAATACACGTTTTTAAACATGTGGGTGCTTGCTATATGCTTGGATATGTTGGGTGAAGATTCATATATTGAAACCCTACCCACACTACTTCAACAGTGACAGCATTTGGAGACAGGACCCTAAAAAAAGGTGATTAAGTTAAAATGAGATGATAAGGTCAGATACTAATTCATTCTGACTGGTATGCTTATAAGAAGAGGAAATTTGGACACAAAGAGACACCAGGAATGTGTGCACAGAGAAATGATCATGTGAGGCCACAAGAAGGCAGCCATTTGTAAGCCACTTTGATCTCAGACTTCCAACCTCCAGAAATAGAAGAAAATAAATGTATTGCTAAGCCACACAGTCTGTTTTATTTTCCTAGGGCAGCCATAGCAAACTAATAATGAATAAAATAAAAAATTTAAATTATTTAATATATTTTTATTGCTTGTTTCATCAACAGTAGCCAGTGTATTTGATTCTCCACTTTTCCAGAAGAAGGTTTTTAGCACCCTTAGCTTTCCTGGTGGCTCAGAGGTTAAAGCGTCTGCCTCCAATGTGGGAGACCTGGGTTCGATCCCTGGGTCGGGAAGATCCTCTGGAGAAAGAAATGGCAATCCACTCCAGTATTCTTGCCTGGAGAATCCCATGGACGGAGAAGCCTAGTAGGTTACAGTCCATGGGGTCGCAAAGAGTCGGACACGACTGAGTGACTTCACCTCTGCTTTCCATTTGCTCTCTTTCCCTTTCAGTTTTCACTTTTCATCACCTGCATTTTTGCATCAAGTTTGATAATATTTACAATCTACTCTGCAACCATATTTAAGGGTTATATGCTTTGTCTCTGGGTTGATCCTAAAAACTGATCATCAGTAAATGTCTTCCCAGGTGGCTCAGTGGTAAAGAATCAGCCTGCCAATGCAGGAGATGACAAGACCCAGGTTTGATCCTAGGGTCATGAAGGTCCCCTGAGTAGGATATGGCAAGCCATTCCAATATTCTTGCCTGGAAAGTCACATGGACTGAAGAGCCTAGTGGGCTACAGCGCATAGGGTCACAGAGTTGAAAACGACTGAGCTGGTGTGCATGCAAATATTGTCTACATGCTATGACTATGTTTCCTCAACAACAAGCAATTTAATTTTCATTTTCTGAAGTTTTTTTTTTTCACTCTCCCCCTCCTCAATTTGATGAGTCTGTGGGCTATCTGGGTTTGGGTAGGTTTAGTTCCAGGTTGTGGGTCAGATTTTTATGCACATGCCTTATTCTGGGATCTGGCTACTCAGGGCATGCTCTTATCATAAGATGACAGATAGGCATGAGGGCAAGCAAGACAACACGAAACATATAAAGCCTTTCTTCACATCACATTAGCTGCCATTCCATTGGTTAAATCGAGTCACACAGTTAAGTCCAGTGTCAATGGAAGAGATGTATATTTTGGACATGATGAACCATGACAAGACTGTGGGGAAGGGGGCAAATGAATTGTAAGCCCGTCATAGTATCTACCACAGGTTCCAATGGCTACTGAAAACCACTGTTATTTTCCCTAAATTATTTGCTTTTGTTTGTTTTTCAGGCAAATACCTGACCTTTGTTAAGATCACATACATTTAAGAAAAAAGTCCATGTAATAGAATAGTAAACTGATGGTATTTAGCAGGACCTTAAACAAAGCAAACACTCAGTAAATATTTGATAGACTAAGTAAATGAATGTGTGAATAAAAAGAAACTAGTTTTTCAAAATGGATTATTCAGATCAGAAAGTTTCAAAAATGTTTATTTTTCTTCCAGATAATTGAGACAGTTTCAGAGTTATACATGAAAATGTACTTATCTGTCCTGTGTTCTCCTGTTAACTGAAGTGGTTCAGTGACTATATTTAATTTTCATCCTTAAAATACATACAAGGCTAATTTAAATTTTTTGTTGCATTAAAAATATCTACCCTGAAGGATAATTTACTTGAAAAATTTAGGATTTCATAGTTTAGCTGCTTTAGAATTTAAATGGAAAATATTTCATATTGTTAAGTTTCTAAAAAATTTTTATCAACTACTTCACTTTAAAAGTAAATGAATTGGCCTGAAATATATGAAAAAATTCAGCCACACAATGGTGACTTTTTCCTGTTTTGTGGGACTACTTTAGCTTCAATTTAAGCCTGGATTTGCAAACATTCATGAATTATAAAGTATTCTCACAATGATTTTCTTCTCCAAAAAGTTTTAAAATAATTATTATTAATTGGTAAGTTTTGTTTAAAATATCTAATCAAGCTCTTTTGCAAAGATGAAAAATAAAAAAGCTATTTGGATCAACACCATGGTTTTTATTCATGAAATGAGGCCAAATGAATGGCTTCTCTGGTAACCTAGGTCTGATTTCTTTTGAAAGTAGAGAATCTGGTAATTTAGTAATCTCTGTAATGTTAATGGAATGCAAGTTTGTATTGGTGGTAGCATGTCTGTTCTAAAGTGCACAGTTTGACTTTACCATATTGTTTATTTACTTAAAAACTTTGCTCTGCCTGCAGATGAGAGACTATTATTGGAGACTATTAATGAGATCTACATTCACATCTTGGTCTGAATATACCTCGTTGTCTCTTTGACCATTAATATCTTTGTATTTCAACCAGATGTTTTTCCTCCCAGAGTGCCTATGATAGAGATGTAGAAAGATCATACAGATGTATGAAGAAAGTTTTTGTTGTCATGGAATGTTTCAGATTTAGGAAGCTTCTATTCTTGAGAGTTTAAATCTCAGGAACAAGCTTGCTATTCACAGCTTGCAAATCATGTTAGTGACAGCTATTAGTGTCTAATCTCTGAATTTATTTTGAAAGGCAAGTTTCAAAATAAATAGGAGTAGGTAGCAAGGAAACTGCAAAGTCAAATTTCTAAGCTTAGAAAAATGTTTCCACAATCTATGATTTTTTTTGTGCAAGTTTAGGTGCAAGTCATCTATTGCTGGTTGTGTAAAGAGGATCTCCTTAAATTCACTACAGCTTCTACCTCGGTCTAATAGGCTTCTATCCAGCTGAGGTTCAAAAAGAATGAAACAGGGGGTAAAGAATCTGCTAAGTCCTCAGTAAGCAGCGTATTTATTTTGTGTGTGTGTGTGTGTGTGTGTGTTGGGGTGTGTGTGTATCTATATTTAATCAGCTAACAAAGTGAAAATATATAGGGATACATATCAGTTTACTAGGGCTGTTGTAAAAAACACCACAAACTGGGTGGCTTAAACCAAACTAAGTGTATCATCACACAGTTCTGGAGGCCAAGAGTCAGAAATCAAGGTGTTGATAAGGCCACTTTTCCCTGAAACCGGTAAGAGAATTCTCCTTTGGCTCTTCCTAGCTTCTGATGATTTGTTGGAAATCTTTGGAGGTTCTTGCTTGCAGCTGCATCGCTCCCATCTCTGCCATTATTGTCACTTGATGTTCTCCCTGTGTGTCTCTGTCTTCACATGTCTGCCTTATAAGGATACCAGTCATTCTGGATTATAGGCTCACCCTATTGCAGTATGACTTCACTTTAACTCGACTATTCACATCTGCAATGACCCTAGTTCCAAATACAGTCACAT
Source organism: Aepyceros melampus (assembly GCA_006408695.1). Lineage (NCBI taxonomy): Eukaryota > Metazoa > Chordata > Mammalia > Artiodactyla > Bovidae > Aepyceros > Aepyceros melampus. Next base: position 263,114 of record SJXQ01002668.1, read on the forward strand.
TCTGGAGTAGCTTGGGGTTAAGGACTTCAACATATTTTTTTGTTTGTTTGTTTTTGTGGAGGGCATGAATCAACCCATCACAGAATATAAAGCAGAGAGAGAACTCAAACTCTGAAGTGAATAGTCAGAAAAGGACCTCTGTTAGCCTGTAATGGAGACTGTGTGAATTAGGAAAAATGGTCCCTCAGGGTGGACGCAGTCACCACGCCAGGGCTCACAGCTGGAGAGAGAGCACAAGCTGGATTTCAGCCCCTCTTATCGCATCAGCATAGTGTCTTTGTATAGAGCACCAACAGCCCAAACTAACATGATCCTGAGACTGGAAGCAGATGATGATAATGTGTTGATAGTAAGAATGTTGACAAGAACAAGTTGATGAAAATGGAATATTCTGATGGAGATGGAACAAAGTAGGGAGGGTGAATGGCACTCAATGTCTGACCTCACCAGTGTTTATGGAGTATCTACTTCATGCTAGGTCCTCTGGTGGTGTCTGATATATAACACAGAACAGAATGGAGGAGTCCTCTTCTCTGCCCTTAAGAACTTACATTATCTATCTAGTGTAGGCAAATAATGAATAAGCAAACAGCAAGCACTTATCATAAATCATGGAAAGTGTTCTGAAAGAAATAAAGAGCATATAATGAGAGAAGAAAATAGAGGAATAGAGTAGATAAACTTTTTCGGATAGAGTGATCAGAAAACAACACCTTAAAAAGATATTTAGATACAGACCTAACAGATAAGACTTAAGGGTGACATTGGTTAAAGCTGGATCTAGTGGGATGGGAGATAAGATACCTAACCTAAAAATTCTTGGTCTTACTGATTTTAGATCTTGGTATCTTTCTCAATTTAGCCTTTTTACTTTTCTATTATTGATAGAATTCATTATTTTGTTGAGAGATTTTAGTACTCTCCCACTGGAAATAATTTTGTAAATACAACTCAATTTTATCAGTTGTTCAAAATTTGCAGCAATTGTGAAATGTATGTGTTATTATCCAAGAATTTTATTTCCTCACAGAACTGGAGCCATCCAGGTTTCCTATGAGGCCCAACGATTCTCCCAGAACTGGGATCAGCTGCCAAAATCTCTGAAAGCAAAACTGAAGATGGATTTGTGCTTGAAATCTTCATACAAAGTTCCCTACATCTTGGGCATCCAGACAGGTCCAGTCATTCTAGGAAGGATACCGGGTACTGAAATAGTTTAAATGAAATTTGCATTTTCTGATCACCATTTCCTTCCAGTTCTGTATCATTACATGTGAGATTTAAAATGCAACAAGGAAAATAGACTTCTTTTAAAATAGTCAGGTTAAACTAGTCACAAGCTTTACATATTTAGATTTTTTTTTTCTGTGCTCAAAAAAATTGGATCTGAAGTATCAGCAATACAAAAATAAAGAATTAAACATAAACTTTGGTCATTTATGGCCAAAAGGAATTTCATGGCTGAGAAATGCATATGGCACTCTAGGTGGGTCTGTCTCTAGGTGGGTACTGTAGCTGTATAAGCTCCACTTGGTGAAGCTTCCCCAGAGACCTGGAACTCACTGAGTACCATGTCATCTGAATCACTCTCCTGTTTCCTTTCCTTCACAGCATTTATCAAATCTAAAGTCACTACATTAATTATTTGCTTATTGCCTGACTTCATACTGTAAAACTCCAGCTAGATCTTCTCCTCTTCATAGCTGTATCTATAGCACTTAAAACATAGCATACAGTAAATACATAATAAATATTTGAGAATGTGTAGGAATGAATGAAACTCAGGTATAGAGAAACATTTCTACTGACAAAAGCACTAAAAACTTATTTACTTAAAGGTGGTCAAATGTTTTTAACAGTAAATGCTGCTTCTATGAAAGCTATTACATTATGTATGTAATTTATATTTAACTAATTCATTTAAAACATTGTTGTGTACAAATTCACACAACTAAGCCTTTTGGAAAAGACCTTGATGCTGGGAAAGATTGAGGGCAGGAGGAGAAGGAGACGACAGAGGATGAGATAGTTGGATGGCATTACTGACTCGATGGATATGGGTTTGGGTGGACTCCGAGAGTTGGTGATGGACAGGGAGGCCTGGCCTGCTGTGGTTCATGGGGTCGCAAAGAGTCGGACATGACTGAGCAACTGAACTGAACTGAACTGAAACCATTAAGGATACTATACCTCTAGTTCTCTGGAGTTCAAGCTATTATTTATAGGTTGTTTATTCATGAGGGTAGAAATTCTTTCTAATATTCAGTTGGGATTCCTCTAGTATGTATTACATTGCTTTGCATGTTGCACATAATAAGAATAGTAGTAATAGTAGCTAATATTAATTGAACACTTACTACATGACACTGTTTTATGTGTTTTATGGATGTCTTATGTGTATCTCATTGTAATCCTGTAACTTTCTCAGTTACACAGTTAATAAGTGACAGAGCCAGAATTTGAACCAAGGAAATCTAATTCCTGAACCTATCATCTTAGCCTCAATCACATTCTAACTCTGCAGGAAAAATTTGTTACTGTAAAACAATTAAGCCAATTATTTAAAACATGAATTTTCAGTGAGTGTTCTTCACATTTTTAAGCTGTGTGTCTTTGAAAGACTTTTGGTTGTTAAATTTTTTTTTAAAGATTAAGATATGTCATCAAATGAAAGATAATGATCCAGGTTCAGAAGGCAATTCTAGAGTAATGTTTCAAACGTGCCTTGCATTTCAAAGAATAATTAGAAAGGGATATAGTAACTTTTCTTAATTGGAGTTTCTTTATTTGCAAGTAGCAGAAGCCCACACAAAACAACTTAACATAAGGGGCAACTTACCTGAAGAAAGGATATTCTGGAGAAATCCAAATACAAGAAATAGTACCATGTTTTATAAAGCTAAAAATGAGATTTGACAAGTAATCAAAATCTACTTTTTCTTTATCTCTTTCTCCCTCTAAAGCCACAAGGTCCATTAAAATTTGCATATCTGTATAATTAATTATCACTCCTCCTCCCTCTTTAGTTTTTCCACTTTTCTGTGCACATGGCGACAGGGAGGAAGGCAGAAGATGACTGATCCCTTATACACAAACTTAGCATTTGCGTAAGGTTATTGTATCTCAAGTTCTCATTTACAAATTCCCAGTAGAGAGAGCTCAGTAGTCCAAATTGTCTCAGTGCCTCTTTGACTGTGTTTGGGCAACAGAACCGGAGAAGGCAATGGCACCACACTCCAGTACTGTTGGCTGGAAAATCCCATGGATGGAGGAGCCTGGTAGGCTGCAGTCCATGGGGTCGCTAAAAGTCGCACACAACTGAGCGACTTCACTCTCACTTTTCACTTTCATGCATTGGAGAAGGAAATGGCAATCCACTCCAGTGTTCTTGCCTAGAGAATCCCAGGGATAGGGGAGCCTGGTGGGCTGCCATCTATGGGGTCGCACAGAGTCAGACACGACTGAAGCGACTTAGCAGCAGCAGCAGTAGCAGGGCAACAGAACTGACCCAATACAAAGGCTTAAGACCTTGGGCTAAGTGACATGGGCTTGGGAGAAGTCCTCAAAGTGTTAGTCGATAAGTCATGTCCAACTTTGGCCACCCCATGGACTGTAGCCCACCAGGCTCCTCTGTCCATGGGATTCTCCAGGCAAAAATACTGGAAGGGTTGCCATTTCCTTCTCCAGGGGATCTTCCTGTGCCCAGGGATCAAACCCAGATCTCCTGCATTGCAGGCAGATTCTTTACCATTTGATCTACCTGGGGAAGTCCTCAGATAAGGGAAGCAGAGACTGGGAATATGTCCCAGAGGTGTTTTCTATAAATTTCAAGGTTACAACCTCGAGGGAGATAGTCCACTTATTTAAAGTATGGTGGTGGTTTAGTCGCTAAGTCGTGTCCGACTCTTGCGACCTCATGGAATGTAGCCCACCAGGCTCCTCTGTCCATGGGATTTTCCAGGCAAGAATACTGGATTGGATTGCCATTTCCTTCTCCAGGGAATCTTCCCAACCCAGGAATTGAACCCAGGTCTCCTGCATTGCAGGCATATTCTTTACCGACTGAGCTATGAGGGAAGTCCGTATATTTAAAGTGTTAAGTTCTTGAATGTTTGCTGTAGAAAGTAAGTTTAATTTCTTTACAGTCACCTGAACTTTAAAATTTGCAAAATTTTAATGGATGGAATGGAAAATGGTGGAAGGACTACTTTAGTGTGGAATGTCAGGAAAGGCCTTTCTGCTGAGAAAATATTTAAGCTGAAACCAAAATAATAGTTTGTTTATGTATTTAACTGACACTTTGACTTTAAGTCAGATCCTGTTTAATATGATTTACAACTATTAACAGTTTACACTGACTTTCTTTTACCAGCAATGGTAAGAGTTCAGATTAATACAAATGTCAATTGTTCTCAAATACAGTTCCAATCAAATTTCCAGTTTTGGCAGATTTAAGTCCCAAAGTCTATAAAGTATTTAACTATGATAAAATTTCCAAGGGAATTATTTGTTTCACTTTATTTTTAACTTTTAAAAATTTAGGGTAACATGCAATATAAAACCAGACCAAAATATGGAGAAGAACAGTAATGGGGAAAAACTTGTCATGTAAAATATTAAAATAATTTATAAATATTGTAATTAAAGATTATTGCATGGAAACACTATCAGAATAGATGAACTAATAATATTAAAATATAGATAACCTGAAAACAGGATCTTGGCTAATATATAGTATAAACATTTTTAATAAGATAAAGGTGGCATAAAAGAACTAACTGGCAATGGGAGAAATTATGAACTCAAGCTTGATAATTAGCTAACAGTGGTGAGAATAATTCTAAAATGACTCCCAAGATGTATGGCTCCTGGTGCAGACACATATACTCCTATGTATTTCTGTGAAGGAATTTTGCAGATGTAATTAAGGTGCCAGATCACTGGTCCTTAAAAATACAGAGAAGAGCCAGATGGATCCTCTTATCAGATGAACTCTTAAAAAGGATAAGCTCTTTCTGGAAGGAGATGTGAAGTGTGAGAAAGATTCCATATGAAAAAGAGTCTCCTTTACTGACTTTGAATATGTGGGAAGTCTCTGGAAGAGCTTAGTCACCCTGACAGTTAATGTGCACCTCAGTTCCTCAGTCACAAGGGCTACAATTCTGCCAATAATTGGAATGAACTTGGAAGCAGATTCTTCCCCATACTTTCCAGAAAGATAGAGCTCAGCCAATACCTTGATTTCCACTCCATGAGCCCCTGAGCAGAGACCTCAGTCATGTCATAATTGAACTTCTGGCCTACAGGACTACGAGTTAATAAACTGACATTGTTTTAGGCTGCTAAGTTAGTTGTAAAGTGTTATACATCAATAGAAAACTCATTATTTACCTTATTGGGGTGAGGTAAATAAGCATAGAGAATCACCTCTTCATAATATATCACAATAAACCCTGTAAGTATTAATGCTTTCAATGAAAGGAATGAAACAATGAAACAAAACAAACCTATCTCATAGTGTGACATATTCCTTAATTTTTAATTATGTAATACTAGGTGCAGAAAAGGACACATGCACTATATATATGAGATTTGATGTACAATCCTAGAATGGACGTCTTTGAGCCCACCATTCAATTTAAGAAATAGAATATTACCAATGCTGATGAAGCTATTGGTGTTATGTTAGGATCCTTCCCTTCTTTTTCTGGTCTCCCCTTCTCTATTCCAACCAAATAAAACTATCTTGAAATTTATATTTACCCTTCCTTTGCTTGTGTTCAAATTAGCAATAAATTCAAAATATGTATATATCCTTAGACAATGTATTATCCAGTCTTGTTTGTTTAAGAGCTTTATAAAATATCATACTCAATGTGGTCCTCTATGGCCTGTATTTTTTCTGCTCATGGTTATATCATTAATATTTATTCCTATTGTTGCATATGGTTTTGGTTCATTCAGTAATAACCCAGTGTATCAACATATTATAATTTATCCAACCTCCTGTTATTAGACATTTTGTTTATACTCATTATTTTTGCTATTAGAATCCTGACTATTCTTTAGTATGTTTCTTGGTTTCTGTGGGATGTATACTTAGGAGTTAAATTGTTGGGTTGTAAGTGTGTACATTTTCAACTTCAGAAGATAGTGCCAAATTCTTTCCTAAAGTAATTGTATCAAGCTATAATCTTACTAGCAGTGGTCTTGTCAATATTTATTATTGTTATATTTCCTGCTGCTGCTACTGCTGCTAAGTCGCTTCAGTCGTGTCCGACTCTGTGCGACCCCATAGACGGCAGCCCACCAGGCTCCCCCGTCCCTGGGATTCTCCAGGAAAGAACAATGGAGTGGATTGCCGTTTCCTTCTCCAATGAATGAAAGTGAGAAGTCAAAGTGAAATCTCTCAGTCGTGTTCGACTCTTCACGACCCCATGGACTGCAGCCTACCAGGCTCCTCTGTCCATGGGTTTTCCAGGCAAGAGTACTGGAGTGGGTTGCCATTGCCTTCTCCAGTGCATGAAAGCGAAAAGTGAAAGTGAAGTCACTCAGTCGTGTCTGACTCTGTGTGACCCCATAGATGGCAGCCCACCAGGCTCCCCTGTCCATGGGATTCTGCAGGCAAGAATATTTCCTAATCTCTACCAATCTAGTGGCTATTTCATGTGCCTAGTTTACATTTCTGTGTTATTAATGGAACTGAGGGCATTTTCATGTTTATTGGGCTGTTTGCTTTTTTTTTTTTTTTTTTTTAATTAATTTTTATTTTTTAG
>SJXQ01002668.1:271158-289574 GCA_006408695.1 Aepyceros melampus
ATAAAACTCTTAGAGGAGAACATAGGCAAAACACTCTCTGACATAAATCACAGCAGGATCCTCTATGATCCACCTCCCAGAATACTGGAAATAAAAGCAAAAATAAACAAATGGGATCTAATTAAAATTAAAAGCTTCTGCACAACAAAGGAAACTATAAGCAAGGTGAAAAGACAGCCTTCTGAATGGGAGAAAATAATAGCAAATGAAGCAACTGACAAACAACTAATCTCAAAAATATACAAGCAGCTTATGCAGCTCAACTCCAGAAAAATAAATGACCCAATCAAGAAATGTTTGCTTTATTTTTAATGCAATTATCATCCACATCTTTTGGGCATTTTCCTGCTGAGTTATTTGACGTTTTATTATTGATTCACAGAAGTTCTTAGTGTATTCTGGAAACTAGTTCTTTGTCATTCATTTTGTTGCAGTTTTCCTTAATAGTTTCTGGCTTGTCTTTTCACTTTCATTATGGTGTCTTTTGATGAAAAGAAGTCTTTAATCTTATTACAGTAGAACTTATGTCTTTTCTGCAATAGAGCTCATCTAAGAAATACTTTTGGAGAAGGCAGTGGCACCCTATTCCAGTACTCTTGCCTGGAAAATCCCATGGACAGAGGAGCCTGGTAAGCTGCAGTCCATGGGGTCGCTAGGAATTGGACACGACTGAGCGACTTCACTTTCACTTTTCACTTTCATGCATTGGAGAAGGAAATGGCATCCCACTCCCGTGTTCTTGCCTGGAGAATCCCAGGGACAGGAGAGCCTGTTGGGCTGCCGTCTATGGGGTCGCACAGAGACGGACACAACTGAAGCGCCCTAGCAGCAGCAGCAGCCGCATGGCAGTTAAATCCAGAAGTCAGTTCAGTTCAGTCGCTCAGTCATGTCTGACTCTTTGCAACCCCATGAATCGCAGCACGCCAGGCCTCCCTGTCCATCACCAACTCCCGGAGTTCACTCAGACTCACGTCCATCGAGTCACTGATGTCATCCAGCCATCTCATCCTCTGTCATCCCCTGCTCCTCCTGCCCCAATCCCTCCCAGCATCAGAGTCTTTTCCAATGAATCAACTCTTTGCATGAGGTGGCCAAAGTACTGGAGTTTCAGCTTTAGCATCATTCCCTCCAAAGAAATCCCAGGGTTGATCTCCTTCAGAATGGACTGGTTGGATCTCCTTGAAGTCCAAGGGACTCTCAAGAATCTTCTCCAACACCACACTTCAAAAGCATCAATTCTTTGGCGCTAAGCTTTCTTCACAGTCCAATTCTCACATCCACACATGACTACAGGAAAAACCATAGCCTTGACTAGATGGACCTTTGTTGGCAAAGTAATGTCTCTGCTTTTGAATATGCTATCTAGATTGGTCATAACTTCTTTTTGAAGGAGTAAGCGTCTTTTAATTTCATGGCTTCAATCACCATCTGCAGTGATTTTGGGGCTCATAAAAACAAAGTCTGACACTGTTTCCACTGTTTCCCCATCTATTTCCCATGAAGTGATGGGACCAGATGCCATGATCTTCATTTTCTGAATGTTGAGCTTTAAGCCAACTTTTTCACTCCCCTCTGTCACTCATCAAGAGTCTTTTTAGTTCCTCTTCACTTTCTGCCATAAGGGTGGTGTCATCTGCATATCTGAGGTTATTGATATTTCTCCTGGCAATCTTGATTCCAGCTTGTGTTTCTTCCAGTCCAGCGTTTCTCATGATNGCCATCTGATGCGAAGAACTGACTCATTTGAAAAGACCCTGATGCTGGGAAAGATTGAAGGCTGAAGGAGAAGGGGATAACAAAGGATGAGATGGCATTACTGACTTGATGGACATGAGTTTGAGCAAGCTCTAGGAGTTGGTGATGAACAGGGAAGCCTGGTATGCTGCAGTCCATGGGGTCACAAAGAGTTGGACATGACTGAGCGACTGAACTGAAATGAGTTCACTACACGGTGAGGTTCAGTGTAGCTTGGATATAGTTATGGTATTCCTAGCAGTCCCTGGGTAGGAAAGTCTTCCAGAGATGTTCTTAGAGCCTATGGCATGAATTTCCCTTGTCATGGGAAAGTACAAGGCCAGAAGTCACATCTCAGTATGAACACATCCCACAGCCCCTGTTTCTGCAAATATGTGGTTCATGGAGGAGAAAGAAGGATTAAAATGTGAAAGTCAGAAGCCAATCTATGGAAAATTCCTCAAGTCATCAATCATATAAAAATTCTAAATGAGGAATTTGGTTCTCATCAAAGTGTAAGTTCTTCATATTGGAAATATAGTCAGTAGGACAGTATTTACAATTATAAAATCATGATACATATATTTTTCTCTTTTGATGGGAATGGTAAAAAATAATACTCTCAGAATTTCTATGTTGCACCGACATAAACTGCAGCAGAATCACAAATAACAGATATCTCTGTATGTTACTCAGTCAGTAAAGAATCTGCCTGCATTGCAGGATACCAGGGTTTGATCCCTGGGTCTGGAAGATCCCTTGGAGAAGGAAATGGCAACCCACTGCAGTATTGTTGCCTGGAAAATACCATGGACAGAGAGCCTGGCAGGCTACAGTCCATGGGGTCCCAAGAGTCAGACATAACACAGTGACTAACCACTACCTGTGTGAAGTAGCCTGTTGTATGCACTTCCTTTGGCTTTATCATGTCTCAGCATGTGTCAAGCATCTTGTTTGGACAAAGTCTTTTGGTTCCAGTTGAAATGGTACACAGAATTGCCAACAGCAAAACTAGCTTGTTACTTTCTGAATATTGTCTCAGACAAATATATCATTTTAAAAACAAGAGATCCAGCATATTTTATTAGTGTGATTTCTAAATATTTCATACTTCAGGTTACTGTGTATGTGTTGATTTGTCAGCTGTCCTCCATATGCATAGGGAAAGGAGAGATGGACGAAAGAGGCAGCCACCCTAGACTGGAAGGTGTGGCCGATTTAGGAACCAGTGGAACCTACTCAGAAGGCTGTTGCTAAAAGCCACAATACAGAAGCCACACCTGCTCGACAGAATCTTTAAGTCTTATATAGGGGTCTTATTGGGGAGCTAAGCAAGAAGTTACTCTCTCAAGGTTGTACCCTTGAAAATGGCTCCAGCTCTGTAAACAGCACATATAACATGCATTCCAAGGGTAGGGAAGGAGGAGAGGAGCCTCTGATTGCCCTGGGTTCAGCTCATGGGTCAACTGAAGGTCACATCCTCTCAATGACCTCCATCAACAGTATGTTAACTTCTGTCTGTTATATTTTTACCAGCTGTTTATTGTTAGTACAGTAAACAGTAATAGTAATTAGTGCATGCATGCTAAGTCACCTCAGCCATGTCTGACTCTTTGTGACCCTATGGACTTTAGCCCACTAGGATCCTCTATCCATGGGATTCTCCAGGCAAGAATACTGGAGTGGGTTGCCATGCCCTCCTCCAGGGGATCTTCCCGACTCAGGGACTCAGGAATAGTACCCACGTCCCTTATATCTCCTACACTGGCAGATGGGTTCTTTACAGCTAATTCCACCTAGGAAGCCCAATAGTAATTAGTAGGCAATACTGGATCTGTTTCATTGATCTCTCATATTGATGTGTCTTATGTTTTGTTAGTATTAGTACTTATCCTTATTTGTAAATAGCATTGCTTTCTACTTCTGACTTTCACAGAGCTATAGCACTTATTTCTCTTAAAAGACACAAGCCAATTAATTGTGGTGACAAGGGATAGAATTTATATGGCTGAAAGAAATAGATAATTTAAATCTAAAAGTCGTTTTAGCCCAATATTTAGAGCTCTTCTACCAATCAAAATCTTTTATAACAAATAACCAAGCAAATAATTTTGTCTGTGTTTCGCCCCAATTCTTTTTCTCAGCCTAGGATAGGATTTTGGAGTTTTGAACAGAAGAGATAGAGATTTGTGATCACATTCATTTGGAGAGAAACAATCGGCCATGTAGTAACACTGTTTTTAATCTTTTTTTGTAGCCCATAAATTTTCTTCACTATGTTGGAGTCATTTGTGAATATTTCTTCCCTTTTCTACTGGACTATAGGATTTTAAAAGACTGTCATGTTTTCTCTGTATTTCATGTTACATCAAAGAAAGCTATGATAAACCTAGAAAGCATATTAAAAAGCAGAGACATCACTTTGCCAACAAAGGTCTGAACAGTCAAAGCTATGGTTTTTCCAGTAATCATGTAGAGAAGTGAGAGTTGGACCATAAACAAGGCTGAATGTCGAATAACTGATACTTTCAAATTGTGGTGCTGGAGGAGACTCTTGAGAGTCCCTTGGGAAATCAACCCTGAATATTCATTGGAAGGACTGACACTGAAGTTGAAGTTCCAATACTTTGGCATCTGATGTGCACAGCCAACTCACTGGAAAAACCCTGATGCTGGGAAGATTGAGGGCAAGAGGAGAAGGGGGCAACACAAGATGAGATGGTTAGATGGCATCATCGACTCTATGGACGTGAGTTTGAGCAAACTCTGGGAGTTGGTGAAGGACAGGGAAGCCTGGCATGCTGTAGTCCATGAGGTGGCTGAGCTGGAGACAACTTAGCAACTGAACAACAAATCTTTGTGTCAAGTTCCAATACTTTGGCATCTGATGTGCACAGCCAACTCACTGGAAAAACCCTGATGCTGGGAAGATTGAGGGCAAGAGGAGAAGGGGGCAACACAAGATGAGATGGTTAGATGGCATCATCGACTCTATGGACGTGAGTTTGAGCAAACTCTGGGAGTTGGTGAAGGACAGGGAAGCCTGGCATGCTGTAGTCCATGAGGTGGCTGAGCTGGAGACAACTTAGCAACTGAACAACAAATTTTTGTGTCTAAAGCTACTGTTTTTTTTTTAAAGTAGTGCAAAACTCAGGTGTTTTCTCCATAGGAATTTTATCCATGGAGAAGTCTTAATAGTCATTAAAACTAAAAAACTCTTAATACATTAGAAAATAAAGATTGTATGAATCAGATGTAATTCTTAAGGAAGATTTGGCTCTCCAGGCCCATTATTCAACAAATTCAAGAAGCAGTGTATTTATTGAATGCCTATAAATGTTAGCATTTTTATCAATTCCTAGGACAAAACATAGATATAATTTTGACTCACTGTTAGGATCACCATCTTTTATAATATGAAAAGAAATATTTTTTAGCCGTACAAAATTATCTACCTATCATTCAACGTTTCCATTGACCTAATCGATATTCCCAGTTCTTCCTACAAAAATATAGAACCACCATTGCCTCCTTAGTCACTGTCCCCCTTTGTTTGTGACATCACTTTCTTAGACCCTCAGTTTGGTTGCCTTTCTAGTATTTCTAAATGAGCAAGTGAAAACAACAGCTAGAGCTTCATACCTGATGACCTTGTACTCTAACCACTAGGAGGAGCTCCATATTTCCAACATTTTATACAAACACACACACACACACACACACACACACACACACCCAAAAGAAACACAATTAAATGCAGTTTTTAGTAGGAAGGATGAAAGTATTATGGATAAAATTAAACATAGACTGTGCACTTTCCTTGGCCCTTTCTTTGACATTCTCTTCTCTCTGAGCCCCATGAAACTTGTGGGTTCAGAGAGAGCCTCTAGGTATCTTCCACTTGGCAGATGCTTCCACTTCTGGAACACTGAGCTTGGCCAGGCTGGGGCTCAAGAAGAAGAAAATATTGAGGAGAAGCTTAGGCATCCTCTACACTAGACCTTTGGACGAAGGGACAATGCTTTTTTATTTACCTACTTTCTCATAATGTTACCTCTGGATGACCAAGATCAGCTGTATGCTATGGGTGAAACTGGGCAAGAAGATGTTTATTTCTTCTATTTCTAGGTTAGAAACCATCTGGCAAAATATATATACCCTTTGATCTAGGTATATAGGTCTTGGTGTGCCTGAGCGTGTGCTAAGTTTCTTCAGTCATGTCTTCAGGGTGATTCTGCTACCTTGTGGACTGTAGTCCACCAGGCTCCTCTGTCTATGGGATTCTCCAGGCAAGAATACTGGAGTGAGTTGCCATTCCCTTTCACAAGGATCTTCCTGACCCAGGGATCAAACCTGTGTCTCCTATGTCTTCTGCATTGACAGGAGGGTTCTTTACCATTAGTGCCACCTGGGAAACATGGATGTCTTGGTGGGTTACCCACAAATGGGACAGCACATGAATGGGCTCTTGACCCAGCTGACAAACTGGAGGAACATATTTTCTTTGAAAGGATTGTGGGTCATTTCCTCTGCATCACCATAGACACTTTCTGGTAACACCTCAGCCCTGAGTAATATGGTGAAGTAGTAATATGATCAAATCTCTGCCATTTCTAGTTATTTCTTTAGAGTTGATTGTGGAATTACTAGATCAAAGGGGACACATATTTTAAAGTGAATCAGGAGTTTTTATCCATAATTCCTTCAGCTGAAAACAAAGGATAATAATATCTGTCCTGTTGACTTAACCAACGTTGCCAGATGGTTTACACTCATGTATGTAAAAGTGCTTTCGAAAACATATGGTGCTGAGCAAACACCAAATATGGTTTTTTATTGTAATGTATATAGGTTTTGCTCTCAGAAGTACCATAAAACACTTCTTGAAGCCTAGGCATATTTGGATTATGCAGAGGAAAAGAGTGACTTCACTTTCACTTTTCACTTTCACGCATTGGCGAAAAAAATGGCAATCCACTCCAGTGTTCTTGCCTGGAGAATCCCAGGCACGGGGGNTTTACCTACTTTCTCATAATGTTACCTCTGGATGACCAAGATCAGCTGTATGCTATGGGTGAAACTGGGCAAGAAGATGTTTATTTCTTCTGTTTCTAGGTTAGAAACCATCTGGCAAAATATATATACCCTTTGATCTAGGTATATAGGTCTTGGTGTGCCTGAGCGTGTGCTAAGTTTCTTCGTCATGTCTTCAGGGTGATTCTGCTACCTTGTGGACTGTAGTCCACCAGGCTCCTCTGTCTATGGGATTCTCCAGGCAAGAATACTGGAGTGAGTTGCCATTCCCTTTCACAAGGATCTTCCTGACCCAGGGATCAAACCTGTGTCTCCTATGTCTTCTGCATTGACAGGAGGGTTCTTTACCATTAGTGCCACCTGGGAAACATGGATGTCTTGGTGGGTTACCCACAAATGGGACAGCACATGAATGGGCTCTTGACCCAGCTGACAAACTGGAGGAACATATTTTCTTTGAAAGGATTGTGGGTCATTTCCTCTGCATCACCATAGACACTTTCTGGTAACACCTCAGCCCTGAGTAATATGGTGAAGTAGTAATATGATCAAATCTCTGCCATTTCTAGTTATTTCTTTAGAGTTGATTGTGGAATTACTAGATCAAAGGGGACACATATTTTAAAGTGAATCAGGAGTTTTTATCCATAATTCCTTCAGCTGAAAACAAAGGATAATAATATCTGTCCTGTTGACTTAACCAACGTTGCCAGATGGTTTACACTCATGTATGTAAAAGTGCTTTCGAAAACATATGGTGCTGAGCAAACACCAAATATGGTTTTTTATTGTAATGTATATAGGTTTTGCTCTCAGAAGTACCATAAAACACTTCTTGAAGCCTAGGCATATTTGGATTATGCAGAGGAAAAGAGTGACTTCACTTTCACTTTTCACTTTCACGCATTGGCGAAAAAAATGGCAATCCACTCCAGTGTTCTTGCCTGGAGAATCCCAGGCACGGGGGAGCCTGGTGGGTTGCCGTCTATGGGGTCACACAGAGTCAGACATGACTGAAGTGAATTAGTAGCAGCAACAACAGCAGAGGAAAAGAGCAAATTTTCAGTTAGGTATACAACTGTGAAATAGGAAAGTATGGATATTTTATTAGCCTAGGCATATTTGGATTATGCAGAGGAAAAGAGTGACTTCACTTTCACTTTTCACTTTCACGCATTGGCGAAAAAAATGGCAATCCACTCCAGTGTTCTTGCCTGGAGAATCCCAGGCACGGGGGAGCCTGGTGGGTTGCCGTCTATGGGGTCACACAGAGTCAGACATGACTGAAGTGAATTAGTAGCAGCAACAACAGCAGAGGAAAAGAGCAAATTTTCAGTTAGGTATACAACTGTGAAATAGGAAAGTATGGATATTTTATTCAGAGTGTTAAAAGGTTGATAGTATGTTACACGATGATGTTCAAAAGTATATAACCTGTCTAGACATCTTCCTTCCATTTATTCTTTCTAGTGCACCTAAACCTGATTGTAGGCTCCCTGAAGATCTTAGCAAGTGAATCACTATTTAGCAGGAATTTTAAAATATTTACTTATTTATTTGGCTATGCCAAGTCTTAGTTGTAGCATGTGAAATCTCAGCTGAAATATGTGGGAGCTAGTCCTCTGGGTCCCTACATTGGGAATGAGGAGTTTTAGCCACCAGGGAAGTCCATTGGCAGGCATTTGGGGAGCTCTGGAGTGAAGGAGTATGGAGTTGTCAAAGTGAGATGATTGTCATCAATGTTCTATAATTAATGCAGGGACATATCCCTCCATTCTTTTTAGTATTGATGGAAGATCATGTTTAGCAAATGGAGAGTTGAATGAACCTCCTTAAGTGTTTCTGTTGGAGGTATCACAGATGTTTCCAATATCTAATAATTATGCCCTGGCTTTACAAAGCAATACATTCCTGAGGTCTTCACCATGAGGTGACTTAGCAAAGTGACAGCAATGTTCTTCACCTTGGTAGACAGCATCATCAGTATCCCATGACAGCAACTAAGAATCACACTTAGTCTATTTCTCACACTCACGTTATATTATAGATCACCAGCTCATATCAGTTCTGCTTCCAAAACACATCTGGAATCCATCTACTTCTTTTTACTGTGTTGCCACCACGACAGTCAGAACGTCATTATTTCTCACCCGAGCATCTCTGTAGCCTTGTCTACCTGATTCCACACTCAATCCCTTCCAATCCATTCTCTACTGAACTAGATATTGTTTCCAACTTCAATCCTTTAGTGACTGCGAGAAAGAAATGTCTCTCTAGATTATTAAAGGATGCTAGGAAGGGGAGTTACTCATGTTAAGTGGGAACGGAAAGATTACCTTCAAATCTGGTTATCTTCTGGGCTGGCTTCCTTAGTGTACATCTGGAGGGTTTTGAACAAATTTCTTAAGAGAACTATTTTTTAGAAGAATTAAAACCATTTTTGTTCATGTAATGTGGAATTTGAGTGCAAAGAAGAGAGACACACCCCCCTCTGGCATTCATGAATAAGGCACATCTTAAATTATGAATTCCAGAAAAGAAAGTTGAAATATGCCAGCACAATATTCTAGATGTCTCTAACATGTGTATCAGAGTAAGGTTTTAGGAATGCTTAGAAGTTCTTGCATTGCCAGTTTCATTCTCTCATCAGAAATGTAGATATTATTTCTCTACCATTTGAGTTTAGATATAACAAACTCTTTGAAAACAAATGGAGTAATTTAATACAGCTCTTACAGCAGTATTACTTAGCTAGATATTAAGGGAGTTACTCATGTTAAGTGGGAACGGAAAGATTACCTTCAAATCTGGTTATCTTCTGGGCTGGCTTCCTTAGTGTACACCTGGAGGGTTTTGAACAAATTTCTTAAGAGAACTATTTTTTAGAAGAATTAAAACCATTTTTGTTCATCTAATGTGGAATTTGAGTGCAAAGAAGAGAGACACACCCCCCTCTGGCATTCATGATCAAGGCACATCTTAAATTACGAATTCCAGAAAAGAAAGTTGAAATATGCCAGCACAATATTCTAGATGTCTCTAACGTATGTATCAGAGTAAGGTTTTAGGAATGCTTAGAAGTTCTTGCATTGCCAGTTTCGTTCTCTCATCAGAAATGTAGATATTATTTCTCTACCATTTGAGTTTAGATATAATAAACTCTTTGAAAACAAATGGAGTAATTTCATACAGCTCTTACAGCAGTATTACTTAGCTAGATATTCTATGGTGACTTCATGATAATTAAGAAGGGATTTGTACATTACATATAAAACCAGGTCCCAAGTATTTAGTTGCCCATTCTTTGCTAGATCTTTCATTATTCTATATCAACTAATGTTTCCTCTGGGCTAATAACTTCTTAAATTATTAACAATTAGCTTTAATGTTAATTAAACTAGGCTTCCCTGGTGGCTCAGACAGTAAATTGTCTGCCTGCAGTGCAGGAGACCTGGGTTCAATCCCTGGGTTGGGAAGATCCCCTGGAGAAGGAAATGGCAACCAACTCCAGTACTCTTGCCTGGAAAATCCCATGGACAGAGGAGCCTGGTAAGCTGGAGTCTATAGGGTCACAAAGAGTCAGACACAACTGAGTGACTTCTTGCTCTCTTTAATGTTAATTACAATGTTAATTGCATGGCATGCTCAGTTGCTTGATTCTTTGCGATACCATGCACTGTGGCCAGCCAGGTTCCTCTGTCCATGGGATTTCTTAGGCAAGAATATTGGAGTGGGTTGTCATTTTCTTTTTGAGGAGATCTTCCCGACCTACAGCAGAATCCACACTCCTGTGTCTCCTGCACTGGCAGGCAGATTCTTTACCACCGAGTCACCAGGGAAGCCCAAAATGTTAACTAAAGGCATCTTAAAGTCTCAAAGCAGCGTACAGTCTCCGGATTAGATATTAACCCAGTCAATGACTTAATTCTATTGCCCAGACTTTGTGAAAGAAGAAATTAAGGTAAAGAGAAGGGATATAACTTAATCCAAGCCCTAGAGAATGTCAGTAACAGAGTGACATTACTTTTTTTATTTTTTTTGGTCTCTCAAAAAAGTTAGAGCCACCAGGACCTTAGTGGTTAAGTTGCTGTTATCAGAGTTTAGATATTTTACACTCATGCAATGAGGAATTAATTGATTTAGATTTGTGGTCAAGAGCAGGTGATGGAGCAGGAGATTCAGTGGGCAGTGATATGGTGCTTCAAACAGCCATGATTAATCTTGGAGACGTGGAGGTGCAGAGGAAATTGTTAAACAGGATGTAGAAGAAGATGAAGAAGGGCTTGAGGGGTACATGAGAGTTCTCAGATAATAGCTTTGGGACTTCTGGGTTGTGGTGAAAGAAGCTCTGTTTGCATTACCTGCTCAACTGCACACATTCTCTGCTGAGCCTTCCAATGGCCTCTTTTCTTGTCATTATTCATTTCAGTATGTTTTTGCTTCCTCAGCTGGGTGATGCATACCCACTGGAGCCCGTGGTTGTCATAATGTAGATGCCAAATATATGTTGAATAACACACCAAATTAAAGTCCCTGAGTAGGCCCAATACTAAAATAACCTGTATTTCGTCCTTTGGAGATTCAAAGCCAGATTAGACAACTCTGTCTAAGAAGAATCTCCTTCACACTCATTAGCATGGCTGTTATTAAAAAACTAGAACATAAGTGTTGATGAGGTGGAGAAATTGGAACCCTTGTGCATCACTGGTAAGAATGTAAAACGATACAGATGTTATGGAAAACCATATGGCAATTCCTGAAAAAATTAAAAATGTCATGGTGATATGATCTAGCCATTCCACTTCTGTTAAGTACTCAAAGAATTTGAAAACATGGAATTTAACTAAGGAGATAAAACATCTGTACTTTGAAAGCTATAAGATATTGATGAGTTAAATGAAGAAGAAGTAAATAAATGGAAAGATATACCATGCTCACAGATTGACAGAATTAAAATAGTTAAAAATGTCCCTGCTACCTAAATTTAGTTCAGTTCAGTCACCCAGTCGTGCCTGACTCTTTGCGACCCCATGAATTGCAGCATGCCAGGCCTCCCTTGTCCCTCACCAACTCCCGGAGTTCACCCACACTCTTGCCCATCGAGTCGGTGATGCCATCCAGCCATCTCATCCTCTGTCGTCCCCTTCTTCTCCTGCCCCCAATCCCTCCCAGCATCAGAGTCTTTTCCAATGAGTCAACTCTTTGCATGAGGTGGCCAAAGTATTGGAGTTTCAGCTTTAGCATCATTCCTTCCAAAGAAATCCCAGGACTGATTTCCTTTAGAATGGATTGGTTGGATCTCCTTGCAGTCCAAGGGACTCTGAAGAGTCTTCTCCAACACCACACTACCTAAAGTGATTTACAAATTTAATAAAATCCTTATCAAAACTCCAATGGCATTTTCCATAGAAATAGAAAAAAAAACATTTCTAAAATTTGTAGGAACTACAAAGGCCCCGGTATAGCCAAAGCAATTCTGGGAAAGAACAAAGTTGGTGGCATCACACTTCCTAATTTCAAACTATATTATAAAGCCATAGTAGTCAATACTATATGGTACTGGCATAAGTACGGACATAAAACTCAATGGAACAAAAGAAAGATCCTGGAAATAAACCCATGCATATATTGGTTTACAATGAAGGAGCCAAGAATATACAATGAAGAAAGAATAGTCTCTTCAATAAATAATGTTGGGAAGACTGGACAGCCACATACAAAGGAATGACATTGGATCACTAACTTATACCATGTCTGTGTTAGTCACTTAATCATGTCTGACTCTTTGTGACCCTGTGGACTGTGGCCTGCCAGGCTCCTCTGTCCATGAATTCCCCAGCTAAGAATACTGGAGTACATTGCCATTTCCTTCTCCAGGGTGTCTTCCTGAACCAGGGATCAAACCCGGGTCTTCTGCATTGCAGGCAGATGCTTTACCATCTGAGCTACCAGAGAAGCATCCCACAAATTAATTCAAAATAGATTAAAGACTGAGTATAAGACCTGAAACCATAAAACTTCTAGAAGAAAACATAGGGAGTAAGCTCTTTGACATTGATCTTGGAAATTATTTTTTTGCATTTGACATCAAAAGCAAAAATTAAAAAAAAAAACACGTGGGGCTACATTAAACTAAAAAGTTTCTGCGCAGCAAAGGAAACAGTCAACAAAATGAAAAGGCAACATATGGAATGGAAAAAAATGTTTTAAAACCACATATCCAATAGGGAATTAACACCCCAAATATACAAGGAACTCATACAAATCAATAGCAAAAAACAAACAATTCATTAAAAATGAGCAAAGAGGTGAGTAGACATTGTTTCAAAGAAAAATACACATGGCTAACAAGTACATGAAAGGGTGTTTAAATCACTAATCAATAGGGAAATCCAAATCAAAACCACCATGAGATATCACCTGATATCTGTTAGGAGACTGTTAGCAGTATACAAGTGATAACAAGTGCTGGCAAGGATATGGAGTAGAGAGAGCCCTTGCACACTGCTGGTGGGAATATAAACTGATACAGTCACTAGGGAAGGATATGAAGGTTCCTGAAGAAATTAAAAATAGAATGACCGTATGATCCACAGTATGGCTTCTTGGTATATATGCAAAAGAAATGAAATCATTATCTTGAAGAGATATTTGTACACCCATGTTCAATACAGTATTATTCACAATAGTCAATATGTTAGTAAAAGATTTCAGTTAAAATATGAATAATTACTGAAGATTTAGTGTATTACATAGTGACTACAGCTGATAGTACTGCAGTGGATAATTAAAATATGCAAAGATGGTAGAACTTAGTTGTTCTCACCAAAATGAAAAATGGAACATCATGAGATGTTGCGTGTGTTAATTAATTTCATGAGGGGAATCCTTTCACAAGTATTTGTATATCAAATCATCAGGTTGTACGTTTTAAATATCTTACAATTTGGTCAATTATGCCTTAATTAGAGCCAGAAAAAGAAATTAAAAGCAGGGATTTGAATTTGTTGTTGTTGCTTGGTCTTTAAGTTGAGTCTGACTCTTTGCCACTCAATGGGCTGTAGCCTACCAGGCTCCTCCATCCATGGGGTTTTCCAGGCAAGAATACTAAAGTGGGTTGCCATTTTCTTCTCCAGAGGATCTTCCTGACCCAGGGATCCAACCTGTGTCTCCTGCATTGGAGATGGATTCTTTATCACTGAGCCACTTGGGAAGCCTGGGGATTTGAATAGATATTTATATATGCAAATCTTCATGGCAGCATCACTCATAGTAGCCAAAAGATGGAGGAACCTAACTGTCCATTGACAGCTGAATGAGTAAAGATGTGATTCATACACACAGTGGAATATTATTCAACCTCAAAAAGGAAGGAAATTCTGGTACATGTTACAACATGGATGAACCTTGAGGACATTATGCTAAGTAAAAAAGGAAAAATACAGTATGATTCCACTTACATGAGTTCTCTAGAGGACTCCCATTCATAGAGATGGAAAGTAAAATGGTGATTTCTAGGAGCTGAGGGGAGCAGGAAATGGGGACTTTTTCAGCAGATACAGTTGCAGTCTGGGAAGATGGAAAAGCTCTGCACGTGGATGGTGGTGATGATTGCACAACGAAGTGGATGTACTTAATGCAACCGAGGCATGGCAGAATGATTGATATCTAATAAGCGGTACAAGGAGGTACCATTTCATGCCAGTCAGAATGGCTGCGATCCAAAAGTCTACAAGCAATAAATGCTGGAGAGGGTATGGAGAAAATGGAACCCTCTTACACTGTTGGTGGGAATGCAAAGTAGTACAGCCACTATGGAGAACAGTGTGGAGATTCCTTACAAAACTGGAAATAGAACTGCCACACGACCCAGCAATCCCACTGCTGGGCATACACACTGAGGAAACCAGAATTGAAAGAGACACGTGTACCCCAATGTTCATCACAGCACTGTTTATAATAGCCAGGGCATGGAAGCAACCTAGATGTCCATCAGCAGATGAATGAATAAGAAAGCTGAGGTACATATACACAATGGAGTATTACTCAGCCATTAAAAAGAATACATTTGAATCAGTTCTAATGAGGTGGATGAAACTGGAGCTGATTATACAGAGTGAAGTAAGCCAGAAAGAAAAACACTAATACGGTATACTAACGCAAATATATGGAATTTAGAAAGATGGTAACGATAACCCTGTATGCGAGACAGCAAAAGAGACACAGATGTATAGAACAGTCTTTTGGACTCTGTGGGAGAGGGTGAGGGTAGGATGATTTGGGAGAATGGCATTGAAACATGTATATTATGATATGTGAAATGAATCACCAGTCTAGGTTCAATGCAGGATACAGGATGCTCGGAGCTGGTGCACTGGGATGACCCAGAGGGATGGTATGGGGAGGGAGGTGGAAGGGGGGTTCAGGATGGGGAACACGTGTACACCTGTGGTGGATTCACATCAGCGTATGGCAAAACCAGTACAATATTGTAAAGTAATTAGCTTTCAATTAAAATAAATAAATTTATATTTAAAAAAACTATACAAAAATGTCATATAAAAATGGTTGAAGAGATACATTTTACGTTAAGTGCATTAGAAAATTTTTTAAAGTTAAGGTTAAAAAAGAAGAAACTAAAAGGAGCTGTTGGGAGAGGGCCTCTTTAACCTTCTCAGATGCATCTGATGAACTTCGTGTTGACAAGGGACTGGCATGCTTACTAGAGGACCCAGGACAGGGTGTTGTAAGAAGAGCCACATTTTGAGAACTGGTGGTGTTTATTTTTGTTTTTGCAGAGCAATCTTGCTCCAGGCAAGATGGTCCATATTACAGTAGATTATCAATTATCATCCATATTATGGTAAAAATACTTCCTCAGTCTACATAAAATTGACCATAATACTCAATCCCATCACGATATCCATCACCCTTGCTCTGACAAAATCTGCCTTTATACAATTAGGGAGCACGGTGATTTTTTGATCTTTTGTTTCTTTTCTCTCTCTTTTTTTTCTCTTTCATTTGCCAACAAAAGAGTTGTCAAACGTAATGTTTATAATAATTTAACGGAATCTTGCTCCAGGCAAGATTGTCCATATTACAGTAGATTATCAATTATCATCCATATTATGGTAAAAATACTTCCTCAGTCTACATAAAATTGACCATAATACTCAATCCCATCACGATATCCATCACCCTTGCTCTGACAAAATCTGCCTTTATACAATTAGGGAGCACGGTGATTTTTTGATCTTTTGTTTCTTTTCTCTCTCTTTTTTTTCTCTTTCATTTGCCAACAAAAGAGTTGTCAAACGTAATGTTTATAATAATTTAACGGATTATTTGCTTATTAGATATTAATCATTCTGCCGTGCCTCGGGCCCATGCTGCTGCTTTGCTGCTAGAACAGTGATTCTGATCTCAATTAGATTATGTCTCTCTCCTTTACCTCCCCATAAATCATTCCGGCAAACTGAAATTAACAGCTACTGGAGCGCATTAATAATCTGCCTCACACATTGGAAAATGCATTAGCCGGAACCCTCCCATCGCTCTGACTGTTAAGCACATCATTTTGTTTATGAAATATAAACATTTCATGGAAGAGCTCCCCCACATTTCTCTGGGCCTATGACAGCTAAAATGATTGCACACAATTGCCAGTCAGTCATGCGCCCAAATAAAGTTTGTTTAAAGTCATGGTTCTGTGACTGCCCCATTTTCTCAGGCATTTAAAAACCTACATTTAAGGAAAAATCTACTGCGATCATGAAAATACTAATAGTACCTTAAAATTGATACCTCATGTGTACAGTCCTTTTTGCATCCTTTTACAAAGTGCTTTCACTTTCTTATGCCCATGAGCTAGCAGGGTGCTATTATTCACATTTGATTTTTCCCTTTAGGGAAACTAAGCCTGAGAGAGGATTTGATCAAGGTCACGCAGCAGTTGGTGGAAGGATGGTCTAGAGTCCAGGATTTGATTACAAGTTTCATGTTCTTTTCAATGTTCTACAGTCTATACTATAAACCACACTTTGTATATCTATGTTCATGCTATTTCTGTTTGTTAAATTTGTAATGCAGCCATGTGTCCTTTGTGGAGAAAGAAATGATCCGCCTTTATTCTGACAGATTAAAGAGCAAAATCAAGAAGAGTCAGAGGTAGAAGAATTATTTTCCTTATTTTAATTCACTGCACTTACTCATCATGTTGTACAATACAACAATTGCATCTTGTTGTACAATTCAGTGATGATGTTCATAGCAGCGTATTTGAAATGGAGATTTGACATACAATCAACAGTATTTTGGGGAATTCCCTGGTGGTCCAGTGGTTAAGATTCTGTGCTTTCACTGCGTAGGTTGTGGGTTCAATCCCTGGTTGGGAACTAAGAACCCACAAGCCATGTGGTGCAGCCAAAAAATCCTGGCTTTTTTTATTTTTTAACTCCTATGTAGATAGACTCTCTGGATGATTTCAAGAATTTAAACACCCTCTTTACTTCAACAGCAAGTGTCTTGGTCTTAATTTACTTCGATGGCAGAAAAAATGGCAGCAGAGTTTAGTATTTTTTGTTTTGTTATGTTCAAGAAGTCTTGCTTACTGAAGTTAAACTGATTACTGTCCAACTAGTATCTAAGCTCAGCAGAAACACTGACAACAGCATGTTTTGGCTGACTTAATTCTGGAAGGTAAATAATAGACAGCTACTGAATGGAAGAAATAAAAATAAAACTTTGTTGGAATTTTTAAAATATTTATTGACAATCTAAACTTCAGAAAAATTTCCATGTAGTTGTTATTAATTTTATTTCTTACTGTTTCTATACTCCTGACTAGCCTCAGAATTGCCCCTTCTGTGTGGTTAACCTCTCTAAATTTCAGTTTATTTACCTAGAAAATAAAGATAACAGCATGTCCTCCCTTGTCTCAGACTGAATGTGAGGATCAAAAAGAGAAAAGTATATGGAATGCATCTAAATAGAAAATTCTTTAGAATTATATATCATTTTAATCCATTAAGTTGTAGTCAAGCAGTTCACAGATTCTTATGACGCCTTATTTTTTCTAAGGGGTTCAGGTGCCTGTGTGCGTGCTAAGTCACTTCAGCTGTGTCCAGAAGAAATGGTCTCAACAATATTGACAGATTGTTGATTGATGTTACAGATGCCTCTCTACCTTTGTCCCATCCTCCTAAAGACTCACTCATTTACTTGCTGAACAAGAAGAAGATCTTTTGCCTGACGGCTATGGTTTCATAAGTACATGTTAATAAACTGGAAGTACCTATGATACCACCCTGAAAAAAAGTCTAAATTTATTTGACTGTAGACCTTAAAGGATGGGCTCAATAAAGGACAGAAATGGTCTGGACCTAACAGAAGCAGAAGATATTAAGAAGAGGTGGCAAGAATACACGGAAGAACTGTACAAAAAAGATCTTCATGACCCAGATAATCATGATGATGTGTTGACTAATCTAGAGCCAGACATCTTGGAATGTGAAGTCAAGTGGGCCTTAGAAAGCATCACTACGAACAAAGCTAGTGGAGGTGATGGAATTCCAGTTGAGCTGTTTCAAATCCTGAAAGATGATGCTGTGAAAGTGCTGCACTCAATATGCCAGCAAATCTGGAAA
>SJXQ01002668.1:291131-331131 GCA_006408695.1 Aepyceros melampus
TTGCCTTTCTTTGAGATTGGAATGAAAACTGACCTTTTCCAGTCCTGTGGCCACTGCTGAGTTTTCCAAATTTGCTGGCATATTGAGTGCAGCACTTTCACAGCATCATCTTTCAGGATTTGAAATAGCTCAGCTGGAATTCCATCACCTCCACTAGCTTTGTTCATAGTGATGCTTTCTAAGGCCCACTTGACTTCACATTCCAGGCTGTCTGGCTCTAGGTGAGTGATCACACCATCGTGATTATCTGGGTCATGAAGATCTTTTTTGTACAGTTCTTCTGTGTATTCTTGCCACCTCTTCTTACTATCTTCTGCTTCTGTTAGATCCATACAATTTCTGTCCTTTATCGAGCTCGTCTTTGCATGAAATGTTCCCTTAGTAGGGAACTTTTAGAAAGTTAAGGGGCTTCCCTGGTGGCTCAGAGGTTAAAGCGTCTGCCTCCAAAGCTCAGAGGTTAAAGCGTCTGCCTCCAATGCGGGAGACCCGGGTTCAGTCCCTGGGTCGGGAAGATCCCCTGGAGAAGGAAATGGCAACCCACTCCAGTATTCTTGCCTGGAGAATCCCATGGACTGAGGAGCCTGGTGGGCTGCAGTCCACAGGGTCACAAAGAGTCGGACATGACTGAGTGACTTTACTTACTTAAGGGCTTTTAGAAAAAATTAAAATCTAAAGTGTTTACATTTTTACGACAATGTCAGATTGTGTGCTGAAAAATATCATAGGAAAGAGCAGATAAAGGTATGAGATTAAATACCAAATACCTTTATCTGCTAGAACACAGCACCCCCTCCATCCCTTCCCAAGATAACATGTTAATTCCATGTAGGCATGTTATATTAGCTATTTCCAGTTTGCCCAATAATAGGCATTTCTAAGAAGTGCCCATTGACCCAGGTGCTGCCTTTCCATGGATGACACCACTGTGTATCATGCTGAGAAAGAGAATTTGTCTCATGCACCAGTGGTTCTCAAACTTTACATGCTTCATAACAGCCTATAGGCTTTTGCTGGGTCCCTGGGTTTCAGAAGACCTGGGTGGGGCTGATAAGTTACAGTTCTAACAGGTCCCCAGGTGATGCTGATATTGCTAATCTCAGAAACACACTTTGAGAACTACTGCTCTAGACAAGAATGCTTGATTTTAAGTCAATTAATATTTTAGATATCCCTCTCTGGCTTCAGGGTGATCAATGTGATGGTGAAAAGAATGCACTGAATAGGAAATTTTAGGAAGCCGAAGACATGAGGAAAGATACTTTCCTGTCATTAGTGGCAAAGGGGATAGCACATATTTAATAAAAAATGTGGGAGAAGACGTGGGTTTCTTCCTCAGGGAGAGGGATGATGCAAATCAAAATCATAGAACCTTGAGAAAAGTAAAAAGTCAAAGGTCTTGCATACTAAGTGAAGAAAATAATTTTAGAGGATAAATTGGTTTCTGGGAAAAAATAAAAGCTCACTTCAGTGATATGATAAGATTAGTATATGTACATGAAAACATAACATTTCACTTCAAATATTTTTGCAATTTCTAAAATATGATAAAATATTTATACTCAGTGTCTGTATTATGAGAAGGAAAGCATCTAAACTCTTTGATTTTGTTTTTACTTTGAAAAAATCAGAGTCTTTGTATTTGTGTGTAAGATAATTAAATCAGATAAAATGCATTCCTGAATAAAAAGTTATTTTATTAAGCCCAGGAATTCTGTGGGACCCTAAATGTGGAAATCTGGGAAAGAACAACCATATGATAGTGGTGTGTGTGTATAGCCCTCTAGGCTCCTCTGTCCATGGGATTCTCCAGGCAAGAATACTGGAGTGGTTGCCATTTCCTTCTTCAGGGGATTTTCCTGACCCAGGGATCAGACCTGGGTCTCCTGCATTGCAGGTAGATTTGTTACCACTCTGCCACCTGGGAAGCCTCATGGTAATGGTAGGAGGCAAATTCATCAGGAAGCAGATTTAGCACCATTGCTGTGTGATTTTACACAAAAATGGTAGTTTCATGTCAAT
This sequence comes from Aepyceros melampus, assembly GCA_006408695.1. Lineage (NCBI taxonomy): Eukaryota > Metazoa > Chordata > Mammalia > Artiodactyla > Bovidae > Aepyceros > Aepyceros melampus. The sequence continues at coordinate 293,151 of SJXQ01002668.1, forward strand.
TCCTCAGAATTAGATCTGAGTTGCAATACAATAAAGGGGGAGATAAATGCTGCCAAAATTTGCTTTGGTCCTTTTGTTTGCTTAGTTACTGGGCAGCCACTCTATTACTTGTTCCCTACAAAATACATCAAGCGGTGGAAATATTAGAGGCTTCAGTCCCTGTTGACAATGGCACAAAGACAGATTCTTATTCAAGAATCTCAGTCTCTCTCCATCTCGGTCTCTCTAAAATCTCAGCCTTTCTCCCCCTTCCCTTCTATCTCCCTCTCTCCCATATGGTACTGAAGAACACTAATAAGTTATAGATTCTGAAGCATTTAAAAATGTATACTTAATGTTATTGCCTATCAAGCTACTACTAAATTAGACATCTTTTTAAATAATGTAACATATGGAAGCCTTTCTCCCCCTTCCCTTCTATCTCCCTCTCTCCCATATGGTACTGAAGAACACTAATAAGTTATAGATTCTGAAGCATTTAAAAATGTATACTTAATGTTATTGCCTATCAAGCTACTACTAAATTAGACATCTTTTTAAATAATGTAACATATGGAGAGTAGATCATGAGAAATGCTGGGCTGGAAGAAGCACAAGCTGGAATCAAGATTGCTGGGAGAAATATCAATAACCTCAGATATGCAGATGACACCACCCTTATGGAAGAAAGTGAAGAGGAACTAAAAGGCCTCTTGATGAAAGCAAAAGAGGAGAGTGAAAAAGTTGCTTGAAGCTCAACATTCAGAAAACTAAGATCATGGCATCTGGTCCCATCACTTCATGGGAAATAGATAGGGAAACAGTGGAAACAATGTCAGACTTTATTTTTCTGGGCTCCAAAATCAGTGCAGATGGTGACTGCAGCCATGAAATTAAAAGACATTTACTCCTTGGAAGGAAAATTATGACCAACCTAGATAGCATATCAGAGAAGGCGATGGCACCCCACTCCAGTACTCTTGCCTGGAAAATCCCGTGGACTTAGGAGCCTGGTAGGCTGCAGTCCATGGGGTTGAGAAGAGTCAGACATGACTGAGCAACTTCACTTTCACTTTTCACTTTTCACTTTCATACACTGGAGAAGGAAATGGCAACTCACTCCAGTGTTCTTGCCTGGAGAATCTCAGGGACCGGGGAGCTTGGTGGGCTGCCGTCTATGGGGTCTCACAGAGTCAGACACGACTGAAGTGACTTAGCAGCAGGAGCAGCAGGAGATAGCATATTGAAAAGCAGAGACATTACTTTGCCAACAAAGGTCCGTCTAGTCAAGGCTATGGTTTTTCCAGTGGTCAGTATGGATGTGAGAGTTGGACTGTGAAGAAAGCTGAGCATCGAAGAATTGATGCTTTTGAGCTGTGGTGCTGGAGAAGACTCTTGAGAGTCCCTTGAACAGCAAGGAGATCCAATCAGTTCATTGAAAGGAGATCAGTCCTGGGTGTTCATTGCAAGGAATGATGCTAAAGCTGAAATGCCAGTACTTTGGCCACCTCATGTGAAGAGTTGACTCACTGGAAAAGACTCTGATGCTGAGAGGGATTGAGGGCATGAGTAAAAGGGGACTACAGAGGATAAGATGGCTGGATGGCATCACCGACTTGATGGAAATGAGTTTGAGTGAACTCCAGGAGTTGGTGATGGACAGGGAGGCCTGGTGTGCTGCGCTTCATGGGGTCGTAAAAAGTCAGATATGACTGAGCAACTGAACTGAACTGAACTGAACTGAAACATCTAGTCTTTAAAAATTAGATCTGCATATTTATTGCCAAATAAATTGATGGGGTGGGGTATATTCCAAAAGAGAGTGAGAGTGTGTGTGTCTTATCAAAAAGATTTCTGGAAGAGTGTGATTCAGTTTTCCTGAATTCTGTCTGGCTTCTGGAACATTGCCGCCTTGGATCTGCAGACCTGAGAACAGGACTCTGGACCACAGTGCAGCCAGCTGCTCTCCCTAGAGAAATAAGAACAGTACTTCCTCCTCACTGTTTCTCATTTCTTTGCTGTGTTGTATATATATACATATATGTATATATATGTGTGTGTGTATATATATACACACACCAGAGAAGGCAATGGCACCCCACTTCAGTACTCTTGCCTGGAAAATCCCATGGACGGAGGATCCTGGTGGGCCGCAGTCCATGGGGTTGAGAAGAGTCAGACATGACTGAGTGACTTCCCTTTCACTTTTCACTTTCATGCATTGGAGAAGGACATGGCAACCCACTCCAGTGTTCTTGCCTGGAGAATCCCAGGGACGGGGGAGCCTGGTGGGCTGCCGTCTGTGGGGTCGCACAGAGTTGGACAGGACTGAAGTACTTAGCAGTAGCATATATACACACATTAACTAACTTTCTCTTCGCTCTCTTCCCCTAATTATATGTAAATTATCTGTGAAGTGGTTAAATTTTCATATTTCTCTCATGTTACAGAAGAATCTCAAAGTGCTAATGTGACTATACTAGATGAGGAAGAAATAATTTATCGGAGATTCTGGACTTGAAGCTGATCCAGAGGCTGATGAGATGTGGGACCTCTCATCAGAAAATGAACCTGTTTTCAATTTTATAAGGAAATTCTATTTTCCTGGTTTGGGGGAATGTAGCCTGGGGGCTCTCCTTTTTTTTTTTTTTTTTTTTTTACATTTGGAAGAGTGTTGGTCTATGTTGGGAAGTTTTAAGTTTGGGCTACCAAAGGATGTTGAAATCCATCTTTGTATTTTGAGATTTACAAGTATTTCCTGCAGAGAATCTAATAAGCTACATTTCCCAGTTTCCCTTATCACCCGAATTTATGCATGTGACTTGGGCTATGCCAAACTAATGTTCTTTTGGGAGACGTAGATTGATAACATGTTTTAGAGGAAATACGGGATGAAGGATTCTTAGGGTTTGAGTGGTCTTGGGGCAGGGTTTCTTGATGATTCAGTTAGTAAAGAATCTGCCTGCAATGCAGGAGACCTGGGTTTGATCCCTGGGTGGGGAAGATCTCCTGGAGAAGGGAATGGCTCCCCACTCCAGAATTCTTGCCTGAGAAATCCCACAGACAGAGGAGCCTGGCAGGCTAGAGTCCATAGAGTCGCAAGGAGTCGGACAAACCTGAGCAACTTTCATTCACTCACTCAGGGGTGGGGAGATCCCATCAGGATACTGGCCCTTCAGTAGACTCTGCTTTCATTGTCTCTTCCAGACAGGATTCTGCAGGGATAAGAGGAACTAAGCTCAGTGACTTCTCTGCAGTTACCTTCTTACTTCCGGGTATAGTCCCTGCCACCCAAAGCCAACATTCCAGAACCACGCTGACCATGTTTAAAAGCAAAAAAAAAAAAAAAAAAAAAAAACCCACAGGGAAAACAAAAGCAGATAATTAAAAGATGCAAACATCACAGTAGTTTGGAGTGCATGGGGAAGAAATTGGCCAGATAAGACCTGGTGTGAGTTATTTAACCTCCCTCAACCGCAGTTCTCTCAACCGTGAAGATAAATGGAGCCATCAATAAATACTTAAAGTAATTATGTATGATAAAGCCCAAATAGAGGTGCTTAGTCATGATCTTGGCGAAAAGCTCACCTTCTGTAAATGTTAGTTCCCTAATCTGACCCTCAGGATCAATTAAGAACTTATACATCTGTTACAGAAGAGTAATTGACATAGGTGATAGAACAACACAGAAAGGGAAAATGAGTATGAGATGCAACATTTTTTCTGACCACACACACAAAATAAGGGGGAGAAGACTGCAGTCTAAGAGATTTTTGGTTTTCCTAGCAATGAACTGCCCAGTTTGAGCAAGTCATACACTTCACAGGCCCTTAATTTCCTGTTCTGAGAAGTGAAGTGTTTGGGTCATCCGGTGCCCAAGTCTCTTTCAGCTTTATGAAATTATATTGATTAATAGTAAAGATAAATTTCTCTATAGCAACTTAGATTTATTCCGTAGAAGATGAAGGCATAATTTAATTCTTACATTTGCTTTGTATTCCTTAAAACTGGATTTTTGTTTTTATGAGATTTAAAAAATCAAATTTACATAATGTAGCTCAGAAATAGGTATCCATCTATTCTTTGTTATTCTGAGTTAGCCTGAATTTTTAAAAAGAGTCCTCATTTTTCCTGGTTTTTATGTAGAGTAATATCACCATATGGTCACTTTGTAATGATTTTTTCAGGTTTCTTGAACAGTGAAATCATTAAAAATATGATGAAAATTTCTGTTCTTCCCTCACACATTCAGGCAATAGTTCCTTTGGCAAATGTTTTAAAGTAACTCCTTGACAGTCTTCCTGCTTTAGAATGTTGAGAGGCAGCCTTGCTTTCTTCTTCATTAAATAAAAGAGACATTGAAGATATTAAGAACCTCAACTTCTTATCTCATATTTTAAAAACACTATAAGCATCTGACCTACCTTTATGTCATTTCCTCAGGTCCCAGAAAATTGTTCTTTTAGGTGAAACCTTCATCTGTCCTTCTGCTTCCTCACATCTCCTCTGGGACTTCATTCATTCTCTCCTTTCTAGTGGGACATAGTTGTGAGTTCAAGAGACCAGAGTCAGCCTCTATCTCTACTAGCTGTAGTAATGGACTTGAGTATATTATTTAGGATTCTGTGCCTCTGTTTCCTTAACTATAAAATATCATATGATGTTTTGGGGGAGGGTTACTTATTTACTTTTTAATTGGAGGATAATTGCTTTACAACGTTATATTGATTTCTGCCCTACAACAATGCAAATCAGTCAATTATATATATGTATGTATGTATGTGTGTGTGTGTGTGTATATATATATATATAAAGTGAAAGTGAAGTTGCTTAGTCGTGCCTGACTCTTTGTGACCCCATGGACTGAGGAGCCTCCAAGCAAGAGTACTGGAGTGGGTTGCCATTTCCTTCTCCAGGGGATCAAACCCAGGTCTCCCCCATTGCAGGTAGATTCTTTACCATCTGAGCCACCATAAATATGTATATATACCCCCACTTTGAGTCTCCATCCCCCTTCCCATCACAGAGCCCCAGGCTGATATGACATTCGTGTGTAGTAGTTGCTCAGTTGTGTCCAACTTGTGTCCGACTCTTCATGACCCCATGGACTGTATAGCCCACCAGGCTCCTCTGTCCTTGTAATTCTCCAGGCAAGAATACTGGAGTGGGTTCAGTTCAGTTCAGTTCGGTCGCGCAGTCGTGTCAGACTCTTTGCGACCCCATTAATCGCAGCACGCCAGGCCTCTCTGTCCATCACCAACTCCCGGAGTTCACTCAGACTCACGTCCATTGAGTCTGTGATGCCATCCAGCCATCTCATCCTCGGTCGTCCCTTTCTCCTCCTGCCCCCAATCCCTCCCAGCATCAGGGTCTTTTCCAATGAGTCAACTCTGCGCATAAGGTGCCCAAAGTACTGGAGCTTCAGTTTTAGCATCATTCCTTCCAAAGAAATCCCAGGGTTGATCTCCTTCAGAATGGACTGGTTGGATCTCCTTGCAGTCCAAGGGACTCTCAAGAGTCTTCTCCAACACCACAGTTCAAAAGCATCAATTCTTCTGCGCTCAGCCTTCTTCACAGTCCATCTCTCACATCCATACATGACCACAGGAAAAACCATAGCCTTGACTAGATGGACCTTAGTCGGCAAAGTAATGTCTCTGCTTTTGAATATACTCTCTAGGTTGGTCATAACTTTTCTTCCAAGGAGTAAGCGTCTTTTAATTTCATGGCTGCAGTCACCATCTGCAGTGATTTTGGAGCCCAGAAAAATAAAGTCTGACACTGTTTCTACTGTTTCCCCATCTATTTCCCATGAAGTGATGGGGCCAGATGCCATGATCTTCGTTTTCTGAATGTTGAGCTTNTTTTAATTTCATGGCTGCAGTCACCACCTGCAGTGATTTTGGAGCCCAGAAAAATAAAGTCTGACACTGTTTCCACTGTTTCCCCATCTATTTCCCATGAAGTCATGGGACTTGATGCCATGATCTTCGTTTTCTGAATGTTGAGCTTTAAGCCAACTTTTTCACTCTCCTCTTTCACTTTCATAAACAGGCTCTTTAGTTCCTCTTCACTTTCTGCCATAAGGGTGGTGTCATCTGCATATCTGAGGTGATTGATATTTCTCCCAGCAATCTTGATTCCAGCTTGTGTTTCTTCCAGTCCAGTGTTTCTCATGATGTATTCTGCATATAAGTTAAATAAGCAGGGTGACAATATATAGCCTTGACGTACTCCTTTTCCTATTTGGAACCAGTCTGTTGTTCCATGTCCAGTTCTAACTGTTGCTTCCTGACCTGCATCCAGATTTCTCAAGAGGCAGGTCAGGTGGTCTGGTATTCCCATCTCTTTCAGAATTTTCCACAGTTTCTTGTGATCCACACAGTCAAAGGCTTTGGCATAGTCAATAAAGCAGAAACAGATGTTTTTCTGGAACTCTCTTGCTTTTTCCATGATCCAAAGGATGTTGACAATTTGGTCTCTTGTTCCTCTGCCTTTTCTAAAACCAGCTTGAACATCTGGAAGTTCGCAGTTCACATATTGCTGAAGCCTGGCTTGGAGAATTTTGAGCATTACTTTACTAGCATGTGAGATGAGTGCAATTGTGCAGTAGTTTGAGCATTCTTTGGCATTGCCTTTCTTTGGGATTGGGATGAAAACTGACCTTTTCCAGTCCTGTGGCCACTGCTGAGTTTTCCAAATTTGCTGGCATATTGAGGGAACATTGCATGCAAAGATGGGCTCGATAAAGGACAGTAATGGTATGGATCTAACAGAAGCAGAAGATATTAAGAAGAGGTGGCAAGAATACACAGAAGAACTGTACAAAAAAGATCTTCATGACCTGGATAATCATGATGGTGTGATCACTCATCTAGAGCCAGACATCCTGGAATATGAAGTCAAATGGGCCTTAGAAAGCATCACTACGAACAAAGCTAGTGGAGGTGATGGAATTCCAGTGGAGCTGTTGCAACAGGATTAGCCAGAAGGTTTTCAGGAAGGAGAAACTCTCCTCAAGCAGGATACACTGTTGTTGTATAACCCCTAGTACAGAGCTTAAGCTGATTTGTGTAATTGACTACGACTAAGGGATTTAGACAAAAAAGTTTGTCCTTCCCTCCTCCTTGAGAATTCTGGACCCTTCTCTCCTTGGGGACCCCCGGACTTCTTATCAACCTGCCTAAGAATTGACTGTCTCAATAACTACCTACATCATTACTTTTAATGGCACTTTGGTTTTTCTTGTGGCTTTGAAATACTATCTTTCACTTGTTTTCAGTCTGCAGAACTTCTTTTAATATTTCTTTTAGGGTAGATATACTTGCAACAGATTCTCTGTTTTTCCTTATGTGGGAATGACTTTGTCTCACTCTCAGTTTTGAAAAATAGTTTTGCTAGACATAACAGTCTATGTGCAACAATTTTTGCTTTCAGTGTGTTGAATATGTCATCCCACTGCCCTCAGACTTCTGCTGTTTCTTATGAGCAGTCAGTTTGATGTTATGATTCCTTTTCTCTTGTTCCTTTCAAGATTCTCTCTTTGTTTTTCAACATTTTGTTTGCAACTGGCTGGGTGTTTCACCCTTCGCATTTATTTTACCTATAGTTTGGTGAGGTCCTTGGCTGTAGTACGTGCTCATTTTTCATCAGTTTTGGGCAGTTTTTAGCCTTTATTTCCTTAATTGTTATTCTCTCTTGCTTTCGTCTCCTTGTGGTAGTCCTATTACATACATGTACATTGGTGTTTTTAATGGTTTTCCACATCTTCAGGATCTGGTAATTTTTCTTCTTTTTGTTTTCGTTCTTTTCATGTCTTTTTTAAAAGTATTACTGAAGTAGAGTTGATTTACAATGTTGTGTATATATGTATGCTGCTAAGTTGCTTCAGTCGTGTCCGACTCTGTGCGACCCCATAGATGGAGCCCACCAGGCTCCCCCGTCCCTGGGATTCTCCAGGCAAGAACACTGGAGTGGGTTGCCATTTCCTTCTCCAATGCAGGAAAGTGAAAAGTGAAAGTGAAGTCACTCAGTCGTGTCCGACCCTCAGCGACCCCATGGACTGCAGCCTATTGGGCTCCTCTATCCATGGGATTTTCCAGGCAAGAGTACTGGAGTGGGGTGCCATTGCCTTCTCCAGTGTGTGTGTGTGTGTATGTGTGTGTGTGTGTGTATATATTCCCTTTCATACTTTATTCCATTATGTTTTATTACAAGACATTGAATATAGTTCCTTGTTGTATACTGTAGGATCTTGTTGTTCATCCATGTTATATATAACAGTTTGCATCTGCCAGTTCAAAACTGTCAGTCAAACACTCCTTCACTCCTCCCTCTGGGCAACCACAGGTCTGTTCTTTATATCTGTGAGTCTGTTTCCATTTCATAGATGAGTTCATTTGTGTCATATTTTAGATTCTAAATGTAAGTAATATCATATGGCATTTGCCTTTTTCTTTTTCCTGATTTACTTCACTTAGTATGATAATCTCTAGGTCTATTTATGTTGCTGCAAGATGGCATTATGTTATTCTTTTGTATGGCTGAGTAATATCCTTTTATATACATAAATCACATTTTCTTTATCCATTCATTTTTGATGAACATTTAGCCTGTTTCCATGTCTTGGCTATTGCAAATAGTGCTGCTGTGAATATATGAAGCATGTGTCCTTTTGAATGATAGTTTTATCTGGGTATATGCCCAGGAGTGGGATTGCTGAATGATATGGCAACACTAATTTTAGTTTATTGAGGAGCCTACATGCTGTTTTCCATAGTGGCTGTACCAAATTACATTCCCACCAAGCGTGTAGGAGGGTTTCCTTTTCTCCACACCCTCTCCTGCATTTGTTATTTGTAGACTTTTAAAAAATAATATATATATTTATTTTTTTTTGGCTGTGCTAGGCTTTCATGGCTGCATGGGCTTCTGTCTAGTTGTGGTAGCAGGAGGCTACTCTTTTAATGTGGTGAGCGTACTTCTCACTGCCGGGGCTTACCTTGCTGCTGAGCACAGGCTCCAGGGCGCACAGGCTTCAGTCGTTGTGGCACATGAGCTCAGTAGTTTTGCCCCCTGGTCTCTAGAGCACAGACTCAATAGTTGTAGCGAACAGGTTTAGTTGCTCGGTGGCATGTGGGATTTTTCCAGACCAGGAATCAGACCCATGTTTCTTGCACTGGAAAGCAGATTTTTTTTTTTTAACCACTGAGCCACCAGCGAACCCCCTATTTGTAGATTTTTTTAATAATGGCCATTCTAACTGGTGTGAAGTAGTAACTCATTGTAATTTTGATTTGCCCTTCTTAATAATTAATGATGATGAGCAACTTTTCATGTGTCTATTGGCTCTGTATGTATTCCTTAGAGAAATGTCTTCTTTGGCATAGTCAATAAAGCAGAAATAGATGTTTTTCTGGAACTCTCTTGCTTTTTCGATGATCCAGCGGATGTTGGCAATTTGATCTCTGGTTCCTTCCTCTGCCTTTTCTAAAACCAGCTTGAACATCAGGAAGTTCATGGTTCACGTATTGCTGAAGCCTGGCTTGGAGAATTTTGAGCATTGCTTTACTAGCGTGTGAGATGAGTGCGACTGTGCAGTAGTTTGAGCATTCTTTGGCATTGCCTTTCTTTGGGATTGGAATGAAAACTGACCTTTTCCAGTCCTGTGGCCACTGCTGAGTTTTCCAAATATGCTGGCATATTGAGTACAGCACTTTTACAGCATTATCTTTCAGGATTTGAAATAGCTCAACTGGAATTCCATTACCTCCACTAGCTTTGTTTGTAGTGATGCTTTCTAAGGATTGTAATAAATGGTAAGTAAATGTCTATTGAATGAATGTTGCAAGGTCAAGGAGAAGAAATTGTTGAACATGGCTACAGATATTTAAGCTTGGGTATCCGGATGGTTGATTGAACTGAGAGACTAAAATACAAGAGAAAGAATAGCATGAGGTAGCGAAAGTTCTTACAGCCAGTTTGGGACATGGATAAGGTTACTGTGGGACAACCCACAGCTGGATATCTCTGGGTTGGGACCCTATGGAGAAGTATGGATTAGAAATTGGTTTGAGAATTATGGGATAGAGGGAATGGAGGGAGAGATCAGACCTCCCAGGTGTAGACAGAAATTTGTGTGTCTAGATAGACTCTCAAGTTCTCCTCTTTATTATCTATTTACGCTCTTTCCCCCTTACAGGTAACAGCTCAACCCTCCTGGATGCCAGAGAAACATCCAGTTGATCCCATAAAACTTCTATGACTCCTTCTTCTTGCTCATGATCCAATCATTATAAAGACTAGATATGATAGAAGATTTACAACCACCACTTCCACCATTCTCTCCATCCTTCGCAGTCCCACAGTTTTACAGTTGATTAAGAATCAACTTAACAAGGGGAAACACTGAACAAGAACTGAGAAGCTCAGTTTCATAAGAGTAGAAATCATAACTTGTCCAGAAAAGCAAATTATACACTCTAAGAAATCCTATATAGAGGCAGAAAAACAGGTGTTTAATGGCAACAAGGAAAAGGTAATAGATCATTAATGTGTGTGTGTGTGTTTAGTCACTAAGTCAAGTCCGACTCTTGTAACCCCATGGACTATAGCCCACCAGGCTCCTCTGTCCAGCAGATTTCCCAGGCAAGAACATTGAAGTGGGTTGCCATTTCCTTCTCCAGGGGAATCATCCTGACCTAGGGATTGAACCCATATCTCCTGCATTAGTAGGTAGATTCTTTACCACTGAGCCACCAGGGAAGCCCCCTAGATCATCAGTGGTTCCTTGTTAAATTAAAGATTAACATACTTCTTCAAGAACTCTCAGAGATCTCAACTTTGATATAAAAAGTGAGATAATTTACTCTCACAGTAAATGTCCCACTGTACTTGAAAATATGTGTTATTTTAAAAGACCTTTTGATACTCATTTCTAACACAATTTCACTGTGATAAGAGAATAGACTAGAATTTCAATACCTTTAGATCATGAAAGTTTCACATCCTATTTTATGTGCCTGGAAATGTTCCAGTGTCTCATGGTTTATAGTCTATGGGAACTTGAATAGAATTTGTATTCTGTTCTTGTGTGAAAATTGTATAAATCTTAATTATGTTGAATTAGTTCATAGTGCTTTCCAGGTCTACTATATCCTTCTACCTTTCTACTCATTCTATTAATTTTTGAGAGCTTGATATCAAAATTACAACATCTTAATTTATCTACTTAAAAAATAATTGTAATAATAGTGGAACTACTTAAAACTTTGTTCTGTATTTTCCAAGTCTCCTGTAAATATGTTATATCATACTTTCATAATTTAAGAAATAAAAAAGAAAGAAGATTGCCTTTAAACAAATGAGATGATTTAACCTTGTCAACTATATGTTCCCAAGTGATTCTCTAGCTCATAAAAGTAATATGACCCTACATTTAGCAAAGGCCATTTTATTACAACAAAAATCACTATACCTCAAACCATCCCTTGCTGACAAAGAGAAGATATAGACAGTTATCTCCAATTTTGCTGGACAAATCTAGCCATGGAGTTATGAAACAATGGCCTAAGGTTGTATATCAAGAGAGCACAAAATCAATATCTCAATACTCAAATCAGAGGCTGAACATCTACTTTAGTACTTTGCCCAAAAAGCCAGAGTGCCTTTCTGTGTTTTGTTGCTGTTGTTCAATTGGTAAGTCATGTCTGGCTCTATGCGACACCATCACTGTCTCTGAGTTTGCCCAAACTCATGTCCATTCAGTCAGTGATGCCATCCAACCATCTAAGCCTCTGTCTCCCCCGTTCTCCTCTTGCCCTCAATTTTTCCAAGCATCAGGGTCTTTTCCAGTGAGTCAGCTCTTCACATTCGGTGGCCAAAGGATTGGAACTTCAGTTTTAGCATCAATCCTTCCAGTGAACACCCAGGACTGATCTCCTTTAGAATGGACTGGTTGGATCTCCTTGCAGTCCAAGTGACTCTCAAGAGTCTTCTCCAACACCACAGTTTGAAGGCATCAATTCTTCAGCACTCAGCTTTCCTTATGATCCAATTGTCACATCATACACGACTACTGGAAAAACCATAGCTTTGACTATATGGATCTTTGTCAGCAAAGTGATGTTTCTGCTTTTTAAATACACTGTCTAGGCTTTTTATAGATATTCTTCCAAGGAGCAAGTGTCTTTTCATTTCATGGCTGTAGTCACCATCCACAGTGATTTCAGAGCACAAGAAAAAGAAATCTGACACTGTTTCTACATTTTCCCATCTATTTGCCATGAAGTGATAGGACCAGATGCCATGATCTTAGTTTTTTGAACACTGAGTTTTAAGCCAGCTTTTCACTCTCCTCCTCTACCTTCATCAAGAGGCTCTTTAGTCCTCTTCACTTTCTGCCATTAAAGTGGTATCATATGCATATCTGAGGTTGTTGATATTTTTCCTGTAATCTTGATTCCAGCTTGTGCTTCAACTGCATTTAGTTAAATAAGCAAGATGACAATATATAGCCTTGACATACTCCTTTCCCAATTTTGAATCAGTTGTTGTTCCATGTCCAGTTCTAACTGTTGCTTCTTGTCTTGCATACAGCTTGCTCAGGAGGTGGGTAAGGTGGTCTGGTATTCCCATCTCTTTAAGAATATTCCACAGTTTATTGTGATCCACACAATCAAAGTCTTTAGCATAGTCATTGAAATAGAAGTAGATTTCTTTTGGAATTCCCTTGCTTTTTCTATGATCCCACGTCTGTTGGCAATTTGATTTCTGGTTCCGCTGCCTTTTCTAAATCCAGCTTGTACATCTGCAAGTTCTTGGTTCATGTACTGCTGTGTTTGAATGTTCCTAATCAGTCCTGGGTTTTCATTGGAAGGACTGATGTTGAAGCTGAAACTCCAATACTTTGGCCACTTGATGCAAACAGCTGACTCATTGGAAAAGACCTGGATGCTGGGAAAGATTGAAGGCAGGAGGAGAAGGGGATGACAGAGGATGAGATGGTTGGATGGCCTCACCGACTCAATGGACATGGGTTTGGGTGGACTCCGGGAGCTGGTGATGGACTGGGAGGCCTGGCCTGTTGCGGTTCATGGGGTCGCAAAGAGTTAGACATGACTGAGCGAATGAACTGAAGAAATTACTATCCCCTAAAAATCATCATAGTTCTTTTGGTTAGAAAGAAAGAAAGACCTGTTGATTGAAAGAAAGACCATTTAGAAGTCTTTAAAAAAAGTATATCTAAATATCTATGATTAGGAAGTCAAGGTGCAAACATATCAAGTGATTTGCCAGAGCCATATGGATATTGAGAAGCAGGGCTAGGTTATAAACACAGAGCTTTTAACTCATTTTTTTTTAATTGTGGCTCTTACTATTTTTATAAAAATCACAATAATGCTTAGTATTTAGTAAGTATGCATTAAACTGCCAAACACTTATTGTAAGCATTTCCCTGCATTAATTTATTTAATCTTATGATTATATTCATTTTACTGATGGAGATTGTATAAAAAATAGATTAAGCAATTTGCTTAAAGCTACACAGCTAGGTAAGTAAAGGATCCAGAATTTGATCCAGAATTTGAATCATACAGGTCTGTATGATTAACTCCAAGTTCTTTACCAGTATGCAATGCTACCCACAATGTCTTAGAATTTCAGAATTTGAAGGAATCTTATTGATCATCCTTCTCAATGTCCTATATCATCCATGAACAATCTTCCATATCTTTGATACCTAATGACCCAACATTCACTTGAATACCCAGTAGTGGAGAATTTACTGTCTAAAAATGCACTTCACATTATTTTAAGGCAGCTGAAACTCATTTTCCTAAGCTTTCTACTCACTGGTGCAATTTCTGGATAATAATGGATGGAGCAGCATCCCTGAAAGACTTTAGAAAGCACAAGGAAGGAAACAGATGGCAACTTCAAGTGTAAACAAAACTGGGGTCCAGCTACTCATCTCTCAAAACCCAACAAAGAGGCAAGTTGGGGGAAAGGGGAAGTTTGCTTTATTTTGTATGCCGGCAATGGGCCATTGGTGGGGAGGGGGGGAAGGGGAGGAAGGGTGGTGCTACATTCAGAGACAGCATAGTCAGCTCTGACAGTTATCTTGAAATTGGTCATGTGGTGATCTGACCAGCCTTGTCTTATTGTTTTTAGGTGCAGTTAGCCCTCAGTTTCAGGGTCAGTTTGTTTCCATCACTTTGAGGCAAATTCTTGACAGCAAGGAGATCAAACCACTCAATCTTAAGGGAAATCAACTGTGAATACACACTGGAAGAACTGATGCTGAAGCTGAAACTCAATATCTTGGTCATCTGATGTGAACAACCGACTCATTGGAAAAGTCCCTGATACTGAAAAAGATTGAGGGCAGAAGGAGAAGAAGGCATCAGAGGATGAGATGGTTGGATGGCATCACCAATGCAGTGGACATGAACTTGGGCAAACTTTGGGAAAGAATGAGGGACAGGGAGGCCTGGCATGCTGCAGTATATGGGGTTGCAAAGAGTTCACAACTGGGCAACTGAACAACAATATCATGGCTACAGTCTGGCCATTATGTAGTTAACTTCTTCCACCTGGTGTGGGTTTTAGTATCTATAAGACACCTCACAGGAAACGGCTCAGAATATTATCTGTAGCCCTTGAGGAGGAACTAAAGGTCCTTGACTATGCTTGAAAGTGAAAGCGAAAGTCGCTCAGTCGTGTCCGACTCTTTGCAACCCCATGGACTATACAGTCCATGGAATTCTCCAGGCCAGAACACTGGAGTGGGTAGCCTTTCCCTTCTCCAGGGGATCTTCAAAACCCAGGGATTTAACCCAGGTCTCTTGCATTGCAGGCCAATGCCTTACCAGCTGAGCCACAAGGGAAGCCAAAGAATACTGGAATGGGTAAGCTATCCCTTCTCCAGAGGATCTTCCTGACCCAGAACTCGAAATGGGGTCTCCTGCATTGCAAGTGGATTCTTTACCAACTGAGCTATCAGGGAAGCCCATGCTTAAGACAATATTATTATCATTTGGTCTTCCTTGACTTATTATTTGGTTTTCCTTTGCTTCCGTATTTTCTCATTTCTCTGATTAAACTTATGGCTAAAGTTTTTTCACAGACAAAAGGTAGGCTGAAGGCATGGGCGGCAATGACTATAGGGCTCTGCTCCATTCCACCAGGACAGCAAGTTTAATTTATGTGGTCAATAAGCAAACAGATGCAACTTCTCTAGTTTTATTTCTTTCTGATCTAATGGAGATATTAATCCAGCAACAATCCAGAGAAGGTACTGCAATGTATAAGGATAACAAATTCTCAGGACCAGGAAAAAATTTCAGCCAGTTCTTGTGCTATGAACAATTCACAAACCCTGAAGGAATATCCAGGGACATGCAGATCTTCTCTCAGCAGAGGTGTCCATAACAGCTTTCCAGTCACTTCCTTAAGAGAATCTGTGGATACAGCATCCCAAAGCTCCAAAATTCACCAATTGGTGGTGGATACTTTTTGAAAGCCATCTGGCTTAATTTGAAAGTTAACTGAAACCTGCTGATGGGAGTATGAAGACTCTCTGTTGTCTCACAATTACAAGATTCGACTAAAACTGACATGTCATTCTCCCCTTTAACTCTGACTTTCTTTAGAGCCATTAATGTGCCTGTGATGGGGCTTAGAAAACACTCAGAGTGTATATAAATGTGTAATAGCACATAACAGACCTAATAACATTGGGATTGGGAATTGAAATTAGTCTTTTTCCAGTTTGGGTTTGAGGATCTTAGAAGAGTTTTATGAAGAACAGAATTATCTGTTCGGGAATTTAAAAAAAGTTTTTGAAATAGTTATGATGGTTGCACAACAGTGTGGATGCAATTAATGCCAGTGAGTTATACACTTACATCATTAAAAATGGTTAAAAGAAAAATTTTGTGTTTTATATTTTTTCACATATATATTTTACATTATGTTTTGTTATAAGGGCTTCCGTGGTGGTGCAGATGGTAAAGAACCTGCCTGCAGTGCAGGAGACCCAGATTCAATCCCTGGGTCAGGAAGATCCCCTGGAGAAGAGAATGGCTACCTACCCCAGTATTCTTGCCTGGAGAATTCCATGGTCAGAGAAACCTGGTAGGCTACAGCTCATGGGGTTGCAAAGACTTGGACAGGACTGAATGACTTTGCATTTTTTAACCACAACTAAAAAAATTAACAATGTAATATACCCCAGTACATTACAAACAATGTAATACACCCCAATTGTACACTTTAAGGAGATGAATTTTATAGTATGTGAATTGTGTCACAATAAAGCTGTTAAAAAAATAACAAATGAAACCTCAGAAATTATTTATTCTAGAACCTCATTTTATAATTGAAGGTCCAAAGAGGGGAAGGGACTCTACAAAGGTTGCACATATGTTTCATGTTAAAAAACAGTTCATTTTAATTTTACATTATGTGTTTTTTTAAAGAAAAAATATTTTATTTTATATTTGTAACAGAGGCTCATAGACATCCACTATATTTTAATAAATCTTGGTGAATAAAATTGTAAAATATGACTAATTTAATTAAGATTTTCTTGCTCTCTAGACTACTAGACAATGTCTTGAGTCAGAAATATCTGATTTTTACTAATAAGCTATAAAGCCACTTGAACTCTAAAACAAAAGAGAGAAATTATAATTCCTTAAGAAGAGAGGAAATATGTCTACTTTCAGCCTGATACTCTCTTTTTAAAGTCTTCACAGAAGAACCCTGAGGTCTTTGGTCTTCAAGCCTTTGTTAGATGAGTATCATTGGTCTCCAAATGGTGTTGACCAAAAAGAGGCTGATCACACCCCCTGAAAAACTTACATACCAATGGTTAGTCAGAAATAAATAAATTTAAATTAAAATAAATAAATAAATAAACCTGCCATCTACCCCCCCCCCAAAAAAAGAAAGAAAATAGCTTATAGGCCAAATGAGCTGAGAAATGAACATATCCTTAATAATTTAAGCTAAAAAAAAAAAATACAAATGGATTTCCCATCCTTTTAAATATCTTTTAAAAATGATACATTTTTTAGTATATTGAAGAGCTCAGGTCACAAGGCAACTGAGTAACACGAATTTCAAACAAATTCTTTCAAAGAGAAATAAGACACATAAACATTTGCTTTTGGCAAAGAAGGGGAAAAATGGTAGTCACAAGATAAACAGGTAAAAAGAAGCCACCTAAAATGTTAATGAATTATTCAAGAGCAAATGGTGCCAGCTTGGTATAGCTGGAGGTCCCCGTTCC
This sequence comes from Aepyceros melampus, assembly GCA_006408695.1. Taxonomy (NCBI): domain Eukaryota; kingdom Metazoa; phylum Chordata; class Mammalia; order Artiodactyla; family Bovidae; genus Aepyceros; species Aepyceros melampus. Next base: position 310,426 of record SJXQ01002668.1, read on the forward strand.
TTTCCGTTCAGTTGTGTCCGACTCTTTGTGACCCCATGAATCGCAGCACGCCAGGCTTCCCTGTCCATCACCAACTCCCAGAGTTCACTCAGACTCACATCCATTGAGTCTGTGATGCCATCCAGCCATCTCATCCTCGGTCGTCCCCTTCTCCTCCTGCCCCCAATCCCTCCCAGCATCAGAGTCTTTTCCAATGAGTCAACTCTTCGCATAAGGTGGCCAAAGTACTGGAGCTTCAGTTTTAGCATCTTTCCTTCCAAAGAAATCCCAGGGTTGATCTCCTTCAGAATGGACTGGTTGGATCCCCTTGCACTCCAAGGGACTCTCAAGAGTCTTCTCCAACACCACAGTTCAAAAGCATCAAATCTTCTGCGCTCAGCCTTCCTCACAGTCCAACTCTCACATGCATACATGACCACAGGAAAAACCATAGCCTTGACTAGATGGACCTTAGTTGGCAAAATAATGTCTCTGCTTTTGAATATACTATCTAGGTTGCTCATCACTTTTCTTCCAAGGAATAAGCATCTTTTAATTTCATGGCTGCAGTCACCATCTGCAGTGATTTTGGAGCCCAAAAAAATAAAGTGTAACACTGTTTCCACTGTTTCCCCATCTATTTCCCATGAAGTGATGGGACCAGATGCCGTGATCTTCANAACACCACAGTTCAAAAGCATCAATTCTTCGGCGCTCAGCCTTCTTCACAGTCCAACTCTCACATCCATACATGACCACAGGAAAAACCATAGCCTTGACTAGACGGACCTTAGTCGGCAAAGTAATGTCTCTGCTTTTGAATATACTATCTAGGTTGGTCATAACTTTTCTTCCAAGGAGTAAGCGCCTTTTAATTTCATGGCTGCAGTCACCATCTGCAGTGATTTTGGAGCCCCCAAAAATAAAGTCTGACACTGTTTCTACTGTTTCCCCATCTATTTCCCTTGAAGTGATGGGGCCAGATGCCATGATCTTCGTTTTCTGAATGTTGAGCTTTAAGCCAACTTTTTCACTCTCCTCTTTCACTTTCAACAAGAGGCTTTTTAGCTCCTCTTCACTTTCTGCCATAAGGATGGTGTCATCTGCATATCTGAGGTTATTGATATTTCTCCCAGCAATCTTGATTCCAGCTTGTGTTTCTTCCAGTCCAGCGTTTCTCATGATGTACTCTGCATCTCAGTTAAATAAGCAGGGTGACAATATACAGCCTTGACGTACTCCTTTTCCTATTTGGAACCAGCTGTTGTTCCATGTCCAGTTCTAACTATTGCTTCCTGATCTGCATACAGATTTCTCAAGAGGCAGGTCAGGTGGTCTGGTATTCCCATCTCTTTCAGAATTGTCCACAGTTTATTGTGATCCACACAGTCAAAGGCTTTGGCATAGTCAAGAAAGCAGAAATAAACTTAACACTTACCTGGATTCACACTTGAGTTTATATGACTAAATAGATATCAGAAAGGGATTTTCCAATATAAAGAAAAATGGAAGACATGTGAGATGTAAAAGGTGAGTATTTCAAGGAGTATCTTTTAAAATTGTGTCCCAGAAGACACTGAATACGGTAGATGTGAATTCAAGTCCACACTCATGTGCATAAATAAATGCATCTTTATTGTTTGTTTTGGGTTTTCCCAATGGCTCAGCAATAAAGAATCCACCTGCAATGCAGGAGACTTAAGAGACGAGTTTGATTCATGGGTCAAGAAGATCCCCTGTAGGAGGAAATGGCAACCCACTCCAGTATTCTTACCTGGAGAATCCCTTGGACAGATTAGACTTGCAGGCTATATAGTCCATGGGGTCGCAAAAGAGTCAGACGTGACTGAGTGACTCGGCACAGACAGACAAACTGTTCATTTAGATCAATTGAAGCTTGGTTGATACCTGTTCACGTTGAACTCAGTCATTCCTGAGATTCTCTCTCTGCTGGTTGTGTAGACTGCCATCAGACCTACCTGGATGATTCCATCCATCACACTGGATGACTGAGTCAGCAGTTAACCTCATTGATCAGTCACTGAAGGTGACTGTAACAGTGTCTTCAGTTGCAGGAGTTTTCTGAATCCCTTGGTTCATGCAAGCCACAGCCCTTATTCTTTGGATTTGGCCACTGTGTGTTTTTCACATCTGAAGTCTTGCCATCTCTATGATCATTCCTGAATATTAGGACTTGTGTTCCTTCAAAGTGTCAGAATTCTAAGATCTTGTTCCTTATAAGTTCTCTGTTTTCACCCTTTCTCCCTTATTTAATACAATGGTAAAATCACATCAGTGGGCATATGATTGGTGGTCCAGTGGAAAGACAAATGCATGGAATATGCATATATATGGAATCTAGAAAGATGGTACTGACGATCCTACCTGAAAGGCAGCAAAGGAGACACAGACATAAGAATGGACTTTTGGACTCAGTGGGAGAAGGAAAGGGTGGGATGATTTGAGAGAATAGCTCTGAAGCATATGCATTATTACATGTAAAATAGATAGCCAGTGGGAGTTTGATGTATGAGTCGTCACTCAAAACTGGTGCTCTGTGACATCCTGGATGGGTGGGGGGGGAAGGGATTCAAATGGAAGGGATCACATGTATACCTGTGGCTGATTCATGCTGAAGTATGGCCCGAACCATCACAATATTATAAAGCAATTATCCTCCAATTAAAACAAATAAATAAATTTTTAAAATAGTAAGATCTTATTAAAAATAATACTTAGTGCTTCCACTGCAGTGGATGCAGGTTCAATCCCTGGTCATGGAACTAAAATCCCACATGCCCCACAGTCAAAAAATACATAACATTTTTAAAAAATAAATAAAAACACTCAGGAAAAGATACTACTCATAATTTAATAAGACACACTGCACAATGCCCAGATTATCTAGCCCTGAAATATTAGATTCTATCATAAAGTGTATGCTGTTAAAGGTGAAGTTTTCTAAAATGAGGATTCAAAATTTTACATATCTTCTATGCATTTTGTAGGTTGAAACCACAGCTTGTACACCTTCTTTCTTTCATAGATAAAATGATTATGGAAATGACCCTCTAGGAATTGACGGCAACCCTTGACTGAGAGCCAGCAAGAACATGAACAGGTTAGTACTTTATTTGCAAAAACTTCTGTCAATAACCTTAATGAATTGGGAAGAAGACCCCGTGACACATTAGATAACAACCCAACTGGCACGTAGGCTTTAGCATGGACAGACACTGACCCTGGTTTAGTAAGCCCACAATGAAATTCTGACCCATTGAAAATCAGAGATAACAATTTTTTGCGTGATAAGACCCTGTTGGTGAGACTGGAAACTGATACAGCCACCATGGACAACAGTGTCTTTAAAAAACTGGAAATAGACCTGCCATATAACCCAGAAATCCCACTACTGGACATACACACCAAGGAAACCAGAAGTGAAAGAGACACATGTACCCCAACGTTCATTGCAACACTGTTTACAATGGCTAGGACATGAAAGCAACCTAGATTGCTTTCCATTAGCAGATGAATGGATAAGGAAGTTGTGGTACATAGACACAACAGAATATTACTCAGCTATAAATATAATGTATTTGAGTCAGTTCTAAAGAGATGGATAAGACTGGAGTCTATTATACAGAATGAAGTAGTCAGAAAGAGAAATAGCAATGCAGTATATTAACACATATATGTGGAATTTAAAAAGATGGTAATGATGAACCTATATGCAAGGCAGAAAAAGAGACACAGATGTAAAGAACAGACTTTTGGACTCTGTGACAGAAGGTGAGGGTGGGGTGATATGACAGAATAACATTGAAACATGTATATTACCATATGTATAGTAGATGACCAGTCTAAGTTCGATGCATGAAGTAGGGCACTTGAAGCTGGTGTTCTGGACCAACCCAGAAGGATGGGGTGAGGAGGGAAGAGGGAGGCATGTTCAGGATGGGGGGGGGGGGACAAATGTGCACCCATGGCTGATTCATGTTGATATATGGCTAAAGTCACTACAATATTGGAAAGTAATTATTTTCCAAATAAATAAATAAATTGATTCCTTAAAAAATTGCAACTAGAACTGCCTTATGATCCAGCAATCCCACTGCGGGGCATACACACTGAGGAAACCAGAATTGAAAGAGACACGTGTACCCCAATGTTCACTGCAGCACTATTTATAATAGCAGGACATGGAAGCAACCTAGATGTCCATCAGCAGATGAATGGATAAGAAAGCTGTGGTACATATACACAATGGAGTATTACTCAGCCATTCAAAAGAATACATTTGAATCAGTTCTAATGAGGTGGATGATCACTATGGAGAACAGTGTGGAGATTCCTTAAAAAATTGCAACTAGAACTGCCTTATGATCCAGCAATCCCCCTGCGGGGCATACACACTGCGGAAACCAGAATTGAAAGAGACACGTGTACCCCAATGTTCACTGCAGCACTATTTATAATAGCGGACATGGAAGCAACCTAGATGTCCATCAGCAGATGAATGGATAAGAAAGCTGTGGTACATATACACAATGGAGTATTACTCAGCCATTCAAAAGAATACATTTGAATCAGTTCTAATGAGGTGGATGAAGCTGGAGCCGATTATACAGAGTGAAGTAACCCAGAAAGATAAACACCAATACAGTATACTTACACAAGTATATGGAATTTAGAAAGATGGTAATGATAAAGCTGTACACAGCAAAAGAGACACAGATGTATAGAACGGCCTTTTGGACTCTGTGGGAGAGGGAGAGGGAGGGATGATTTGGCAGAGTGGCAGTGTAACATGTATGATATCATAAGTGAAACGAATCGCCAACCTAGGTTTGATACAGGATGCAGGATGCTTGGGGCTGATGCACGGGGATAATCCAGAGAGATGGTGTGGGGCGGGAGCGGGGAGGTGGGGATTGGGATTGGGAGTTCATGTACACTCGTGGCTGATTCATGTCAATGTATAGCAAAACGAATACAGTATTGTAAAGCAAAACAAACTAAAAAATAAAAATTAATTTAAAAAATAATAAAACAAACAAAAATAAAAAAAATAAAGAGAGCAAGGGACTAACTGATTTCTCTTTTTAAGAGTTTGTTTAATACAGTTATAAATAAAATTTATATGTAGTAAAAAAAAAATAAAACCAACCAACCAACAACAAAAAGACCCTAAATCTGGAGTAATTTGTTACATAGCAACAGAAAACTAACACAGATGCTAAGAAAAGTAAGCAGCTCCCAATCAAGTGACAGCGGTGAATGTCAAAGTTTAATGTACTGTGTAATTTCTTTGGGGAATCTGAATCGATTAACAAAAAAACAAAAACATAGTGGTGTTGTCAAATGAAAAATATATCAGCACATATTAGGTTTCAACTTGTTTAAAAAATGTTTCTTTTTCCAGAACAAGTTCTGCTGACTGCTTCTTTATGATGTTTGGTAGTTAGCAGGGTCCATTTTGTAGAAAGATCACTAACTACAATAATTTGCAGCATCAGTGCCTTCTAAGAGGGGCATGTTTATAGCACAGGTTGGGAAGATACCTATTCTAATTTGTGTTTGCAGTAAGAAGGAGTTTTTTCATTACTTTTAGCACTATTCTGAAGATTGAGAACTCATCATGAAAAAAAAAAAAAACTAAGCAGCCTCATTTATCATTTATCTTAATTAAAGCTCATCTTCAACAAGGTATTGTCTGTCAAACTGAATATTTCTTAAGAGACAGCTCTTGTTCAGTCACTAAGTCTGGTCTGACACTTTGCAACCCCATGGACTGCAGCATGACAGACTTCCCTGTCCTTCACTGTCTCCCGGAGCTTGCTCAAACTCATGCCTAATGAGTCAATGATGCCATCTGACTATCTTATCCTCTGTCACATCCTTCTCACACCTTCAATCCTTCTCAGCATGTGGGTCTTTTCTAATAAGCTGGCTCTTCACATCAGGTGGCCAAAGTACTGGAGCTTCAGCTTCAGCATTAGTCCTTCCAATGAATATTCACACTTGATTTCCATTAGAATTGACTGGCTTGATCTCCTTGCTGTCCAAGGGACTCTCAAGAGTCTTCTCCAGCACCACAGTTTGAAAGCATCAGTTCTATGGGGAAAGCCTTCTTTATGGCACAACTCTGGAAAAACCATAGATTTGATTATACAGACCTTTGTCAGCAAAGTTGATATCTCTGCTTTTTAATATGCTGTCTAGGTTTGTCATAGCTTTTATTCCAAGGAGCAATTGTCTTTTAATTTCATGGCTGCAATACCATCCTCAGTGATTTGGAGCCCAAGAATATAAAATTTGCCACGATTTCCATTTTGCCCCCATCTATTTGCTTTGAAGTAATGGGACCAGATGCCATGATCTTTGTTTTCTGAATGTTGAGTTTTAAGCCAGCTTTTTTCACTCTCCTCTTTCACTTTCATCAGGTGGCTCTTTTGCTTCTCCTCAATTTCTGCCATTAGTGTGGAGTCTCCTGCATATCTGAGGTTATTGATATTTATCCCTCGTCTTGATACCAGCATGTGCTACATGCAGCCCAGCATTTCGCATGTGCTCTGCATGTACGTTAAATAAGCAGGGTGACAATATACAGCCTTAACACATTCCTTCAAAATTTTGAACCAGTCCATTGTTCCATATCTGGTTCTAATTGCTGTTCTTGACCTGGTTATAGGTTTCACAGGAGGCAAGTAAGATAGTCTGGTATTTCCATTACTTTTAGAATTTTCCACAGCTTGTTGTGCTCCACACAGTCAAAGGCTTTAGCATAGTCAATGAAGTAGATAATTTTCTGGAATTATCTTGATTTTTCCATGATCCAATGGATGTTGGCAATTTGATCTCTGCATTCTGCCTTTTCTAAATACATCTTGAACATCTGGAAGTTCGCAGTTCATGTACTACTAAACCTTAGCTTGAAGGATTTTTAGCATTACTTTACTAGCATGTGAAATGAATGCAATTGTGTGGTAATTTTGAACATGCTTTGGCATTGCCCTTCTTTGGGTAGAATGAAAGCTGACCTTTTTCAGTTCTGTGGCCACTTCTGAGCTTTGAAAATTTGCTGGCATAATGAGTGCAACATTTTAGCAGCACCATCCTTTAGGATTTGAAATAGCTCAAGTGGCATTCCATCACCTCCACTAGCTTTGTTCATATTAATGCTTCCTAAGGCCCACTTGACTTTGCATTCCAGGATGTCTGGCTCTAGGTGAGTGATCAAACCATCATGATTATCTGGGTCATGAAGATCTTTTCTGTGCAGTTCTTTGATTTCTTGCCACCTCTTCTTAATATCTTCTGCTTCTGTTAGGTCCATACAATTTCTGTCCTTTATTGAGCCCATCTTTTCATTCAAAGTTCCCTTGGTATCTCTAATTTTCTTGAAGAGATATAGTCTTTCCCATTCTATTGTTTTCCTCTATTTCTTTGCTTTGTTTATTTAAAAAAAAGCTTTCTTGTCTCTCCTTGATGCTCTCTACAACTCTGCATTCAGATGGGCATATCTTTCCTCTTCTCCTTTGCCTGCACTTCTCTTCTTTTCTCAACTATTTGTACAGTCTCCTCAGACAGCCATTTTGACTTTTTGCATTTATTTTTCTTGGGGATGGTTTTAGTTACCATCTCATGTACAGTGTTACAAACCTGCACTCATACTTCTTCAGGCAGTCTGTCTATCAGATCTAATCATTTGAATATATTTGTCATTTCCACTGTATAATCATAAGGGGTTTGATTTAGGTTATACCTGAATGGTCTAGTGGTTTTTCCTAGTTTCTCCAATTTAAGTCTGAATTTTGCAATAAGGAGTTCATGATGTGAGCCACAGTCAGCTCCCAGTCTTATTTTTGCTGACTGTATAGAGCTTCTCCATCTTTGGCTGCAAAGAACATAATCATTCTGATTTTGGTACTGACCATCTAGTGAGATCCATGTGTAAAGTTGTCGTTCACGGTGTTGGAATAAGATGTTTGCTATGACCAATGCATTCTCTCGGCAAAGCTTTGTTAGCCTTTGCTCTGCTTCAGTTTGTACTCCAAGGCCAAATTTGCCTGTTATGACCATCATCCAAAAAATCTACAAACAATAAATGCTAGAGATGGTTGGAGGAAAAGGAATGCTCCTGCACTGCAGGTTGGAATGTATAACAAATTTGTGCAGTTGCAGTGGAAAGCAGTACTAAGCTTCCTTAAAAAATGAACAACAGAACTGCCATATGATCCAACAATCTCATTGCTGAGCATGTATTTGGAAAAGATGAAAACTCTAATTCAAAAAGATATGTGCACAACAATGTTCATAGCTTCACTATATGCAATAGCCAGGTCATATAAGCAATCTCAGTGTCCACTGACAGATCAATGGATAAAGAATATGTGATACACACACACACACACACACGTGTAACAGGGGCTTCCCTGGTGGCTCAACTGGTAAAGAATCCACCTTCACTGTGGGAGACCTGGATTCGATCCCTGGGTTGGGAAGATACGTTGGAGAAGGGAATGGCTGCTCACTCCAGTATTATGCCCTGGAGAATTCCATGGACTGTACTGTCCACAGTGTTGCAAAGAGCTGGACGTGACTGAGTGACTTTTACTTTCATACACATAATAGACTATTAGCCATAAAAAAGAATGAAATAATGCCATTTTAAGCAACATGGATGAATCTAGAGATTATCACAAGAAGTGAAGTATGTAATATAGAAAAAGATAAATATGTATATTATTTATATATGGAAGCTAAAATAATTATATAAATGAACTTTTTTGCAAAACAGAAGAGACTCACAGTCATACAGAATAAACTTATGGCTATCAAAAGGGAGAGGTGTGGAGGGAGAGATAAATTAAAAGCTTGAGATTAACAGATACAGAATATTATATACAAAATAGATATACAACGAGGACCTACTGTATAACACAGGGAACTATACTCAATATCTTGCATTAATAATATAATTAATATATATATAACTGAATGTATATATGTACAAATTAACTACAGATTAATAAATGTTTTAATCTTTTATATATGTGTGTATATATATATCTCCTTTTGAGATTATTTTACATTATAGATTATTACAAGATATCTGAAAAAAATAATCTATATTATTTGAACAAAATATGTAATCTTTAAAAAGAAAGATCATATCAATTTTATTTTGGGGCTCCAAAATCACTGCAGATGGTGATTGCATCCATGAAATTAAAAGATGCTTACTCCTTGGAAGGAAAGTTATGGCCAACATAGATAGCATATTTAAAAGCAGAGACATTACTTTGCCAACAAAGGTCCATGTAGTCAAGACTATGGTTTTTCCAGGAGTCATGTATGGATGCAAGAGTTGGTCAGTGAAGACAGCTGAGCACTGAAGAATTGATGCTTTTGAACTGTGGTGTTGGAGAAGACTCTTGAGAGTCCCTTGGACTTCAAGGAGATCCAATCAGTCCATCTTAAAGGAGATCAGTCCTGGGTGTTCATTGGAAGGACTGATGTTGAAGCTGAAACTCCAATACTTTGGCCACCTCATGCGAAGAGTTGGCTCATTGGAAAAGACCCTGATCTGAGAAGGATTGGGGGCAGGAGGAGAAGGGGACAACAGAAGATGAGATGGCTGGATGGAATCACCTACTCGATGGATGTGGGTTTGAGTGGACTTCGGGAGTTGATGATTGACAGGGAGGCCTGGCAAGCTGGGATTCATGAAGTCACTAAGAGTCAGACACAGCTGAGTGATTGAACTGAACTGAACTGATCCTGATCATTGAGCACATACAATCACCTTGAGTTTTTACTGAAAATAAGTAATCTCATAGAAATGAGTGGAATATGGCCTTTCAAAAATTGAAAATTACTCTATGTAACAAGAGTTTCAGCCATTCTTTGGCCTCTTAAAGGATTTAAATATATTTTTCTGCAACAACGCTGAATTGACTAAGAAGCTCTTATACACTTCTCACACAACTTAAGTCTCCAAATGTCAGTACGATGTTTTCCTAACCAAACTCTATTGAAAGAAAATATAAAAGATAATAGATATTATCAAGAAATATTTAAAGAATTTCATGTAAATTTTCATCTCATCAATATTCTGAAACTGAATGTTCACATTATTATATTTACATACAATAAGTGCTGCTCCAGCACTCTTGCCTGGGAAATCCCATGGACAGAGGAACCTGGTAGGCTGTAGTCCATGAGTTCGCTAGGAGTAGGACATGACTGAGTGACTTCACTTTCACTTTTCACTTTCATATATTGGAGAAGGAAATGGCAACCCACTCCAGTATTCTTGCCTGAAGGATCCCAGGGACTGGGGAGCCTGGTGGGCTGCCATGTATGGGGTCGCACAGAGTCAGACATGACTGAAGCGACTTAGCAGCAGCAGCAAGTGACATGTAAGTGACACCATTCTAAGCTGCAATTCAAATTTGATATCTAGTGATGACTCCACAGACATTGTTGGTTTTAGAAAAGGCAGAGGAACCAGAGATCAAATTGTCAACATCCGCTGGATCATGGAAAAAGCAAGAGAGTTCCAGAAAAACATCTATTTCTGCTTTTTTAACTATGCCAAAGCCTTTGCTGTGTGGATCACAATAAACTGTGGAAAATTCTGAAAGAGATGGGAATACCAGACCACTTGACCTGCCTCTCGAGAAATCTGTATGCAGGTCAGGAAGCAACAGTTAGAACTGGACATGGAACAGCACACTGGTTCCAAATAGGAAAAGGAGTACGTCAAGGCTGTATATTGTCACCCTGCTTATTTAACTTCTATGCAGAGTACATCATGAGAAATGCTGGACTGGAAGAAACACAAGCTGCAATCAAGATTGCCAGGATAAATATCAATAACCTCAGATATGCAGATGACACCACCCTGATGGCAGAAAGTGAAGAGGAACTAAAAAGCCTCTTGATAAAAGTCAAAGAGGAGAGTGAAAAAGTTGGCTTAAAGCTCAACATTCAGAAAATAAAGATCATGGCATCCAGTCCCATCACTTCATGGGAAATAGATAGGGAAACAGTGGAAACAGTGTCAGACTTTATTTTTTGGGGCTCAAAAATCACTGCAGATGGTGATTGCAGCCATGAAATTAAAAGACGCTTACTTCTTGGAAGAAAAGTTATGACCAACCTAGATAGCATATTCAAAAGCAGAGACATTACTTTGCTGACTAAGGTCCGTCTAGTCAAGCCTATGGTTTCTCCAGTAGTCGTGTATGGATGTGAGAGTTGGACTGTGAAGAAGGCTGAATGCCGAAGAATTGATGGTTTTGAACTGTGGTGTTGAAGAAGACTCTTGAGAGTCCCTTGGACTGCAAGGAGATCCAACCAGTCCATTCTGAAGGAGATCAGCTCTGGGATTTCTTTGGAAGGAATGATACTAAAACTGAAACTCCAGTACTTTGGCCACCTCATGTGAAGAGTTGACTCATTGGAAAAGACTCTGATGCTGGGAGGGATTGGGGGCAGGAGGAGAAGGGGACAACAGAGGATGATGAGATGGCTGGATGACATCACTGACTCGATGGGCGTGAATCTGAATGAACTCTGGGAGTTGGTGATGGACAGGGAGGCCTGGCATGCTGCGATTCATGGGGTGCAAAGAGTTGGACAGGACTGAGCGACTGAACTGAACTGAACTGAACTAGGACCTGAGTTACCACCTCACATTTCCACTAAGTCCTTTAAATTCATAAAGAAAAGGGAACATATTATCTTTCTTATGATTGTAGCTTATGTTATGATTTTGGAACATTCGTGAAATCGCTCAGTCGTGTCCTACTTTTTGTGACCCCATGGACTGTAGCTCACCGGGCTCCTCCATTCACGGAATTTTTTAGGCAAGAGTACTGGAGTAGGTTGCCATTTCCTTCTCCAAGGGATCTTACCAACCCAGGGATCGAACTTGGGTCTCCCACATTGTGGGCAGACGCTTTACTGTCTGAGCCACCAGGGAATCCTTTGCAATGTTTGGAACATTACAGATATTCAAATATTTATAGAATCAAATTTTAAATGTGCTAACGTAAAGTAGCCTCTTCATTTGTTGTTGTTTAATTGCTAAATTGTAGATTCTTTTGCAACTCCATGGATGGTAAACTGCCAGGCTCCTCTGTCCATGGATTTCCCAGGCAAGATTACTGGAGTGAGTTGCCATTTCCTTCTCCAGGGGATCTTCCTGATCCAGGGATTGAACCTGCATCTTCTGCTTTGGCAGGCAGATTCTTTACCATCTAGCCACCAGGAAAGCCTCTTCATAACTACAGTTAAATTCAATATTCACTAAAAAGTGAAGATAGAAAGATCCTGACTTAAATTATCTGGGATTTTGGACCCTACTAAAATGATGACATGAACAAATGAGCCATCATTAAAGAGACAATTTTAGAAATGATGAGACTTTTTACAACTCTTTGATACTTCATTACTAGCATTATTGTTAATGAGGCAGCTTAGAGTAGTTTCAACTGTGGTTTGGAGAAAGGTCAGCCATTGCACATTTGTAGCTGTAATAAAATAAGGATTACAAAATAATTAATTTATGGTCCATAAATATGCAGCTAAAGATGTGAAGTCATCAAATTATCTGAAAAGTCAAAGCCAACATCCCTGGTGACCATTAAATTAGCTACATTAGTGTGTATTTCTTCTGTATGGCTAAGTGAGTTTTGGGCTGCAATTTATGGACATTTTCACAATCTCATAGCTTCCTATCCTGATTGTGTACAACAAGATTTTTTTTTTTTAAGGGTGGAAACTGAGTAAGTTCAGAAAATAGATTATTCAGTATCAGTAATGGGAACTCAGGAGATAGCAATACAGAATCTATTAACTTGTATCTCATTGGCCAAATTATTTGATCAACAAAACAGGAAAACAAATATTCTTACTACTTCTTCAATACGCTAAAATGTCTGAAAATCACTTATCCAGTCATATAACATTCTATAAGTTACTGAATAATTTGATACTATTTTGTCATTAGTTGTACAGTTCAGTTCAGTCACTCACTCATGTCTGACTCTGTGACCCCATGGACCACAGCATGCCAGGCCTCCCTGTCCATCACCAACTCCCAGAGCTTACTCAAACTCATGTCCATTGAGTTGGTGATGCCATCCAGGCATCTCATCCTCTGTTGTCCCCTTCTCCTCCTGCCTTCAATCTTTCCCAGCATTAGGGTTTTCAAATTAGTCAGTTCTTTGCATCAGGTGGCCATAGTGCTCAGCTTTCTTTATAATCCAACTCTCACATCCATATAAGACTGCCAGAAAACCATAGCTTGGACTAGATGGATCTTTATTGGGAAGTAATGCCTCTGCTTTTAAATAAGCTGTCTATGTTGGTCATAACTTTTCTTCCAAGTAGCAAGTGTCTTTTAATTTCATGGCTGCAGTCTCCATCTGCAATGTTTTTGGAGCCCCCCAAAAATGGTCTGTCACTGTTTCCACTGTTTCCCCATCTCTTTGTGATGAAGTGATGGGACCAGATACCATGATGTTAGTTTTCTGAAAGTTGAGGGTTTTTTTTTTTCTTTAATTAATTTTTATTTTTTAGTTTGTTTTGCTTTACAATACTGTATTCATTTTGCTATACATCGACATGAATCAGCCACAAGTGTACATGAACTCCCAATCCCGATTTCACTTATGATATCATACATGTTACACTGCCACTCTGTCAACCCATCCCACCCTCTCCCTCTCCCAGAGAGTCCTAAAGGCCGTTCTATACATCTGTGTCTCTTTTGCTGTCTTGCGCACAGGTTTATCATTACCATCATTCTAAATTCCATATATATGTGTAAGTATACTGTATTGGTGTTTTTCTTTCTGCTTACTTCACTCTGTATAATCAGCTTCAGCATCATCCACCTCATTAGAACTGATTCAAATGTATTCTTTTTAATAGCTGAGTAATACTCCATTGTGTATATGTACCACAGCTTTCTTATCCATTCATCTGCTAATGGACATCTAGGTTGCTTCCATGTGCTGGCTATTATAAACAGTGCTGCAATGAACATTGGGGTACACGTGTCTCTTTCGATTCTGATTTCCTCGGTGTGTATGTTTTAAACCAAGGTTTTCACTCTCCTCTTTCTCTTGCATCAAGAGGCTCTTTAGTTCTTCTTTGCTTTCTGCCATAAGGGTGATGTTATCTGCATATCTGAGGTTATTGATATTTCTCCTGGCAATCTTGATTCCAGCTTGTGCTTCATTCAGCTTGGCATTTCCTATTATGTACTCTGCATATAAGTTAAATAAGCAGAGTGACAATATATAGCCTTGACACATTTCTTTCCCTATTTGGAACCAGTCTGTTGTTTCATGTCCAATTTTAACTATACATGTACATGAGACTACAAAATACAGTCCTTTGTTTTCAGGATCAAGCAGGCTATGTTATTATTCTCATCTGTGAATAAGGGGAATCTAATTCCATCTTATATGATGTTGTGCATGCATGGTCAGCACTTTAGTTATATCTGTCTCTTTGCCACACTATGAACTGGAGCCCACCAGTTTCCTCTGTCCATGGGATTGCCCAGGCAAGAATAGTAGAGTGGGTTGCCATTTCCTCCTCCAGGGGATCTTCCTGGTACAGGAATTGAATCAGTGTATCCTGCCTATATTCAGTGGGCAGATTCTTTACCCACTGAATCAATAAGTTTCAATGTTAGTGAAGATGTTATTGAGTCAACTACCAACTCTAATAATTTGTATTTTTGAAGAAAGAAATTATACCAGAATAACAAATCAGTGAGAATTCTCTAGTAAATCATCTGCAAAATTACTGAAAGGTGAGAGAAAACAGCAGTCTCTGACAAAAATTCTTTGAGAGCTGATGATAATGGCCAAGGACCATGAATCATCTCAGAAAAGTGAAAGTATAGCAGATTTTAATTCACTAATGGTCATTTTATCCCAGTTATCTATACATTTAGTGATAGTTACTGGATTCTTAGGACAATCAGTTCATTATTGCATTACTTTCAAACTTCTTGGAAAAGGAAAAGGGGCAATGACCTTCTGTTGCTACTGAAATACCAGTTGCTGTTTTGACCAAAGCTAATTCATGTCTCTGCCTGTTTCTTAAAATGCCCGAGTCTGAGTTACTACAGATTCTTCCTGGAAAAGGAATTTTTAAGACTTCTTAAAATATCCACTGAATGACTTATATGGGGACTTCTAAAAATAAGTAATTCCAGATGTTCTGCCTTTAACAAATTAATGCCTGTGAAGACTGATGACACATTGAAATGTAATACATCAACTTGGAGGTCTACTTGTCAATAAGTATGTTCTTTTTTTTTTCCAGTTTAAACTCATGGAGAGACCAAGAAAATCATAACCTTTTAGGTTTAATTTATTCACTCTTCATCCACTGCAAAATTTCATATAACCAATCCACTCAAAACTTTGTTGCTAAAAGTCTAGTTTCTGATGCAAAGCCATCTTCAACACTCTTGTTACATTTTACTT
The DNA here is from genome assembly GCA_006408695.1 of Aepyceros melampus. NCBI lineage: Eukaryota > Metazoa > Chordata > Mammalia > Artiodactyla > Bovidae > Aepyceros > Aepyceros melampus. The sequence goes on from SJXQ01002668.1 coordinate 325,929, forward strand.
CTCTGAATTCCGAAACATTTCACATTCTTGAGTCTCTGTCTACTTAACCTTTTTAAGTACTCGTTCCTACTCAACATTACTTCTATTACCTTTCCTTTTTACTTGTCTTACCCCTCTTCCTTTACCAACATAATTATTCTTTCAACCAAGACCTGTCCTCTCTTCAGCTACATAAATTTTCTTTTTGTATTGCAACCTACACCAGGCCTTTAGCTACACGTTCATAATTCATAAAAGTTTACATATAACACCAGCCTCTGGCTTGAATTCCAAACTCATGACACTATTTAAACACCTAACAAAAACTTAACAGCTATTTAACAAGTACAAAATAAAAATACAAACAGCACTGAATAATAAAAATTACAAAGGGCTTATATCCATTACAAATATGAACTCAATATGAATCACAAGTCTAATTATAAAACAAGAAGACAAACAAAAGAAAACAAACAAACAAACAAAAAACACTTAAAAGATAACATAGAAAAACTAAGTGGCCTTGTGTTTGAAAAGTGAATGTGAAAGTGTCAAAAGCTCAATTGTGTTCATATTTGTAACCTCATGAACTGTAGCCCACCAGGTTCCTCTGTCCATGGCATTCTCCAGGCAAGACTACTGGAGTGGATAGCCATTACCTTCTCCAGGGGAGCTTCCCAAATCAGACATAAAACCTGAGTCTCATATATTTCATAGAGATTATCTTCTGAGCCATGAGGGAAGTCATAGACTTTGGCTATCACATTTTGAATAAACACCAACAGCACGATGCATGAAAGAAAGAATTGATAAGCTGGAATTCATTAAATTAATATTTTCTTATCTAAGAAAGACATTATTAAGGTTTACAGGCTTAAAAATAAAGATCAAATTCCTTAAAATGGGATACAAGGTCTGTCATACTCTGGCACGTAGCACTCTCTCTCTCTCTCCTCTTTTCAGGCTTTTATGCAGCTTCTGCCTATAATACAGATCTACCTTGTTTAGCTTAAATCACCTATATACTTTTTAACATAGTCAAATGTAGTTTTCTTGGTCCCCCTGGAGTCCTTAAAATTGCTTGGACCACTTCAGCCTGTCTGCACACAGAACATTAAAAAATACTACAATTAAAACATCATTTTATTAAGATTTGAAAACATGTTTGCCCAACTAAATTGTGAATTCTTTGAAGACAGGAACTATATTACTTGATCTTTACCCTGGTCTACTACACAGCACAAGATCCATAAATGGCAGGTGAAGAAATAAAATGATATTTCTCTAAAGAAAACTAAAAAGTATAATTTGAGTGAGTTTGAGAAAATGAAGTGATAGCAAAATTGTTCAAAATATCATTTGATAGCCCTCATTTTCCAAGCAAAACCAATTCATTCTGATGGAAACATGTGACATGATGAGGAATCTCCAAATGGTCAAAACAGAAGGAAAAAGAAGTTGAAATAAGTGGATACAAGCTTGTCGGTATTGATGAGCAAAATATATTTACTTGAGAAGATGTTCTGTTCTCATAAGTGTTTATATTAATGAAAAATAGCAATAGCTTATCAAAAACTAGCAGTGATACAGAGAAGACAAATGACATGGTTTGTAATGGAAGTTGTCTGTGGAATAGTCTTCAGATTGGCGAGGGGTCAGGGGGGAAGGCAACTTGTCTTTCCAGTTTGCCCCAGTCACATGAGAGTGTGTTTAACTCAGATATGGGGACCAGGATGTGTCTTAGTGACCTGAAGCATGTGTTCTCTAAGATACACTTCAGGGCTCACCTTTCTTGCCACACCAGAAGTGGATTGCTCATCTCACCTTCTTTTCTAGATTCCTGCAGCACCTTGTCACAGGTTTACCTTCCAGGGTATCACTGTGCAAGGTCATTACCATGTTACCCACCTTCATGGCTTCATATGAAAGCCACAACTTTGTGGGGTGCTATTTGCGTTTTGTCTTATATCACATCACACGACCTTCAACAGTTGTTCAATATTTGCTGAATATTGATGAATGGGGAATGTGTGACGCATCATTGATAAAGACTGCCATAAACTCAAGTTGCCCTCTTAACAGAGTAAATTATGCTGCCTGAGAAACACTTCAGTAGTCTGCTTGATAAAGGAGAAGGAGGAAGTTTTGAAGATTGGAGGAAATTGAATCCAAATTTGGGGTGCTGGTGAGGAGAGTCTGAGCAACAGGGGAGTATATGTATTGAAATACTCTAACTGGACTTTTGAGTCAGGTTTATTGAAGCATAATTTACGTAGAGCAAAATTCACTCTTTAATCTGTAGCTCTTTACACACACACACACACACACACACACACAATAGTGTAACCACAACTATAGTGAAGATATAAAACGTTAAAGCTTAACATTCAGAAAATGAAGATCATGGCATCCGGTCCCATCACTTCATGGGAAATAGACAGGAAACAGTGGAAACAGTGTCAGACTTTATTTTGGGGGACTCCAAAATCACTGCAGATGGTGACTGCAGCCACAAAATCAAAAGACACTTACTCCTTGGAATAAAAGTTATGACCAACCTAGATAGCATATTCAAAATCAGAGACATTACTTTGCCAACTAAGGTCCATCTAGTCAAGGCTATGGTTTTTCTAGTAGTCATGTATGGATGTGAGAGTTGGACTGCAAAGAAGGCTGAGCGCCGAAGAATTGATGCTTTTGAAGTGTGGTGGTGGAGAAGACTCTGGAGAGGCCCTTGGACTGCAAGGAGATCCAACCAGTCCATTCTGAAGGAGATCGGCCCTGGGATTTCTTTCGAAGGAATGATGCTGAAACTGAAGCTCCAGTACTTTGGCCGCCTTATGCGAAGAGTTGACTCATTGGAAAAGACTCTGATGCTGGGAGGGATTGGGGGCAAGAGGAGAAGGGGACGACCGAGGATGAGATGGCTGGATGGCATCACTGACTCAATGGGCATGAGTTTGAGTGAACTCCGGGAGTTGGTGATGGACAGGGAAGCCTGGCGTGCTGCGATTCATGGGGTCGCAAAGAGTTGGACACGACTGAGCGACTGAACTGAACTGAACTGAACTGAACACAACCCAAAATTTCTGCATGCCCTCTGCAAACAAATATTCCCACATAATTAGAGATTTTAAGGAATTGATAATGACTTTTTAAAAAGACATTCTTTAGAAATTGAAAAACTCTGAAGCCCATTGTAGTAAACACAATTTTTTTAAAAAAATTCTAATTTTCAGTTATAATCTTGAATTTCATAATTGCCACTAAAGACTGCCAGTTTCTCTTGACTTAATAAGCTTCCTTCATTTATTCTGAGAAAATGTCTGGAAAATCACCCAGACAGCAAAGCAAACATAACCATCTTCATTCATTGGTAATTCTTAAAGCAATAATATTGTTCCAAAAAATAATGACTAGTTTAGCTCTTAACTCAAGTGGTCTCAAAACCTTTCTCACTGAGACAACCATTATGCCAGCTGTGTGTTGTAGAAGTTCTTGATGTACACTTCCACTGTTATCATACACAATGTTAAACCAGTGTGTACTCAGTGGTCAAGATTTGATAAAATGAGTAGCTATTACTGCTTCACCAATGGTTGTTTCAGGTCCACAGAGACAAGGGCATCAAGATGAAATAGGACTTGCAAGAAATTAACTGAGGGAAATGAGTGTGAAAGAAATTATGACGTGAGTCACGTAGGTCAGAGCACGAGGCAGGTGTGGCCCGGACGTAGGAGAGAGGAAGGAAAAGACAGTTGGTGGAAACTCCTGATCCTGTAGTTCTTTTCTAAGAAAGTCCAAACTACTGGCTGGGTGCACCTATAAGCCCTCCAGCCATGGTTTCCTGCCAGAGGAGACTTGTTGACCCAGGAACTTTAACAGCACTCCTACCTTCAGCTTTGGTCATTAGGTTTTCAGAATTTCAGAAGAATCTCAGAGTATCCTCAGGGTCCTATAGCTGGAGCACTGAGAGGCTCAGGGATGCTAGAATTAAAGAAATTTACAAGGAAAAGGGGCTTATTTTTTATTTTCTCTAAGATGTGTGCTCAGTTGTCAGAAACATACCTCCTGGTATAGTTCATTTCTATCACCTTGATGTGTGCCAAGACATTGCCATTTTGCAACATCAGTATAAGTATCAGCACAATGAAAATGGCAAATAATGTCTTTATATTATGACAGAAAAACAATTTTACTTTGTAGAGAGATCCTCTGGAGAACAAAATGGCTACCTACTCCAATATTCTTGTCTGGAAAATCTCATAGACCAAGGAGCATGCTGGGTTACAGTTCATGGTGTTGCAAAAGATTAGTTGAAAAGTCTTGGAACGCCCCCAAACACATTGAGAACCACTGTCTTTATTGAGTTAGGAAACACAACATTTTTTTTTTAATTAATTTTTATTTTTTAGTTTGTTTTGCTTTACAATACTGTATTCGTTTTGTTACACATTGACATGAATTAGCCATGAGTGTACATGAACTCCCAATCCCGACCCCCACCTCCACCCTCCCGCCCCACACCCTCTCTCTGGATTATCCCCGTGCATCAGTCCCTAGCATCCTGCATCCTGCATCAAACCTGGACTGGCAATTTGTTTTGCTTATGATATCACACATGTTACATTGCCACTCTGCCAACCCATCCCACCCTCTCCCTTTCCCACAGAGTCCAAAAGGCCATTCTATACATCTGTATCTCTTAATGGATTAAAGATCTAAACGTAAGACAAGAAACTATAAAACTCCTAGAGGAGAACATAGGCAAAACACTCTCTGACATAAATCACAGCAGGATCCTCTATGACCCACCTCCTAGAATATTGGAAATAAAAGCAAAAATAAACAAATGGGATCTAATTAAAATTAAAAGCTTCTGCACAACAAAGGAAACTATAAGCAAGGTGAAAAGACAGCCTTCTGAATGGGAGAAAATAATAACAAATGAAACAACAGACAAACAACTAATCTCAAAAATATACAAGCAGCTTATGCAGCTCAACTCCAGAAAAATAAATGACCCAATCAAAAAATGGGCCAAAGAACTAAATAGACACTTCTCCAAAGAAGACATACGAATGGCTAACAAACACATGAAAAGATGCTCAACATCACTCATTATCAGAGAAATGCAAATCAAACCACAATGAGGTACCATTTCACACCAGTCAGAATGGCTGCGATCCAAAAGTCAACAAGCAATAAATGCTGGAGAGGGTGT
>SJXQ01002668.1:338631-379074 GCA_006408695.1 Aepyceros melampus
CCAACAGGAAGAGGAGAGACTTAAAGCCATTGACTCTGTTTACTATAGCCCTTTCAAGTGTCCATTTTTCAACCTATGAAAGTCTTCCTTCCCTTGCTGTGGGGAGACTTTCACATGTATCACTATGGGTTCAGACCCCTAATTGCAATTCTCTGCTGATCTGAAATAAGCCTATCTTTGCTGAAGAAATACTTGGTCATATATTGGTCAACAGAGTAATGTAATTCCATCAGCCACAAAGGTTCAGCTCAGATCACGTCAGTTGCTCAGTTGTGTCTGACTCTTTGTGACCCCATGCACTGCAGCATGACAGTCCTCCCTGTCCATCACCAACTCCCAGAGCTTACTCAAACTCATGTCCATTGAGTCAGTGATGCCATCCAACCTTCTCATCCTCTGTTGTCCCCTTCTCCTCCTGCCTTCAATCTTTCCCAGAATCAGGGTGTTATCAAATGAGTCAGTTCTTCACATTAGGTGGCCAAAGTATTAGAGTTTTAGCTTCAGAATCAGTCCTTCCAATGAATATTCACGGCTGATTTCCTTTAGGATGGACAGGTTGGATCTCCTTGCAATCCAGAGACTTTCAAGAGTCTTTCCAACACCACAGTTTAAAAGTATCAGTTCTTCAGCACTCAGCTTTCTTTATAGTCCAAATCTCACATTTATACCTGACTACTGGAAGAACCATAGCTTTGACTAGATGGACCTTTGTCAGCAAAGTAATGTCTCTGCTTTTAAATAAACTGGCTAGGTTGGTCATAACTTCTCTTCCAAGGAGCAAGCGTCTTTTAATTTCATGGCTGCAGTCACCATCTGCAGTGATTTTGGAGCCCCCAGAAATAAAGTCTGCCACTGTTTCCACTGTTTCCCCATCTATTTGCCATAAAGTGATTGGACAAGATGCCATAATATTTGCTTTTTCAACGCTAAGTTTTAAGACAGCTTTTTCACTCTCCTCTTTCACTTGCATCAAGATGCTCTTCAGTTCCTCTTTGCTTTCTGCCATAAGAGTGGTGTCATCTGAATATCTTAGGTTACTGATATTTATCCAGGCAACCTTAATTCCAGCTTGTGCTTCATCTAGTCCAGCATTTCTCATGATGTACTCTGCATATAAGTTAAATAAGCAGGGTGTCAATATACAGCCTTGACATGTTCCTTTCTGTATTTGGAACCAGTCTGCTGTTCCGTGTCCAGTTCTCACTGTTGCTTCTTGACCTGCATACAGATTTCTCAGAAGGCAGGTTGGGTGGTCTGGTATTTCCATCTCTTCTCTTGAAGAATTCTCCACAGCCTGCTGTGATCCACACAGTCAAAGGCTTTGGCATAGTCACTAAAGTAGAAGTAGATACTTTTCTGGAACTCTCTTACTTTTTCAATGATCCAATGAATGTTGACAATTTGCTCTCTGGCTCCTCTGCCTTCTATAAATCCAACTTGAATTTTCAGAAGTTCATGGTTCACGTATAGTTGAAGCCTGGCTTGGAAAATTTTGAGCGTTACTTAGCTAGCATGTGAGATGAGTGCAATTGTGTCGTAGTTTGAGCATTCTTTGGCATTGCTTTTCTTTGGGATTGGAATGAAAACAGAACTTTTCCAGTCCTGTGGCTACTGCTAGTTTTCTAAATTTGCTGGCATATTGAGTGCAGCACTTTCACAGCGTCATCTTTCAGGATTTGAAATAGCTCAACTGGAATTCTATCACCTACACTAGCTTTGTTCATGGTGATGCTTCCTAAAGCCCACTTGACTTTGCATTCCAGGATGTCTGACTCAAGGTGAGTGATCACACCATCGTGATTATCTGGGTCTTGAAGATCTTTTTTGTATAGTTCTTCTGTGTATTCTTGCCACCTCTTCTTAATATCTTTTCCTTCTATCAGGTCCATATCATTTCTGTCCTTTATTGTCCCCATCTTTGCATGAAATGTTCCCTTGGTATCTCTGATTTTCTTGAAGAGATCATTGGTCTTTCTCACTCTATTGTTTTTCTTTATTTCTTTGCATTGATCATTGAGGAAGGCTTTCTTATCTCTCCTTGAGATATATCTTTCCTTGAGGTATATCTTTCCTTTTCTCCTTTGCCTTTCACTTCTCTTCTTTTCACAACTATTTGTAAAGCCTCCTCACAACTATTTTGCCTTTTTTGTTTCTTTTTCTTGGGAATGATCTTGATCACTGCCTCCTGTACAATATCACGAACCTCCGTCCATAGTTCTTCAGGCACTGCATCTATCTGATCTAATTCCTTGAATCTATTTATCACTTCCACTGTATGGAAGTGATAATGGAATCATTTTCATAATGGAAATGATTTTGGTCATACCTGAATGGTCTAGTGGTTTTCCCTACTTTCTTCAATTTAAGTCTGAATTTGGCAATAAGCAGTTCATGATCTGAACCAGTTATTTCAACCCAATATGAGGACAGCCCCACATAACATAAACAAACCTACAGTAAAATCTTGAGTAGAAGTTAAAACCACAAAAAAATAAGCTGTAAACTAGGCTATTAATAGAAGGGGTCCTCTTGATTGAACCAAAATGTGATTATTGACATGAACAGTGCCAGAGTTAGAGACATAGGGAAGAGTTTAAGAAACTGAGTCAAAATAATCACCAATAAGGTAAAGCTAAAGAAATATGTTATTTTACATGTTTTTATGTGATGGTCAGTGAGACAGGGGATAGACTCAAAAGTTTATTATACTCTCAGGTCACAGAAATGATAGGCAAGTCACACCCCATACGGTCTCATAGGAAGCCCCAGATTGTGATCAGAAGGCAGAAGACAGGTGCAAGGTATAAGCACTAGGCCAGAGCCTGTACTGAGGCTTTTATGCAGAAAGCAAGGCAATGCACTTAGAACAGTTTAGGATTGGCACTCTGATGATTTTGTAAAGGATGGGAGGAAAGCTAAAGAGAGAAGGGGACATGCATGTAACTGCTTCATGTTGATGGGTGGCAGAAACTACCACAATATTGTAAAGCAATTATCCTCCAATTAAAAAAAATAAAAATGCAACAAATGAAAGGTTAATTTCCAAAATATAAAAACAAATCATGAAACTCAATTATTAAAAAGTAATCCAATCAAATAATGGATGGAAAATGAAATGGATATTTCTCCAGGGAAGACATAGAGCTGGCCAATAAACACATGTAAGATGCTACACATTACTGAGTATTAGAGAAATGCAAACCAAAACTATGGTAGGGGTATCACCACATAGTGGTCAGAATGGCCGTTATCAAAAAGCCTGAAAATAAACCCTGTTGGAGAGATGGTGGAAAGGAAACACTCCAACACTGTTTGTGGGAAGGTAAAATGGTACAGCCACTATGGAGAACACTATAGTGGTTCCTTAAAAAACTAAAAAATAGAGCTACCATATGATCCAGCAATCCCACCCTTGGGTGTATATCCAGAAAATATGAAAAGTTTACTTTGAAAGGATACATTCACCCCAAGGTTCACAGCAGTATTACTTACAGCAGGCAAGACATGGCAACAACCCAAGTGCTCATCAACAGACGCTTGTCTTAAACAGGTTTTATTTCTATGACTAACAATCATTTTTATATTATAAAAGGGAGTTGCAAAACAGGATCTGAGAACTAGGAATAGATTGACACTCCATCCAGAATAAGTGCTGGATGGGGGGTTGCCAGTGAGGCCGACTAGGCTGAAAGTTCACAGTCAGCTTCTTGCTCTCATTGTAGAGTTTCTCTCACATATAGAATTGAATTAAGTTAGACTGACTGTATCCTTGAAGGGACTCCTCTCCACTGATAACTGGAGCTGAGTTTATCAGTCCATGCTTGTTTTGTTCACATCTAAATGCAAGCCTGCATCCTTCCAGGCAGTGTGGAATGGAGATCAGCTTAATCAGTGTCCTGGGGCTCTGATCAGAACTGAAATACAAACATAAAGGTTTCTGTGAATACATCTAAAAATGTCATTTGTTCATAATCTCATTACTGGTAGGTAGTTTCCACTGAAAGGTCATAATATGGCATCCTGGTACACACTACATATCTTTCCATGAGCCATACTTTAATTATCCAATTTCTTACACTTGGCATAAATACTGAAGTTCCAGATTTTTTTTTTAAGTGAGAGTCTGACATTAGAATTCTTTGAGGTCACTCAGTGTTGAACAATCTAATCTCACATCCATTTCCTATAACTGGTTATACCAAGCTGGGGGTCCCCATCTTTGGGACCTAATGCCCAATGATCTCAGGTGGAGCTGATGTAATAAGAATAGACATAAAATGCACAATAGATGTAATGTGTTTGAATCATCCTCAAAACATCCTACCCCTCTGTTGGAAAAATTGCCTTCCATGAAACCAGTCCCTGATGCCAAAATGGTTGGAGACCACTGGGCTATGTGACACTGATGAAGTCTTCTTCCTGTTTCACTGCCCTGACCTGCACTCTGAGACTCTCTAGGCTCAATGTCCCTGGGAGAGAGTCGATTAAATGGTGAGGGGATTCCTGTACTCTTCAGCATAAAAACCTTTAAATGTTTACCTAAGGTGTTCAAACTATTCATTCCAGACCTCCAGGTCTTATAAGATCTACTCTCTTCCCACCTCCACTTCATATGCTATGTATTTGTACAGTCTATATTGTGGACACTAGACTTTGGTATTAAAACTAGCTGATTTTCCCAATCTGCACCTGTCTGGTGAACCCCATCTACCCTTCAAACTTCAACTAAAGATTCTTGAACCATCTTTATGAACTCTGAGATCAGACAGAGTTTTTGCTTTATGCCATCAGTGTATTTTGTAAACACTCCTGTTATAGTAATAATCACCAATAACTGTGTACTATCCCTCTTTATGAGATTTTAATCTTTTTATGAACAGGGACAAGTTATTGATTAAATTGCCAAATCGTGTCGCTGACCCAGCATAGGAACTGATTGTCATATAATAAGAACCTGAGAAATGGAACATTTCCTGCAATATTTGTAAAAAAGGATGTCACAGTCAACAGCAATTGCAGCTGCTTCCGATGGTGAGCTGGTGAACCTGAGGGAACTCAGGAAATAAAAAAGTATCCACCATCTAGCAGTCATTCGACTGTAGCCATTCCCTACGGTGAACCCTGAGGAAACTCAGGATGTAAAAACTGGATACTGGCCCCAGATAGCTGAGATGCATATCAAAGAAATTATTTCAGTGAGCCCAGACTCTTGCACCTTCCAATACATAGAAAAGCAATAAATTCCTTAAATGGGAATATCTGGTTTCCTATAATTAGCAATAATCTTTTGATGTTCAGACTACCTGCCCTTCATTGCAAAACTTCTATATAACCTGGCTCCTACTCTCACCTCCTTGAAGCAATTCTCTCAGGGTTACTTAAGATGCTGTCTCTCAGACTTGAAATCCTAAAAATTCCCACTGAATAAAACATAACCCTTAGCTTTTAGGTTGTGATTTTTTTTAAAGTCCTTTCACTTAAGGATATTTGTTTGATGGATTAATTAACTGAGGAATTTTTCCTTAAACAAACCTAGTTTTCCTGATACTCAGGGAAGTTATATCAATTATAAATTGGTAAAAAGTAACTCAATCTGTTAATCAATCAGTAAGAATATTTCAAAGCTCAGTCCAATTTCAGTATTACCCTACATCCTTTCCAGGGTGCACATATTTCCACCTTGCTCATTAACTCATTTGTTCTTCTGGAAGAAACTGGTTTGTTTGCCCAGCAACATCTACTTTCACTTTAGCTGAAACTGGCAAAACTGCCAGAGGAAAGAATTGACATTTTCCATCAATTTCTAGAAAGTGCACTAGTACCAAATGTCATCAGGCTCGAGTTATATTGGGAATTAGTTTGAACTGCTCATGTACATGCTTGCAAAGTTTAATGTCAATCTTCATGGCATAACAAGTAGGGCAATCTAGTGTCTTGTGGAAAAGACTGGCCCTCCGGTCACTGAATACTGCATTTGGCTCAATCAATCAAATACTTCTGGACAAGTTCTGTGGAGCTAAAGTTGAGTAAAACTCTATTGGGCTAAAACAGACATGGAAGATACAGTCTTTACTCACAAAATCTTTCTGTATAAATGAAGGGGCAAAACACACACAAACACAAAATACTGAGTAGCAAAGTAGAAGGATAACTTATTGCACTGAAAAGGAGATAATGCTTTTGAATTCAAAACCACATATCATAGATAGCAAAATCCTTAACTGAGTAATGCATGTTTAAGGAGAGATGGATTTTACACAAACTGCTTGTTGGGTGGCTCAGACAGGAAGAGCAGAGGATCTGGGCACATGTGAGGTCCAGTAGTTGGGCTGATGTGGGAAGATTTGAATCAGAGAAAAGATAGTTTTCATATGAAGAGGCTGAGATAAGGGGTGGAGGAGGGTGACAGCCTAAAGCAAGGAACAAAGCCAAATTCAGCAGGAGGGAGAAGATGACAGGAAGTCAGATGTTGAGGAAGGCCAAGCTGTCTTGTCCTATCAGCATCACCAGGTGGCAGGTGAGTTAGGAGGTGTCCCCGTGCCACTATTTCTGCAGGTGCAGGCAAGGGGGACATTGCCAGCAAACAGAGAGCCAAGGTGATGAACCGTGCTGCTAGAATTATGGCTTGGTTACTTCCCTCTATCTGACACCTGTTATCTGATTTTCCTTCCCTTTTGTTTTTAAATCTAAAAAATGAAGATACATAATATGTGGCAGAACTCATTAGTTCCAGGGACTCACAAGAGAATAAAATGAAAGAATAAGTACAAGTGCCCAGCACAGGTCCATACACATATTACATAACCATTAGCTTCTGTTCCTCCATGCAAGGAAAACAAACAAAAATGACCAAAAAGGAACGTCATCACTGACTGATAATTTCTGCGGGAGCAGAAACACATTTCCTAATTTCTCTCATGAGCACAGAAGAGTATCTGTACAAAAAGGACAACATGAAAACATTGAAGGACGCAAGTGTAAAATATAGGCTTCAATTCACACTCAAATTCATCCAAAATATTGCACAAACTTCTTGCTTAGAGCTGGTAATCTCTCAAATGCACAGACACATAAAAAATTAGGCACTTACAGAAAATTTCTGTTTTTCAATTTCGAAAGGAAATCCAATGCAAGCCATTGGTCACAAGTGTCTTTCCTGGGAACAACTATTTTCCAGTGGAAACTGACTTGCACACATCAAGGTGAACACTGCATGGTCAGCACCCTCCCTCCCTGTAACTGGGGCACTACACAGGAACCCAGGCACTTAGGTTGCTCTGAAAGCAGCTTGACAGCAGGGGACCACCTAGTATCCTCTGGACAAAAGAAAGGAGGAGGAAGCACAGCTGTCTTCAAAGGCAGCCTGAAGGGAGGGGCTGTAGGTGGAAGCTACAGCCCCTCAAAGCCCAACTTTACAAACACTTTGAAAGTATGTCAAGCATGACAGGTTAGCAGAAACTCTCAAAAGCAAAAAAAAAAAAAACTCAAGGAAACCATCTTTGGAAGGTTTCGATTTAAAAGATTGCATAAGAAAACTTTCCATGTGGCTCCTTTAGGAAGGAACACATTTGGTTCACTTTTTCAAAGGAATCATGGGGTATGAGTTTCGTAAACTCTCCAACACACTGGCACAGGCAAATTTTATGTCAGGCTATGCAAATACAATATAACATATGTATTACATTGCATTATATATATAATGTATATACAAAGTTGAACAGCACCAAGAACTGACTTTTTAAGCATTTTATCATGTTACATAGTCATGAGATCATATCAGCTCTACCAATGATTATAAATGATTTACATTTTAATTTCTAACAGCAGTTGATAGGTACAAACTGCCAAGAGAACTGTGTTCAAGACACAGAAGCTACATCAAGTTCAGTGAGAGAAGTATGATTAACTGCTCACATTGAGAACAGGTGAGAAAATGGTTGTACGCATACTGTACATCTGGCAGTTCTCAATTTAACTACAAGTTATGATAACCACCCCACTCCAAGAAGAAAAGGAAAAGTAGGTAGACTTAATTTATTTAATAAAATTTTGATGCACCTTCTGCTATAAATTATTCCAAGAATAACTATACAGCATGTGCAAAACTGTATCTTAGAACAAAACCATCACAACATTAAAACAATTCATCAAAAATGAGTTATGTCTCAGGAGTATCACCATATTGGTTTATGTTTTTCTGTTAGAACTGACCATGCAGGATTTTATTCTCACAGGAGATTGAGTTCCTTGAAGCTACGATGGCATCATATTCATTTTATACCTAAGCTAACATACTGTGTGTAACATAATTGGTCCTCATTTAAAGTGTATTGAAGGAACCATCAAAGGAAGGAAGGATGGAAAATCTAGTGGACAACAGAATAAGAGATCTTAGAGACTGGAGAAGTGTTGAGGATTTTTCTGGTATCTTGAAACTGGGGTCAGCATCTCTTTCAAAACTTAGAAATATATTTAAGATAGGTAAAAAGACACCTAAATTATAGGGTCGATTTTATGTGTATGTCTATTTTGCTGTTAGACTTTTCTCTTGGTAAGTACAATCCCTCAACTTCTCTTTTCTGGACAACTAGTTTATTCTGAATTAAATTTGAAACTAGTACAGGGCTTGGAAGTACGAAGCCCAAAATCGTACTAAGATATGCCCAGTATATGTATCCTTTGCTGTGATTTACATGAAAATACTTCATGATAAAACATGTTATATATATTTGCACATTTCGGTTTAATCTAGATCCCAGGAATGGTTAACAGTGGCACGTGTGAGCACAGAATCAGGAATTAGTGCTGCCAAAAGGGTCATCTGTGTTTCTTTCAAGAATCAAGGCAATCAGAGGTAACAATCTGTCATTTAAACTTTGTCAATAATATTAAGTTTGGTCATGAGCAAAACCGTGAACTCCCTGATGTTCAAGCTGGTTTTAGAAAAGGCAGAGGAACCAGAGATCAAATTGCCAACATCCGCTGAACCATGGAAAAAGCAAGAGAGTTCCAGAAAAATATCTATTTCTGCTTTATTGACTATGCCAAAGCCTTTGACTGTGTGGATCACAATAAACTGTGGAAAATTCTGAAAGAGATGGGAATACCAGACCACCTGACCTGCCTCTTGAGAAATCTGTAAGCAGGTCAGGAAGCAACAGTTAGAACTGGACATGGAATAACAGACTGGTTCCAAGTAGGAAAAGGAGTACGTCAAGGCTGTATATTGTCACCCTGTTTATTTAACTTATATGCAGAGTACATCATGAGAAATGCTGGACTGGAAGAAACACCAGCTGGAATCAAGATTGCTGGGAGAAATAGCAATAACCTCAGCTATGCAGATGACACCACCCTTATGGCAGAAAGTGAGGAGGAGCTAAAAAGCCTCTTGTTGAAAGTGAGAGAGGAGAGTGAAAAAGTTGGGTTAAAGCTCAACATTCAGAAAACGAAGATCATGGCATCTGGTCCCATCACTTCACGGGAAATAGATGGGGAAACAGTAGAAACAGTGTCAGACTTGATTTTTGGGGGCTCCAAAATCACTGCAGATGGTGACTGCAGCCATGAAATTAAAAGGCGCTTACTCCTTGGAAGAAAAGTTATGACCAACCTAGATAGTATATTCAAAAGCAGAGACATTACTTTGTCAAGGCTATGGTTTTTCCTGTGATCATGTATGGATGTGAGAGTTGGACTGTGAAGAAGGCTGAGCGCAGAAGAATTGATGCTTTTGAACTGTGGTGTTGGAGAAGACTCCTGAGAGTCCCTTGGACTGCAAGGAGATCCAACAGTCCATTCTGAGGGAGATCAACCCTGGGATTTCTTTGGAAGGAATGATGCTAAAACTGAAGCTCCAGTACTTTGGCCACCTTATGCAAAGAGTTGACTCATTGGAAAAGACCCTGATGCTGGGAGGGATTTGGGGCAGGAGGAGAAAGGGACGACCGAGGATGAGATGGCTGGATGGCATCACGGACTCAATGGTCGTGAGTCTGAGTGAACTCCGGGAGTTGGTGATGGACAGGGAGGCCTGGTGTACTGCAATTTATGGGGTCGCAAAGAGTCAGACACGACTGAGCGACTGAACTGAACTGACTGAACTGATGAGCATAAAAAGATATCAGAAACAATTTTTTATGGTAAAATGAATGTTCAAGATTTATCTGGCAGGAAATAATCATAGAAGGATTTCAAGTTGTATGCAAAAAAAAAAAAAAAAAAAAGATTCAGCATCTGAACCAACCAGTGACCGAATAGCAATAGTCTGTCAGGAGTCCTGGTGGCCCCTTAGCCCTCCTTTCCACAAAGCACCAGTCACTTGAATCAATCACAAACTAAACTGATTCTTCTGTCTGCATATCCTTTCATCAACTTCTATATCAAATCTGATGCAAAGTGGTAATTATAGTGCCTTCACCCGCAAATATAAATTACCAGAGGTATAGGATAAGTATATGGTAATTCTATAAGAATAAGAAATGGTAAGCATTTTCTTCAATTCCTAGAAACATTTGTACATTTGAAAAAACTTGACTTTAGACTTACCTTTATAGGAAGTTAGAATAGGAAAAAGGAGTCCATAATGGTGGTGGCTAAAAGACAAAGTGGAGAAGGCAATGGCAACCCACTCTAGTACTCTTGCCTGGAAAATCCCATGGACAGAGGAGCTGCAGTCCATGGGGGTCGCGAAGAGTCAGACGCGACTGAGTGACTTCACTTTCACTTATCACTTTCATTCATTGAGAAAGAAATGGCAACCCACTCCAATGTTCTTGCCTGGAGAATCCCAGGGATGGCGGAACCTGGTGGGCGCCATCTATGGGGTCGCACAGAGTCAGATACGACTGACACAATTTAGTAGCAGCAGCAGCAAAAGAGAGAGAAGGGAAAAGCCTGCAAAAATAAAACAAAGAAGGTCGAGGACTGGAGGCAGGGCCTCAGGTGAAGCAAACAGCCTCCTAAACAGGGCAGTCTCAGAGGAGGAGAAACAACAAATAAAAGGAGGAGCCAAAATTGAGTCTCTCCTTTCTTCTCTTCTGTCTTTTGGGTTGGCCTGCCCTCACACCTTGAGGATGTATTTTCCTTTGCTTGCCAAGTAAAACTGAGTTGCAACATTGATCCATCTGTCAGTTTAAATTTTTGCTGTGGCAAGGCAGAACCAAGGAAATTACAAACTCTCCCAACATCTTCTGTTGGCCTTCCACATAACATGGATTAGTTGGTCCTTAGAAACATCTATTCATTGTCAGCTAACAGTACTGAACAAAGGCACTTGATACTTTCTGAACCACCAAATTGTCCTTGGTCAGTTTGCAACAATAATGATCTCATTTTCAATATACTACAATTATTGCTATCAATGTCTTTCTCTTTACCTAAACTTAAGGGGCCTAAACATACTTTGAGGGGCAAGCTGTATATCATATCCAGATCTTGATATATAATAGGATTCTAATAAAGAACTTTAGACTCAGTAAATGATTAACCATCCTGAATACTCAGAAAGGAGCATAAATATTGAAAGGTGTACATTCAATTTACTTTTACTGCTCTGTTGGTAAGCAGATTGTTGCATCTTTAACAAAATGAAACATTTACATTGAGATATTGACAACACCGTAAAAACAATGCTTCTCCAAGAGTCACATCATGGTTGCAGAATAAATATCTCCTTTGGGGTTATTGACACATAGTTTTACCTATGACACCTCAACCCAATTTCTTTCCTTTCACCACTGAAGCAATTACTATGTGATAGCCAATTGTTAATGTGTTGGCTATTTGACAGCCCCCATCCAAAACTGGTTCTTACTTTCCTCCACTTCCTTAGAATTTGAGCGCCAAAGAACTGATGCTTTTGAACTGTGGTGTTGGAGAAGACTCTTGAGAGTCCCTTGGACTGCAAGGAGATCCAACCAGACCATCCTAAAGGAGATCAGTCCCGAGTGTTCATTGGAAGGATTGATGCTAAAGCTGAAACTCCAATACTTTGGACACCTCATGTGAAGATTTGACTCAATGGAAAAGACTCTGATGCTGGGAGGGATTGGGGGCAGGAGGAGAAGGGGATGACAGAGGATGAAATGGCTGGATGGCATCATTGACTCAATGGACATGGGTTTGAGTGAACTCCGGGAGATAGTGATGGACAGGGAGGCCTGACGTGCTGTGATTCATGGGGTCACAAAGAGTTGGACACGACTGAGCGAATGAACTGAACTGAACTGAACATTAGCTTTCGTAGCTTTAAAAGAATAAGGACCCAAAGGTACAGATGAATATATTTGCAGGGCAAGAATAGACATCCAGAGAACAGACTTGTGGACCAAGTGGGTGATGGGGATGGTGGGATGAATTGGGAGAGTAGAATTGGCATACATACACTGCTATGGGTAAAATAGATACTAGTGAGAGACTGCTGCATAGCACAGGGAGTTCAATTCAGTGCTCTGTGATGACCTAGAGGGGTGGAGTGGGGCAGGGTAGGATAGGAGGGAGGCTCAAGAGGGAGAGGATATATGCATACATATAGTCGATTTACATTGTTGTACAGCAGAAATCAATAAGACATTGTAAAGCAACTACATCCCAGGTTTTTTAGAAAGGAGATACTGCTCTATTTTGCAGAAAATCATTCCTCTTGTACACTTCTTCGGTGTGTATGGTGTGTTTCCATCAACTCCCCTTTCCTTCCCTTCTCCTGCCTTGTTTTACCTTCTTTTCCGGCTTGTTTCTCTTTATAATTGCTGACTACATGGCAACTTCTTTGGATTAACCCCGATAACTGATTTTTTGGTACAGCTTTCCTGATAGCTCAGTTGGTAAAGAATCTGCTTGCAGTGCAGGGGACCATGGTTTGATTCCTGCGTCTGGAAGATCTGCTAGAGGAGAGGAAGGCTACTCACTCCAGTATTCTGGCCTGGAGAATTCCATGGACTATACAGTCCATGGAGTTGCAAAGAGTTGTAGATGACTGAAAGACTTTCACTTCACTTCAGTGTGAATCTGAACATAATTTATTCTCTCCTGACACCTTTATCCTATATTGCAACTACTTCCTGGAAGGATTGGGAGGAGCTAACTAAGTACTCCTTTTGTAACTAAAATAAAATGCCTCAGGAAAAAATAAAAACAAAAACCTAAGGTGAAGAATGTTTTTTACATCATAGGAAAAGTTGTGTGCCTGGATTTGATTTCTGTTTACAATATTGAAAGAACCCAGCCTAAGCCATCTGGGACAGGCTTTCATACTGGTTGCAAACTTGGCATCAGGATGTGAATATCGGGTTGATTTCTCATTATATATTCTGTTTTTATGCATTCAATGCTTTTATTCTTTAGTACTGTTTAGGAGAACTACTTTGAATACATAACTTTAAGGGTTTTTCTGACACATTATTTTTTAGAAGATTGGGCCTACCCAAGAATATAATATAGGTTTTACATTATGTATAGTTTTCTCCCTTTAATTTATTAGACTCCTTATTCAAAGACACTTGAAGTAATCTGTAACACTGTGTAATAAATTTTTACCTTATGCTTAGAAGAACAGAATGATATTGGTAATATTAAAGTCAGTTTACTGCTACAAAAATCTTTAATTTTATATATAGGCTTTAACTTAAAGGCAAGCTGCGATTTGAAGTCTTGCTGTAAAACCATTCTTAGAAAAATATACAATATCAGGAGATATAGCAGGGAATACTTTGCTGAGAAATAATGTGATTATTACTACTATTGTTATTATTTTCTCAGTCAGCAGAGGCAGTGTCTCAGTAATTTTTTTTTTTAACAAGAAGGACTAAGCATTCACATCCTTTAATATTATTAAACTCTCAGGTCTTGCGTGGATGTAAACCTACTATGTTCAATACGTTCTGGACTTAGAGTCCAGAAGTTTTTCAAGGAACATGGCAGAAGACTCCTGCTCATGAGCTTGCTATCTTAAGGTTTTGGAAAGTCTGGTTGCCTATCTGCACAAGTGTTTTACTTCTCAAGATAATTGATGATTTGAGAACAGAGATCAGGCTTCAATTATTCCACACTAATTACAGGAAGGAGAGTCTAGAGGAAAAATACATGCACTGTCTTTGTGTGCAGTTCCTGTGTCCTAGAACTCAAAATTTGAGCATCATTTACTCTGGTTTTATCAGTTTTCTGAGTTTGTTCAGAAACCCTGGGTCATCTTTTCTGTGACCATCCTTGGAGTTAAAAACAAAAACAAACAAACAAACAAAAAAACAGCTCTGTGAGGTGGAGAGTCACCACAGTAGCTTCCACAATAGTGGGTATGATGAATTGTGCCCTGGAGCTCATGAGGAAGTCGGTTCTCCTCTGAGTTTGTACCAAAACTCTCAAGCGGAGGACTTTTCAACACTGAATGAAAACGTCAAAGTGTGGTCCCCACCCTTGTCCTCACCTGTGACCCAGCAGCCGCTGCTTTCAGAGACTGCTTCACTGCTTTGTTTATGCTTTAAACCGGCTCTTCCTAGGCACCAGCCCCCAGAGGCCCGTCTTCTCTCGCTTTGTCCGTAGCACATACACGCCAAAGCTCATGTTTCCTAGCTCCTTTAATGCTATATTTTCACCAGCTTTATGTCCTTTTACCATTTTTCTTCTGTATTTCATTTTTGTTCCCAGACCTGAAGCTTTCTGCTGACATTTTAGCTCTCTCAGATTCTAGATTTAAGCTTCTAATTTCTAGCATGAAGGCATGCTCTGGAATTCCTTGTTTCTTACCCGAGGCCTTTAAACTAAAATATATATATCCATGGGGGACACAGGGTTACTTGATGTCACCAAACACACACAAATCATCTTTCTTGGGTTCATTTTTAAGGATTTTATTTAGAATTTTTTTTTCCTTCCATTAAATTATAGTGTGGGATGTCATTTCTTCTCTCTCTCTTTTTACTTGGTGTGACTGTTCACAATGCCCAAGCTCTTAGGGCAGCCATTCTCAGCCATTTTTGCACCAGAGGTTGGTTTCATGGAAGACATTTTTTTCCAAGAAAAATTGGGTGAGCGTCGATTTTAGGGCACACAACCTAGAGCCCTCACAAGCGTAGTCACAGAAGGCTTCATGCTAATCTAATACCACTGCTGATCTGACAGGAGGTGAAACTCAGGCCTCAGGCGGCAATGCAAAAGGTGGGGAGTGGCTGTAAATACAGATGGGCTCCCTTGTGGCTCAGCTGGTAAAGAATCCCCCTGCAATACGGGAGACAGAGGAAGTTTTGCTTGCTTGCCCCCAGCTTAATCCTGCTGTGTGGTCCAGAGACTGGGGACCCCTGTCTCAGGATATAGGGAAGTTTATTTCCCTCTAACATTAGTGATGATTTCACAGAAAGTTTTGAAATGCAAAGTTAGCACCAAGGCAGAACATTTTGATACTAATCTATGTGCTTTTACCAGTTCTTCTATATCTCAGCCTCTTTTTTTTTCTACTTCCAAAGCAAGAGCTTTCATATACATTGCCCTCAGGGTAGGGCTGACACAGGGGAAAAAATAGTCAAAGTTGCAGCTTTGAGTTCTTAAATAAACTTGTATGGATCTATAGAAGTCATTGCTGTCTTTGAAGCTATTAATTACAATAGTCAGGTGTTTGAAAGGGGAAAAAAGAAGGTACTTGGAGTTGTAAATGTTTAGAGCCTTCTGGATCCATATATATGACTGGGCCAAGTGGGGAAGATTGGAGTGTTTGGTATCTGCTTTCAAGGAGAAACGTCCAACCAGGTATGGGAGAGCCTAAACCCCAAGGGATACCTGAGAAGAGTCCCTCACTTGTCGGTGCTGGGATAAAACTCCCAAGGGGTGGGAGAAGGCAAACAGCCCAATAGGTTGCGGGGGCTGGGGGGGGCATTCAGAACATGGGGAAATTGTGCCCACTCTTTGGCCCGGACTCTCAGATGAAGGTGTCACTTGAGTGGAGAAATGTCTCTGGGCTACCAGGGGGCCAGCTGGAGACTGTCTGCTGGGTCTCCCATGGCCTCTGACCATTGTCAAGAGCAGCTGCCCCAGAAGAAGCACAGAAGTGGCAGACGGGCGTGACCGACCAGACCCGTTGTCCAAAGAATAGAGTTGTTTCTGTGTGAGGGCGGGCTGCTGGGAGGCTCACGTGGCCAGCCAGAGGCGAGCAGCTCGCTTTGTCTAGAAGTGCCGAAACTGTATGTTTCCCTGCCAACCCAAAGTGTCCGACAGTGCCTTCTCCTCTCTGGAGTCATTGTCAAAGGTCAGTGTGACTTTCATCTCTGAGCCTCTAGCTCATCTTTGGCTTCCTTATATCTCTTTGGGCTTCCCTTGTAGCTCAGTCAGAAAGAATCTGCCTGCAGCGCAGGAGACCCAGGTTTCATCCCTGGGTTGGGAACATCCCCTGGAGAAGGAAATGGTAACCCACTCCAGTATCCTTGCCTGAAAAATCTCATGGACAGAGGAGCCTGGAGGGCTGCAGTCCATGGAGTTGCAAAGAGTCAGGTGTGACTGAGCGACTAACACTTAACACTTAACATCTCTTGAGCCTGAACCAGTCCCTCTGGTAGGCTAGGCGGCTGCCCACTTCCTCTGGATATCAATCTCATACGAATGTGCTGAGGCTCATCCGTGCAGCCTGAATTAATACCATGGAAACTGACATCCCCTAACTTCACAGAGAAGAGAGTTTGGTCCTTCTGGCAACTCAGAGGCTGTGTTAGGATCATAAAAATAAACTTCCAATATATTCTTTGCATGCCTCTTTTCATGCACAGAATGACCCTGCCTTGGAGGTAAATGGACTCTGATGATGGCTTTTGGATACGCGTAGGACCTGTGGGCACAGCACAGCATGTCTCCGGGGTACTAGCATACACCCACATGTATTGAGTACACATTTTTCTCAAGCTACAAACTGGGGTGTGCAAAAAGAGTTGTGTGATGTTATTTTAAAAAAATAGCAACTCATCCTAGCCTAGAGGTCCCCATCTGCCAGTAAAAAAAGTGAAAGTGAAGTCACTCAGTCATGACCTACTCTTTGTGACCCCATGGACTGCAGCCCACCAGGCTCCTCTGTCCATGGGATTCTCCAGGCAAGAATACTGGAATGGGTTGCCATTGCCTTCTCCAGGGGATCTTCCCAACACAGGATCTTCCTAGGTCTTCCATCCAGACACAGGGATCGAACCTAGGCCTCCCGCACTGTGGGCAGACTCCTTACCGTCTGAGCCACCAGGGGCTCCTGCCAGTGGATCTTATCAACTCAAGGTTAACTCACTTTTGGTTTAAAGCTAAGTTTTCATTTGGTTAATGGTTCGGTTAATACAGGCCTCTTTCCCCTTCCCTTCCTCTTTTCTTCCCCACGGGTGTCTGGGCTTAGGAGAGTTTGATCGAGGGCCTGGGGTTTGGTGACAGTGGGAGTGGGCTGCTTCTGTCCTTTCGACTCCCCCAGGGATGTGACATCCTGCCAGAGCATGGTTGCTGCTCTCCATCTCTGCCACATCCTCTGAGATACCCTGTGTTCCCACTGTGGCCTCTGTATCAGGCCTATGTATAGAATTGTTTCCACTCCAACCTCAAGTCTCCTGATCCACTGGATCTCCCAGGCCTTCCATGAGGCTCTTGGTTGGGAAAGGCCATGGATTTTTGGATGCTTGCCCTGGTATGCTCTGAGGTTAAGCAGGACTCTGAATGTGCTTTTAGGCTCACTGCCTAGACATTGATATTTTTCCATTTAAGAAACTGTTGGATGTATGATTTTTCTACAAGTCTGACCACCTCCTGGGTTACATACCATGAACCCAACAATGACACTTTCTGTTCGGGATTCCCCTGAGATTTTCCAATGTTTCTATTTTCTGTCCCTCCAAGCTGGGGCTTGACTCAGGGATGATCATGAGAGCTCCTCTCAGGGATTTGAATAGCATTTAAACGTAATGATTTCCCTCCAGTTTTGTCTTTCCTAGTGGTCAAGAACTGGTCAGGGATTGGGAAAAGAGGTAGAAAAGTATGTGTTATGCATATTTCCTCAACCTTGACATTGTTCAGTTGCTCAGTTGTGTCCCACTCTTTGCGACCCCATGGATCTCAACCTTGACCCTCTGGATTTTAGTTTTTGCTAATTTAAGAGCTAGACTTTTTGAATTCAAACAACAATTCAATCAACAAAACACCTAGATCTTGAGATCAAAAGCCATAGTTCTTAAGATTTTTGTCTGTTCTCCAAGTTTGTAAAATCCATGTAAAACTGAAAACATAAGATCTTGAGTCATCTCTAGTTTGGGAGAAACACATATAAAAACCTTGATGCTGATGGTGAAGGAAGGTAGGGATAAAATCATCAGCCTTTCCTTTGTTTCCCTTTGTGTCACTTTAGCAGAATTACTTAAGTTTCACTTAAAGATTAGAGACTTTCCTGGGCACTGCAGCCCCCTGAACTTTTTCTTCCTAGAACTGGGATTGAGGCTGCAATCAGTTCCATAACTTTGAATAACTCCCTAGGTAAAATTCCTTTATTTTCCGTTTTTTCCCCTTTTTTATGCCTAGTCTATAGTCTCACCAAAGTAAAAAAGTGATTCTATTTCTATAATCTTTGCTGTATTTTTAATGATTCATTTATGATTTATTTGATGAGAACCCTCTCACTCTATGATGCCATAATAGCTATTTTTTTCTATATCCAGGACCAAGCACTCTACCCCAAGTATTGAAAAGGCAAAGTAATTCTGTTTATGACAAGAATTTAACACGTTCAACATAACTACACAATCTTAATAAATATATATACTTGATTCATGGGGTTGCAAAGAGTCGGACACGACTGAGTGACTGAACTGAACTGATATATATAATATTTATTATATTAAGTCAGTCAATCTAAAAAATCAATCCTGAATATTCACTGGAAGGATTGATGCCAAGGCTGAAGCTCCAATACTTTGGCCACCTGATGCGAAGAACTGACTCTTTAGAAAAGACCCTGATGCTGGGAAAGGTTGAAGGCAGGAAGAGAAGGAGATGACAAAGGAGATGGTTGAATGGTATCACTGACTCAAAGGACATGAGTTTGAGCTCTGGGAGTTGGTGATGGACAGGGACGCCTGGTGTGCTGCAGTCCACGAGGATGCAAAGAGTCAGACACAACTGAGCGACTGAACTGATATAATATATATTTATATATAAATATGTTAAAGTGTATACATATGTGCGTATGCATATACAGGCTTCCCAGGTGGTGCAAATCATAAAGAATCCAATGTAGGAACTGGAGGAGAGGTGGGTTCAATCCCTGAGTTGGGAAGATCCCCTAGAGTAGGAAATGGCAACTCACTCCAGTATTCTTGACTGCGAAATCCCATGGACAGTGGAACGTGGCCGTTTACAGTCCATGGGGTCGCAAAGAGTTGAACACGACTGAACACACATGAATGCTTGCACATATGTATACACACATATATGTATATATGCATGTATATGTATACAGACACACACATATATATTCTCTAAGCTTTTTTCTCCTCTGCTTCTACACTTTAATTTTCTTCCCAGTTTCTATGAGAATTTTAAAAATGCCATGGTTGGAAGAGAGTTTTAACTGCAACCCCCTCATTCCACAGATGATCAAGTTGAGGAGGAGGGAAGTATTGTACAGTGCCTTGCATAGAGACACAGTGATTCAGCAGAGGTCCAGGGACCTGAATTCTTGGCTCGTGGTTCCCAAGTCACCTTTCCACTGGGCCACAGATGTCTTTCAGGGGTTGATTTACATGGTAGTGTCAACCTGTACACTGGAAAAGTTATTTCTAAATGGATGCTAATTGCTTCTTGGCCTCTCTGTTAATTAATGAATGTTTGGGTTTCCAGGCAAAGAAAAGCCTCTTTGCACAATTAACAGAAATACCTGATTAGAGAGACTTCTCCAAATCACTTGCTAAGTAAGTTAATCAGACTATAGAAGAAATAAAGTCAAGGACAGCTTGGAAGTACCTGATAATGTGCCAAATTTCAGTGAGAAAACAAAATTACCAAATTGTGTTAGGTTATCTATAGCCAGTAGTTTTTTTCAGCTGTTATGGTTGGTAAAGACTAAGTGATCAGGAAAACATTCTTATTTGAAGTTGAAAAATCTGAGTATTTGAAGTCTGACCACTGCAGTTGAAAAAAAGAAAGAAAATTCTGGCTAAGCTAAATTTAAAATTATAATCACTAAGGAGAACATCACTCAGGTTTTATTCATTGTTTTTGTGTGTATCTGGACATATATATTGTGATGCAGAAATGCATGGCAGAGCAGTGTGGCCAATTAGCCATGTTTGGGCTGACAATGATGAAGCTTAGATTCTGCAGGGTGTGGAAACCACATAACACATTTGTATCATTGGTTTTCTATCACAAGAATGCCCTTCTCTTTACAAATAGAATTTCTTTGAAAACTTAAGGGAGAATCCCACTTTCCTTGATACCAGTCTCTGTGGAGAAGATTTAGAAAGCAAAAATGATTTTAATATGCCTGTGCATCTGGACACAAAATTCTATAACTGTGAGAAGCATAATGAGATGGCTCCTAAAGGCAAACTAAAACTGCAGTGTCAAGCAGAAATTTTTCATTATCTATAAGAGTTAATTAATAATGCCATTTGGCACAGTTAGATGTGCAGAAAATAGTACAAGAAGTAAGAATGCTTTGTTTCCCTTTTGCTTTTCAAGGCTGTTCAGGCTGCTTTTAAATTGCTTACTAGGAAATAGACCTCAGAGCGTAAGGGTCATGGGTTTGGAAACTAATTGGGATTCATTATTTTGCTGCTTTGCCACAGATGGCTCATATAGAACATAAGATAATGTGAGGCAAATGCACTGAGGTATTTGGAAATAATTTTCCTTGGATAGGTTTACAGTCATATAATCTAGCTGATTCTCCTAAAGCACAGTCTCTATCCACGATGTATTCCTTGGGTAGTTCCAATTTTGCTGGAAAAACTATAAAATAATTCAATTTATAATTTTAGTCTGAAACAAAACAAGCTTTATTTTTTTTGCCTTATTGCAAAAGGCAAAAGCTTGTATTGAGGCTATACAAGCTTGTTAAGAAATAAATTAGACAACATTACACGCTCCATAGTTCCTGCTCTCTTCCTAACTTTAAACAATGTTTCTCAGGGTATCTTGTTTGTGTTCAGTTGTTCAGCTATGTCTGACTCTTTTGTGATCCATGGACTGTAGTCTTCCAAGCTCCTCTGTCCATGGGATGTTCCAGACAAGAATGCTGGAGAGGGTTGCCATTTCCTGCTCCAGGGGATTTTCCTGTCCTGTGTCTCCTGCATTGACAGGTGGATTCTTTACCACCAGTGTCACCTGAGAAACCCTTCTCAGAGTATAATCCACAGATAATCTGCCAATGTTAGTAAAAACTCACATTTCCTGTATAATTTGAAGTCACACTGCTATATTCAAATAAATTTTAATAAAAACTCATGCTTACCAACTACCTTTAAGTAAAACAACTGTATTTTGGATTTTTGAGGAAAAACTCATAAGAAAAAATACTTTAAAAAACGATCCTTGTTTTGAAGGTGATTTCAAAGAAAAGTCATGTACATTGTCTAATTTTAGAAAAAAACTGCTGTTATTTGAGCTATTTTTATGTAAGCTAATGTGCACGACTACTTTTAAGCATTCATGATCAGATTTAGTAAAAAATTCCAATTCCTGGGCTATATTCACTGTGGAGGAATCTCTGGAGGTGCAAACTATATACTCTGTATCTTAAATAATTTCCCCAGGTGATTCTGATCTACACTGAAGTCTGAAAACCAGCGACATGAAAAATAGAGCTTGAAAATTTTCTTGTATGTTCAAGTTCTCTCTCTCTCTCTCTTTTTTTTCTAAATTCACTTAAAATGCAATGATTTCTCCTGGAGTCATTGTGGGCTTAGTGGTTATTTAGCGATGGCAGAATTGGTTGTCTGAGAGCGTATATGAAAGGAGAAAGAGGAGAAGATAAGAAACCAGGGTCTGAAATGAAGGGCATTTTCTCAAGGGAGGAACAAGTCACGAGACAGCAGGAAACTTACCTACCTGAGTATCTTGAGTAGCCTACCACTTACAGCTAAACAGGAAGATCATCATTTGAATATAATGGCACTTCTACCTCAAAAATGTGCACAGTTTCTTCTTCTCTCTAGAGAGGGTTTATTAAATATTTAATGCTAAATATATCTTGCTTGGAATTAACGATCCTACCTCTAGAATCGAGAAACGGCAACAACCTGAGTGCCTATTATAGACGTGAGTATGCTTTAGGTCACTGCTATATAGATTCTATGATCTAACAGGTTTGGGAAGTGCTGGATACTTTTCCAACTTGTTGCAAATTCTCAATGCATCCTAACATATTAAACATATTGAAATGTTATGTAGTAAGGGGACATTTTTCCTCGTGTTCAACTGGTTACTCAACCATGAAAATCTGATTTGAGATTTGGCCAATGAAAGTCATTTTCACAAACATGCCTTTAACACAACCATAGGGCCTAGAAATTATACCCCCTATTACATATAAGAAACCAAGGCTGTGAGAAATTCAGTTACTTGTCTATAGGCATTCAGTATGTGGCTCCACTAGATCCTGAACCGAAGTTTGGCTGCTTTAGAAAATTCTCTTCTAAGAGACTGTTTCAAGAGTCTCTCCTAGGACTCTGGGTCACTGTCTCATGTCTGTTTCAGAGTCAACTGTTAGTAAAGCTGAAATAAAATTACGGAAAGGATTAAACTAACACTACTGTATGTTAAAACATTTTGAAACCATAAAATAATATATAACTATCAGAATTAGTTATGGACCTCTCCAGGCAAGAATACTGGAGTGGGTTGCCATGTCTTCTTCCAGGGGATCTTTCCGACCCAGGGATCAAACCTGTGTCTCTCAGGTCTCCTACATTGGCAGATGGGTTCTTTGCCACTGGGGCACCTGGGAAGCTATGTACAGTGTGAAGTAGTACATAAATATTAATTTTATCCAAACCTCTGAATCATACTTTTAAATGATACTCGGTATAGAAAGGTAAGTTTTGTTACCACTAATTCTGATCATCTATACCTCATATATAACCCTTGAACTTTTTGAGTAGCATCTTTGGTTTATTATATATAGTCCTTGGGAAAATAAATGTATGTAATTTGTGGTTTCTGTATACAGAATCAATGAATTATGAATTATATAATGTTTATCCCAATATCTGATTTTTTAAATTATTGTTATGAGGATGTGAACTCTGACTTAGGGCAAACAGTATGTTGCTTTTACCTAAATAAATGCTAATAAATCTTAGTGTAATTTATAGATATTTTCTTAAAAGTGTATTTATTTAAAGAAGAAACCAAGACTGAGAAACAATCAGGGCAAGAGTCAACTTTCCTGAACATGCTTTACTAGAGAAATACAGAGTTGATTGAAGAGACTTGCGATTCAAAAATTGGAACCCATTTAAAGCTAAGCAAAGAGAAGGCAAAAAGGTACATGATTGCACAGATGGCCTAGGTCTACTTCTGAGAAATATATTTTGGGGGATCACTTTACATGTCAAAAGGTAACCCCATTAAGGAGAAGAAAGACAGATGGATCCTGTATTGAGGGAAGATGAAAAGCATCTTCAAATTCCTTATTCATTGTGAAGAGGAAACAAGCTCAGAGGGACAGCAAGCAGCTTTTGTCACAACAAATTAAGTATGTTGTTGGCTTTCTATGTCACCATGCTTAGTTGGAGTGAAAATTACTTACCGCATTTGAATGCAGATGGAAAATAAATTTATAGAGATCTGTAACTAATGTATAGTGGAATTTTTTTTTCTCTATTTTCTTCTCCTTGTCCTTCACCCTAGTATACTTGGAAGGAATTGAAAATGGCAAAAGATCCAGAGAAATGAGTGTGAAAGCAGCAAGGCTCAGAAAGATTGCTACAAAAACAACCATTCTATCCTGGATGAGTAGGTGGGAATGAAATAACATCTTGTGAAAAGATGTTCATCAGTGCAAAGAAAGAGGCCGAGTGAGTGGAAAATACAAAAGGCTAGGCATTAATTTCTAGCTTAGGAATTTGCTTGGAGGTTGCAAAAAATAATCTATAGCTTGAAAAATCACAGTTCCTTAAAGACTGAACATACTATCTATCTGAACATACAGAAGACTGTAGTTTCTACAAATAAATGTTACTTGAAAGATCCCTACCCAGGGATCATCTTTGACTATGTTATGTCTTCCCAAAAGTGAAAGTGAAGTCTTCTCAGTCGTGTCTGACTCTTTGCGACTCCATGGACTGTAGCCCACCAGGCTTCTCCATCCATGGGGTTTTCCAGGCAAGAATACTAGAGTGGGTTGTCATTTCCTTCTCCAGGGGAATCTTCCCCACCCACGGATTGAACCCAGGTCTCCTGCATTGCAGGCAGATGCTTTACCCTCTGAGCCACCAGGGAAGCCAGTGCTCTTCCTCTGTGGTACCTGAGGTTTCAAGTTTAGTTTTCATTTTCTAGGTCTCTTTTTTGTATCTTTAAAATCTAACACATCTTTGAATCTCTGTGTTAATGATACATTTCAAATAGTAGACTCAATTTGAATTAAAAATTAACATTGTTAAGAAGTTATGAAAAAATGGGGCTTTAGATAGTTGGAAAGTATGGCTTTACAGAGCATATGGTACAGGGAGAAAGAAAGGAGAAAAGTTTCACAAAGATGAAAAGACTGCCACAAAATAACGATTTGTTTTCCTGCTTTGCACTGCTGAATGGCTGAACCTACTTTTGTATGAGGGAAAAGTTGCTTAATCTTAATACATGAAAATACAACTAAGATAACCATTCTCTCAATGGTATAGCAAATTGCTGCAAATGCACATACTTTGGAGTCTGTATACATCTAACATTCCTCTGTTTCAACATCAAATGCACGTGTGTTTCTAGTGCATTGAGTTCAATGTTCAGAATACGTGAGTTTTGCTATCTTAGAACAAGGGTAGGGTTTATGGCTATGTTTAGTAGACACAGATATCATCAACAACACTAATTAGCAGAAACAGTTTCTACTGAGGTACATCTTTACTGCTGAATGGCTGAACCTACTTTTGTATGAGGGAAAAGTTGCTTAATCTTAATACATGAAAATACAACTAAGATAACCATTCTCTCAATGGTATAGCAAATTGCTGCAAATGCACATACTTTGGAGTCTGTATACATCTAACATTCCTCTGTTTCAACATCAAATGCACGTGTGTTTCTAGTGCATTGAGTTCAATGTTCAGAATACGTGAGTTTTGCTATCTTAGAACAAGGGTAGGGTTTATGGCTATGTTTAGTAGACACAGATATCATCAACAACACTAATAGCAGAAACAGTTTCTACTGAGGTACATCTTCTTTTTTTTTTAAAAAAATGATTACACAGTGTGAATTGAGGACTGTGTCCGAATCCCTTTCTCCTCTCGAATTAATTTGCCACATTCTAAATCCGTAGATAAAGTGGTTCCAGAAGTGGAGTTGGTTGGATGGGTTTGCTTACACTGCAGTCCATAAAAGAAACAAAAAGCCTTGCATGCAAAAGAAATGAGAAAAACATAGAAAAATGAATAAATCAGAAGCAAAAAAATGAGTGTTTAAATGAAAATTTGAATCAAATGACAATTATGAGAAGCACATTAAAGCATAACATATACAAGCTTTTATTTTTCAAATTAGTTGCATAAAACAAGACACCTCAAGAGCAAATTGAAAGTTAAAACAAAGCAGATCAGTCCATTCTCTCTTTTAGTTAAGGACAGTTTTCTCTAACAAGGTCTGGGAAAGTGGTGCTTAATGTTCTCACAGTTGCTTTGTAATTTCGGGAAATTCTTCATGATGAAACTAGGTTATAATCAATCATACTCATCTTTGGAGATGTTTCCACTTAAAGAAAGTGGGACTCATATGAGATTATTAATCAGAACTGGGTACACTATTTGGAAGGCCCAGAGCAAAATGGAAATGTAGAGCCTTGTGTTCTAAAGTTGTTAAGGATTTTAAGACATTGATAGTTGAGCCTTAAATTAGCACTGTCGTTAACAGTGCATAGCTTCAAAATTCTAACTATTTTTAAACTCATTGTGTACCAGATGCTCTACAATGGGCATGAGCTGTGTGTTTAGTTTATTCTCATAGGTTTATGAAGGAATTGTATTTAATCACCATCCTCTAATTCAGAATAGGGTAAACTCTTGGTGTGATTTTTCATCAAAGCTAAAAGTAATAGGCAAAAAGGGTTGATTGTTGAAAAATCAACCATAATCCTGATTTGGAAAAACAAAATTTTTCATATTTTATTGTCATCCTCTATTGTTTATCCTTTTTTGTGAACTGTTCTTTTACAAAACAACTTTGATAGAGGTAATGTTCAGTTTCAAAATATTGCATTTATATCTTTACATAGACTGCTTTGCATTCCTGCATGTGCTCAGTACTGAAACGAAGGAGATGCTAACATTTCTCTCAAAGATTTTATTTTTATAACTTTTCTAATTTTGGATTTATTTCTTTCTTGCTCTATCTAGGGTTTCTATCTTAAGAGCAAACAACTGTTGAGGAAATGAACCGAGGTTGAAATTTTTGCACTGTCATTTCAAAAAGTGCTAATTGGATTTAGTGTATAAGGTGCTTCCTTCTTCTCATTAATAAATGATGGGCCTACAGTGCCAGCAGCACCTGGCAGGGATTCAAGAGCTCTTTGCTCTAATTCAAAAATGCCTCTTCTTGGCATCTGATTCAATAGACTATTTCAAAAAGAGCAAGCATCCTTAATACCCCTAAGCTTAAGACAGATAGCACAAACCCCAAAGTAACCTGCCTTAGAAAGAGATAACTCACCTGTTCAATATCGTTGTTCTTTCGGGATTTGTATATAAATTCTCCAATGGCTACAAATACAGAAAGGACCAGTCCAGCAGCCAGAACAATGAAGATGCCCCCAATATTTTCTACTCCCAGAGCACTGGCCTCTTTGTTGTCTTCTTCTGGACAGCCATTTCCCCGCCACCATTTTTCTTTCATCATATGCAGTTTCCCCTCTTCTTGTAATTGAAGAATAGCAATAGTAATTTTATCCCGGTAAGGAGAGCCTGTAAGTGAGGATATTTGGATATTGGTTACCAAAAGGTTGAAGAAGATGCAAAGAAGGGTTATCATCTTAGAGGTTACTTACAGGTAACTTACAGGTGTCTTAGAGGTAACTACTCACAGCTATTGGAAAAACCTCAGTCTACAAATTGGCCAACAAAGGGCAAGGAAGCTCAATCCTATATTTTGAAGGATCTAAATAATTGGAAAGGACAAAGCTGACATGCTGAGATGAGCTATGACCCAGATTGTTCCTTTTAAATTAGAAACAGCTGAGCTGGGAATCCATGACATCCTGCTGTTTCTGGTGAGTTTCCTATGAAGCTTTACCCACATTAGAGAATTTCATCATTTCAATTCCATTTTTTCTAGGCTTTTGGATGTCTAATATTGTGACAGCCTGGCTAGATGATGACCTGTGCCATTTCTTCTTCCTATGGGAGTAGCTAGACATTTCCTAGTCTCCTTTACAATTCCTTGTGGTGACTGACCAATTTCTAGCCACTGGGAGCTAAAGTGCTGTATGACTATTCCCAGTCCTGTCTCATGAATCCTCCTAACATGACCCTCTACTCTCTCCCTCTCTTTCCTCAAATACTCAGCAAGGAGGAAACAATTTTAAGACACTAGAAATAGTGGAACCACTGGTTAGAAAGGGCTTGGGTCCCAGGATGACTGAATGAATCAGAATCCCTCTCTCAGTCTGCTATTGGATGATAACAAAGTTAAGAAATAAGTATTTATTGCCCTGGCCATTGCAGACTTGCAGAGTAATTAGTTCATACTGACTAATACACTTACTAAGACACTATTAAAAGTAGGTTTTGAATAATTCAAAGGTCTCACAAACACAGCTAGATTTTGAAAGTTTGCAAGTGCTTTCTTGATATTATTTATACTCTATCTTCTAGCAATGCCACTGGGCTTTTAATTCTATTATGAGCAGAAAGCATCAGCATCATCTTGCTGCAGCCACAGCTTGCCCAATGCTGGATCCCTATGTTAATCAGAGCAAAGGAAGAGAGGAAAAAAGAATGTAAAATGTCTTTGTTAAGTTTCTCCTTGGGTGCTAAGAGTTTTTGTAAGCTTTTTATTCTACTCAGTAGGAAAGTAGTACACTCTAGGTCTTTCTGTAAACTTTAACTTTCTTCTTGGTGGAAAAAGAAAAATGAAAAAAAAAAGAAAGAAAGAAAATGTGGCCTCTTAAACCAGAATAGAGCTTCAGTCAATTCAGTTCAGTTGCTCAGTCGTGTCCGACTCTTTGTGGCCCCATGGACTGCAGCACACCAGGCCTCCTTGTCTATCATGACACGCGGAACTTGCTCAAACTCATGTCCATAGACTTAGTGATGCCATTCAACCATCTCATCCTCTGTCATCCCCTTCTCCTACACTTCTCCTCCTGCCTTCAGTCTTTCCCAGCATCAGTGTCTTTTCCAGCGAGTCAGTTCTTCGCATCAGGTGACCAAAGTATTGGAGCTTCATCTTCAGCATCAGTCCTTCCAGTAAATATTCAGGACTGATTTCCTTTAAGACTGACTGGTTAGATCTCCTTTCAGTCCAGGGGTCTCTCAAGAGTCGTCTCCAACACCATAGTTCAAAAGCATCAATTCTTTGGCACTAAGCTTTCTTCATGGTTCATTTCTCACATTCGTACATAACTACTAGAAAAACCATAGCCTTGACTAGATGAACCTTTGTTAGCAAAGTAATGTCTCTGCTTTTTAATATGCTGTCTAGGTTGGTCATAGCTTTTCTTCCAAGGAGCAAGCATCTTAATTTCATGGATGCAGTCACCATCTGCACTAATTTTGAAGCCCAAGAAAATAAAGTCTCTCACTGTTTCCATTGTTTCCTCATCTATTCACCATGAAATGATAGGACTGGTTGCCATGATTGTAGTTTTCTGAATGCTGAGTTTTAAGTCAGCTTTTTCACTCTCCTGCTTCACCTTCATCAAGAGGCTCTTCAGTTCCTCTTTGCTTTCTGCCATAAGGGTGGTGTCATCTGCATATCTGAGGTTATTGATATTTTTCCTGGCAATCTTGATTCCAGCTTGTGCTTCATCCAGCCTAGCATTTCACATGATATACTCTGCATGTAAGTTCAATGAGCAGGGTGACAATATACAGCCTTGACATACTCCTTTCCCAATTTTGAACCAGTCTGTTGTTCCATGCCCTGTTCTAACTATTGCTTCTTGACCTGCATACAGGGTTCTCAGAAGGCAGGTAAGTTGGTCTGGTATTCCCATCTCAGAATTTTCCACAGTTTGTTGTGATCCACATAGTCAAAGGCTTTGGCATAGTCAATAATACAGAAGTAGATTTTTTCTGGAACTCTCTTGTTTTATCTATGATTCAACAGATGTTGGCAATTTGATCTCTGGTTCTTCTACCTTTTCTAAATCCAGCTTGAACAACTATAAGTTCTTAGTTCATGTACTGTTGAAGTCTGGCTTAGAGAATTTTGAGCATTACTTGGCTAGTGTGTGAGATGAGTGCAATTGTGGGGTAGTTTTAACATTCTTTGGCATTGCCTTTCTTTGGGATTGAAAGAAGAGATCTTAGGATTCATATTATCCAATCCACTTACTTTTAGAACTGGAGAAAATTAGGATGTGAAAATATGAGCGAAAATAATAGCTACTGGCAGAGTCAAGAACTTAATTCACCTAACTCTTTCTTAGTGTTGTATTCATTCACGCTTCTCCCTCCACCACCCCCACCCCATGTTTCCTACCCCTCTCTCACATGTATCTTATGTTCTAAGGCATGGTTAAAAAAGCAAAAGATTAATACTGTGGCATGTATCATTTTTTCCATCCCTTCCAAGACTTCCTAAAGTCATCGTCAGTACCTAAAAATCAAGCTTAAAAGAAGATCAAAATGCAGAGAAGGAGAAATACTATATGATATCCTTTATATATGTAATCTAAAAAGAAATGATGTAACTGAACTGACTTACAAACAGAAAGAGACTCACAGGCTTAGAGAATGAACTTACGATTGCCAAGGGGGGAAGGATGGTGGGAAGCAGTAGTTAGGGAATTTAGGATGGTCGTGTACACACTGCTATATTTAAAATGGACAACCAAAAGGCCCTACTGTATAGCACAGGGAACTCTGCTCAATGTTATGTAGCAGTCTGGGTGGGAGAGAAGTCTGGGGGAGAATGGATGCATATATATGTATGGCTGAGTCCCTTCACTGTTCATCTGAAAATATCACAAATTGTTAATCAGCTATAGCCCAATACAAAAGTAAAAGTCCTAAGCAAATGTTTTAAAAAAGATCAAAATGTTTTGGAGTTAGATGTGGCTTGTCAGTTGCTGCTGCTGCTAAGTTGCTCAGTCATGTCCGACCGTGTGCTACCTGATAGACGGCAGCCCACCAGGCTCCCCCCGTCCCTGGGATACTCCAGGCGAGGACACTGGAGTGGGTTGCCATTTCCTTCTCCAATGCATGAAAGTGAAAAGTGAAAGTGAAGTCGCTCAGTTGCATTCGACTCTTGGCAACCCCATGGACTGCAGCGCACCAGGCTCCTCCGTCCATGGGATTTGCCAGGCAAGAGTACTGGAGTGGGTTGCCATTGCCTTCTTCAGGCTTGTCAGTTAAGAGTGGATTTCTGGTGAGAAAATGACTCACAAAATCCAAATTAAGATATTGGCTGCTTGTTTAAACACCTCCAGAATAATGGTTAGTGTCAAAATTAGCACATTTAACATACTCGTAGTATGTGAGCAATTAAGGGAATCATGAGAGCTTTACTTGAATGTACAGAAAGGTGCTTTGAAGAATGTGAGAATGATCATAGGGTAACAATGGCAGCAGTAATCATGGCAGTATACACAGTGGGCACTCAGTAAATATTGACTGATGCTCTCCTTCTGCCTTCAGGCTGCATGGTACCTAAAACAATTCAGACAGATGAGATCGGATCTCTGTTTAAAGTTGGTCTCCAAGGAAGGTCATTTCCAGCTTCCTAGTAACCTGTTTAAGCCTTAACTGCTCTCATTCTCTTCAAGTTTTATTTTAAATCCCTCAGGAGGAACATTTCCAGAGCCCTGTCCTGAGAGCCTGTAAGAAACAAAGTTTTCAATTTTGTGTCGTGACTGAGCAGATTTTGCCCATCATTGACTGTGAGAAGGAACTTGTTGCCTTGAGTGAGCCAGCCAGGGCAAGACCAGAAGTATGTGGGAATTTTTTTATATTTGAATATATTTTAGCTTCAGTTGTTGTTGCTTACATGGACTGAATGACATTGGAAGTGATTTATGACAAGTCACTTGAAAAAAATATATATGTCCACGCATGAATCTTCCTGAATAGCAAACTGATCTTTCTTAAAGAGTCAATTCATCATAGAAGAACATCTCACAAATTTCTCCAACAGCTGTATTCCCAATGGATGCATTCTCTCTGAGGCCTGCCATCTGTTCCAATTATTCCCTCATTGTTTTTGTTTTAAAAGCACGACAGGTTTATAACCACTATGAAAAATTCCTGGTGTGTATTTTTTTTCATGTAGGGAGGGGGAAAAACTTCAGTTTTGGAATTTGTATGTCAGACGCGGCATGATGTTGGCAAAGTTAGACTAAATCGGAACATTTAAATCTCTTTATATCATATTACATAAAATACAGTGATAATTATCACAGAGTCAGCCTCCTTCACATGGCGGCATAGTCATTTTCAAAATGCTACATTGCATTCCCTGGTGGTCAGAGGGTAAGAAGCCACCTGCCAGTGCAGGGGACATGGGTTTGATCCCTGTGTGCTCAGTCCTGTCTGACTCTTTGTGACCCCGTGGAATATAGCCTGCCAGGCTCCTCTGTCCATGGAATTCTCCAGGCAAGAATACTGGAGTGGGTAAGCCATTCCCTCCTTTGGGATCTTCCTGATCCAGGGATCGAACACAGGTTTCCTGCAGTGATGAAATATAATATATATATAATAACATCTAGCTTCTTCCACCCCATTATCTAAAACGAGGTGTTAAGGCTTAGTTAGAAAGGTGAGACATTGCTTTTCAAATCAAAAAGAAGTATTCAGTTCAGTTCAGTTCATTCGCTCAGTTGCGTCTGACTCTTTGAGACCCCATGAATCG
The DNA here is from genome assembly GCA_006408695.1 of Aepyceros melampus. Taxonomy (NCBI): domain Eukaryota; kingdom Metazoa; phylum Chordata; class Mammalia; order Artiodactyla; family Bovidae; genus Aepyceros; species Aepyceros melampus. The sequence continues at coordinate 370,849 of SJXQ01002668.1, forward strand.
CAGCATGCCATGCCTCCCTGTCCATCACCATCTCCCGGAGTTCACTCAGACTCACGTTCATCGAGTCCATGATGCCATCCAGCCATCTCATCCTCGGTCGTCCCCTTCTCCTCCTGCCCCTAATCCCTCCCAGCATCAGGGTCTTTTCCAATGAGTCAACTCTTCGCATGAGGTGGCCAAAGTACTGGAGTTTCAGCTTTAGCATCATTCCTTCCAAAGAAATCCCAGGGTTGATCTCCTTCAGAATGGACTGGTTGGATCTCCTTGCAGTCCAAGGGACTCTCAGAGTCTTCTCCAACACCACAGTGTAAAAGCATCAATTCTTCGGCGCTCAGCCTTCCTTTTAGTTAATGTCTGACTATCCCACTGAGTACCCTGAAGAGCACAGTTTAAGGAGAGGTAACCCTTGGGAAAAAGTGTTCACTTCACTTGAATATTGGCATTTTCATCAGGAAAAGTTATTATAAATAAAGGGGCAATAAGGTAGTCACAAGTTCCCTATCCCAATCATTCTGCTGATTTATTTAAAGGACGTACATAACAACGATAATAATATAGTTAATGTCTTTACTGCACATATTTCTAGCACCAGATGTATTGCATGGAATCAAATTGGTTATGTATTGACAATAAAAGGTGAAGAGAGTTGACCTTTATCTGGTTAATCAAGTTAGTATAGATCAAAAATTGAATATAGGCTACTTAATCTTTTTGAAAAAATAGATTTGCTGCCAATTTAAAGCATCAGGAAAGTTCACCTAAAGTCTGTTTGTTTGTTTTCTCTTCATGAGAAATAGAAGATTTAACAATGTTGTGTATGAATTCCCACAACCAACTGACCTGAAGGGCAGCTGACCCCTTTATGAGTCATGTAGTCTCTAATTCTTCATGGTTGCTACTGTTCCCTATTGTTTCTTCACACAAAGCTTTATTCAATTATGCCTGCTTGATCTCTGTAAGCATCTGAGTTTGTGATCCCTGTATAGTGTTGAGGGAACCAGATAATCCTTTTCAAAAGAGATAAATAATAATCAGCCTTGGACCCTTAATTATCTGATGTAACTGTAATTTATGATTTCTTATTGAACTAACCCAGTGGTCTAAGATGGCCTCCAATTCCTCTTCTTTGGAATGCTTATCAGAAAATCGCTGCTGACTCACTTGCACCATACCAGATTGCCACCATACCAGAACCTTACACAATACAGTTTCTGCAGTGAGGGAAATAGGGGAGTTTCTATAGGGAAGTCATTGGCCCTTGAATACAGAATATAGCTCCAGATCCCAGACATGCAGGAAGGCCTAGTTGTGTGGGTCTATATGCCTACAGGGTAACAATAACCTTAGACTGTGAATTGGTACAAAATCAAGGGCAGGACTATTTGGCAAATAGATGGGGAAAAAAGTGGAAACAGTGACAGATTTTATTTTCCTGGGCTCCAAAATCACTGTGGATGGTGACTGCAGCCAGAAAATTTAAAAGACATTTGCTTCTTGGAACGAAAGCTATGACAAACCTAGAGAGCAGCTTAAAAACAGAGATATCACTTTGCCAACAAAAGTCCATGGAAGGCCTAGCTGTGTGGGTCTATATGCCTACAGGGTAACAATAACCTTAGACTGTGAATTGGTACAAAATCAAGGGCAGGACTATTTGGCAAATAGATGGGGAAAAAAGTGGAAACAGTGACAGATTTTATTTTCCTGGGCTCCAAAATCACTGTGGATGGTGACTGCAGCCAGAAAATTTAAAAGACATTTGCTTCTTGGAACGAAAGCTATGACAAACCTAGAGAGCAGCTTAAAAACAGAGATATCACTTTGCCAACAAAAGTCCACATAGAGCTATGGTTTTTCCAGCAGTAATCTACGAATGTGAGAGTTGGACCGTGAAGAAGGCTGAGCACTGAAGAAATGATACTTTTGAACTGTGGTGCTGGAGAAGACTCTTGAGAGTCCCTTGGACAGCAAGGAGATCCAACCAGTCAGTCATAAAGGAAATCAACCCTGAATATTCATTGGAAGGACTGATGCTGAAGCTGAAGCTTCAGTACTTTGGCTGTCTGATATGAAGAACTGATTCACTGGAAAAAACTGAATGCTGGGAAAGATTGAGGGCAGAAGCAGAAGGGGGCAACAGAGGATGAAATGGTTGGATGGTCTCGCTGACTCAATGGACATGAATTTGAGCAAACTCTGAGAGAGTGTGAAAGACAGGGAAGCCTGGTGTGCTCCAGTCCATGGGGTGGCAAAAAGCTGGACAGAACTTAGTGACTGACCAACAAGGACTATTAGGAAATTTTAGATAGTTATTAATGATTGAATCCGCATATTGTCTGAGCAAATTATAATTTAATCTTTGACCTTTTCCTTTTGATAGATATATTTTGTTTTCTCCTTACATGGAACGCTAGCTCTTTAACTTTGTCGTCTATATGCTTAGTCAATTTTGCTGTATTCTAGTAAAATGTAATATGGAAAAAACTATATAGGCATGTATTGGAGAACATAATGTAATGAGTGCTAATTTGGAAGATACTGTTAAACAATATCTGGGGTAAAATAATAAAATCTATGACCTCAAACATATATGCAATGGCAGAACTTGAAAGAAATAATGAGTTGAAAGTTGATTAGACTGAAGATCTTTAATTCGAATGTGTTTATGATCTGTATGGGCATTTCCCTTTTAATTAGTCCATAGAAGGCACTGTAGACTTTCTCAGAATGTGGAGGAGATATATCTGAGTCCATTCCCTTCTATACTTTGTAATTAACATTCGCCATTTTGGATACTGCCTTGTCTTTCTTACCAATAGGCGTTCCCACTCCATAACCTTTGGAGTCAATGAGGCCCCCGATCTGGGTGAGGTTGCAGTTTCTCTGCGTCACATACTCGATGCTAGTGGACTCCATCAGCAGGGCATAGTCAGTGGTGAGCACTCGATGGATCCCCTCATCACTGTTTTTGACCAGGGCAGTCTGCTGCCTGCTACTCATGAAAGCCCACATCTTCTCATAGGTGGATATCTTCGATTTCTGCAGGGAAACAAACACACCTGCCAGCAGAGAGTGCTGAGAAAATAGGCCCTGAAGCTATTCAAAACCCCAGGGATCAAACTGTGTAGGGAGGATTCTTTCTCTTTAGGTAGGAAACTAATATTGATGATCCTGGGACTTTAGTTTGGTAGCTGTCAAGGAAAAATCCTTGGGAGCACTGAGGCAGCTATGGAGAAAAAAGAGATCCTGCCCCACTGATGTAAGACATTGCCTCAAGATCCTTTTGCTGCTTTCAGAATGGAAGAGACAAAGTTGGTATCAAGGACAGCATTTGCCCAGTGAACTCTGGCCACTTAAGAAGAAGACATCAAGGCCCCATGGGCCAAGGGGTGACTAGATCACCCCAGGACTCTATTCATTAATTCCATCGCCTTCAACTACTTAAGTTCAGTAGGCATTGTTTTACTGTTCTGGTATGTAAATTTTAACATTCCTTTGCAGGGACAGCCTTGGGATACATCCCAGAGTTTCTCTGCTTTATTTATGAAAGTACTGCTGATTACTCTTACCTTCTCTAGAAAACTTAGAGCAAATGCTCTTTCAGACTGAAATTCAGATCAGAAAACTCTTCTGTCTTCTTATATAGCTTTTTTGTATATACTTGGTTTTAAATTCCAATTATGTTTTAGATAACGAGGACTAAATTTTTATTTGGAAGTGTTGCATGATTTTGTTTACATTTTGTTTTGTAATTTCCATATTATTTCCATTTTTTTTCTGTATTTGTCTTCATTTGCATCAGCACTTCCCTCTATTAATTTGAAAGATGAAAGACACTAGGGGAATTACTGATAATTTCGCTCTATCTCTAGCTCACACATTGTATATGGTATACACACTCACACACACACACACTCTCTCTCTCTCTCTGACACACACACACACACACACACACACACACACACAAACACACACGAGTACTTCCTTGGCAGGCACAGGGCTTATCATCTTACCATCTCAGGAGTGTAAAGACGCTTAAAACATGATTTGTGGTCATAAGCAATGAATGAAATATCTGTGAATTCAATGCTAGCGTGGTTACTCATGTTCAAGTGTTCCTGGGGGCTCACTCAATTCCAAATCTATTTAAGACCTGGGTTAATGCTGTCGGCTTTATGAGTTGAGGGAGGCCAGATGGCTTTATTTTGGGTTGTTAAGCATTTGAAGAGCCCCTTGAGAAAAGTCTCATGAGACAAATAGCAATTCAATAAACAGTACCTTCTAGATACTGGTATGTTATGGAAACCGTTTTGTCATGATCAGGCCTGTGTGAATTACTCCTCACTCTCAGAGATATCTGAAAGTTGGGGTTCATGTCACCATGAAAAAGTGTGTTTTTGAGGTTGGGGTCAATGCCTAATTTGTTGGGTAATTTTAGCCTGGAAGAGTCTTATAATGCTAAATGTATAATAAAGAGCTACTTGTGCAAGTGCAAAGAGGTCAGTCTGTCTTTTGACAGTGAATATACTGCTGGGAAAATTATTCCTCCATCACAAAACTTCCTTGAGGGAAAATATTTTTTTTTAGAATTATAAAATTTTAAAGTTGTCAAGAGACTTCAGATACTGGCTCATTCAAACTCCTGTTTTCATAGAGGAGGAAATTTTAGTACAGAAGGTTTGGAGACTTCATGAAAGTCACAAAACTGGTTAATATGTACCATAGGTAATACTGGACCTCAGTGTGAGATTAGTCACTCAGTTATGTCCAATTCCTTGGTCTTATGGACTATAGCCCACCAGGCTCCTCTGTCCATGGGATTCTCCAGGCAAGAATACTGGAGTGTGTTGCCATTCCTTTCACCAGGGGATCTTCCAACCCAGGGACTGAACCTGAGTCTCCTGCATTGCAAGTGGATTCTTTACCATCTGAGCCACCAGAGAAGCCCCAGACTTCAATCCCTTGTAATCTAATTCAATGGTCTTTCCATGCTTATTTTGGGTAGGTGAATGTCAATCTTGCTAAATTCTTCTGAGAACGATTTTCACCTTATGATCTACCTGTGACACTATAGCATATATTCATGAACTCGAATTATGCCCTGAGGTTATTTGTGATTTGGTATCATGTTAATACAAACTAGGAGCTAGCCCCATGTAAAAATCCATGAAACATCTATTTTTCCATTATATTTAAATTTTATTAAAGATGGATATTGCAAATAGGTAGAAAATTGGGTTTTTTTGTGTGTGTGGTCTGTGGAAGCTAGAGGGCTTTCCAGGTGGAGCTAAGTGGTAAAGAACCTTCCTGACAATGCAGGAGACATAAGAGACTTAGATTTGATCCCTAGGTTGAGAATATCCTCTGGAGAATGGCATGGCAACCCACTCCAATATCTTGCCTGGAGAAGCCCATGGAAAGAAGAGCCTGGAGGGCTACAGTCTGTAGAGTTGCAGAGTCAGACATGACTGAAGCAACTTAGCTTGCATGCATAGAAGCTGAGGACAAAACAAAGTAAAAGATCAGTTCATTCATAAGAAATAGACCACCTGGGGAGGAGTCCTTCTTGGAATTTATGTATTGAAGGACATGGAAAAAGATGAGAAGATTCAACTGAAAACCTATACACTTGTTATTGATCCCAATCAATTGTGGTTCTCAAATCATCTGCCATGAAGGACTGTCTATGTTTTCATTCCAGGGCAGACCAATCTGGAGTCCTACTGTGTTATGATAGGTAGGGATGCATATTACTCATACCAGGTGTGGCTCATCAGATTAAATTTTGACAGACTTCAAAGTGGTCCATATTCAAGAAGTATCCATTAATCATGTTCTTGATGCCACCACAATATCTGAGAGCTACAGCACTTCTAAACTGTTATTCTCACTTTATTTTTTAATCTTATTGCAGGTTGGTAACACAATGTTCCCTGAATCAACATATATCATATCACACTTTGATTAGCACCACTCTGTAGAGCTGATGGGACTTCCCTGGTGGCTCAGTGGTAAAGAATCCACCTGCCAGTGCAGGAGATGAGTTGGATCCCTAGGTTGGGAAGACGCCCTGGAGATGGAAATGGCAATCCATTCCAGTATTCTTGCCTAGGAAATCCCATGGGCAGAGGAGTCTAAAGGGCTACCGTCCATGGGGTCACAAAGAGTTGAACACAATCTATGATGGAACAATAACAACAAATATAGCTGAAGGTCATTAATTAATTCAGGGTCATGACCAAGACCTTACGTCTTCCTTTTTGGAGTAGAAGGTTGATCTTGGCTTGAGTTCTCTGAGGTGCTAGAGGGGAAATCTAGCTGGCATGGAGTGTGACTCATTGAGGGCAGAAATTTTCCTCGGTAAGAAAATGGTCACTTGGTGGAAGACTTGGTCAAGTAGAAGGCATAGGGAACATTCTAAATTTCTCTGGGCCCCTCTGCTATGTTTGCTCCAGCCTAATAGTGGAAAACATAATAGCACCCTTCTGGTTTCATTTCAAGTTTTATTTCCTCGTTTAGAAAGTTGTGGGACTGCCTTCTACTATACATTTGAAAAACTGGGGAGCTTAGATAGAAAGACCCAGAATGTGGCTAAGAAATAAACTTTTTAGCAGTTAAAACTATCTACTATCTGTAGATGGCTTGAGCACTAGGATATAGTACATTTTCTACCACTGGGAACTTACAAGGAGAATTTCACTGTTGGACAAGTTTCACTTAAGGATCCTTCAACACCTAGGTTCTACTCTTCAGACCAGCCTTTTCACATTACTTATGCAGGTCCTGACTTCAACAACAGTGAAGTGACACCCAGGTGTCATGTTGATTAAAGAGCCAATACACAGAGAAGATCTCTTTCCCCCTTATTTTTGAATTCCATCCTCTGTTACACTATGTTTTGCAATATTTATTTTCTGTTTGGTCAGAAAGTACTATTTTAAGAGTAATTAAAGTAAGTTTATTTTTTAATACATAAATTTTAAGACACAAATCTTAATAATTCTTAAAAATAAAAGCATACTTTATGGAACATTGTCATAAATATTAAAAGACCAAGCAAATCGTTTGAATGACAGTTTGGATGTTTCTGCACTTCTAAATCTTCTATAGCCTCAGCCTGATAAATTGCTCTAAATAATATATGTTTAAAAAGAAGAAACAGTGATTGCATTTTATTTCATTGAATATGTCAAAGGTTAATTAGAGATTTGTAAAGTACTCTGAGCTTCTTGTCAAAAATCACTAAAACTGAAAAGTCCTCATTTATTAAATCTGAAATTCTTTAGTTTTTTTTTTAATCTTACAGAGGCATCAAGGTTTAAATACATTTATTTTGTCTAATTAAACCTGATTATATGGCTATTCTGATACTGATGAAAGGTTGTTGGCAAAGAATAAGCATTTCTTTCATCTAAAATTTGTTACAAGGGAGTATAACTATATCACCATTTGATGACTTGTTTATTTCTCTTTTTTCTCTCATAATTCTTGCAGGTTAAACACTCAATGCGAAATGATTTACAATTGGTCTCTGTGCACTTAAAAACTGCTTATTGAAAACAGTAATAATAACCAGCACATGCAGTGTTTACTGTGTGCCCAAAATGATTCTAAGCACTTTGCATTATTAATCCATTTAATCTTCACAGTGTTCATATGAGAAAGATACTGTAATTATTTCTCTTTTACAGATGAGAAAACAGAATGCCACATAAAGAAATGATGAAACTAGGACCTGATTCTAGCAATCTGGCTCTAGGGTATGTGTTCTTAACTAATAGGGAATCAACTATTTGTTTTAACACAGAGAACATCAAAATTATGACTTGGCTGACATTTTAACATCATTAACACATTTTCTAAAAAAATAATTTCAGTAAAAAGCTGTGGCATCTTTCTATTATGACTAGTGCTGCAATTCTTGTAGTCATCACACAATGCATGGAAAAAATTTACATGAATTTAGACAGCTTATATTTGTTTAGACAAAAGATAATTAGTGTTTTGGGAACTGCAACAGTTGTAACCTGAAAAGAAATGTAGGTATTGTTTATATTTTTTCTTTTAACAGCATTTTCTATTTCGTATAGTTTCATTGGTTTCTGTGGGAAGCCAGCGTGAGGAATCCCACCCGTGACAGGGTCACATGGCAAACTCAGATGGCAGGGTAGTCTGAGTCATCGGATTTCTCCCTGGTTTTTCCTGAGCATGTGCCCCAATAATAAA
>SJXQ01002669.1:0-29524 GCA_006408695.1 Aepyceros melampus
GATTGGGGGTAGGAGGAGAAGGGGACGACAGAGGATGAGATGGCTGGATGGCATCACGGACTCAATGGACTTGAGTCTGCGTGAACTCCGGGAGTTGGTTGATGGACAGGGAGGCCTGGCATGCTGTGGTTCAGGGGGTCGCAAAGAGTTGGACACAACTGAGCGACTGAACTGAACTTAACTGATCCTTCCCTTTATCCATCTTCATGTTGATGCATTTCAAAATTGATTGCAGATAGCAATACATGTCTTCTAAATACTTTAGCATATATATATATATATAATTATATAGTTCCATATTTAAGGTTTCTTCTTTTGATATAAAACTTAAATGCACAAATCTTCAGTGTAGATTGGCTGAGTTTTGAGCAAAGGAGTTTCAAGTTCAATGCCACGTTCCAGTCAATCTCCATTTCCACTTTCCTGATGGAAACCACAGTTCTGATATATTTTTTCCCTGCAGTAGATTAGCTTTACCTGCTTCAGAATTTCATGTAACTAGAATCACACATATCTGCTATCTTGTGAATTCTTTCACTCAGCCTACTGTACTTTAGATTCCTTCATGTCATTTCATGTGTCAATAATTCATTTCCTTTTATTGCTGAGTAGAATTCCATTGGGTAAATATACTAGTTTATCCACAGTAAGAGGACTTTTAAAATATGCCTCCTTTGTCAAGTGTATGTGTTTCAAATATCTCTTTCAGTTCTGAGTTCCTTCTCATTCTTCTAGCAATGCCCGTTGAGAGGGAGAGTTCTTATTATTGGCTGGGCTGGGGTCTTCATTGCCGTATGTGCTTTTTCTCTAGTTGCAGTGAGGGGGTCTTGTCTGCAGTTATGGTCCATGGGTTTCTCATCGCTGCATCTTCTCTTGTTGCAGAGCACGGGCTCTAGGCACAAGGGCTTCCATGGCTGTGACTTCTGGGCTCTAGAGCATAGGCTCCGTAGTAGTGGCCCATGGGTTTAGTTGCTCCCCGGTTTGTGGGGTCTTCCTGGACCAGGGACTGAACCCGTGTCCCAGTGTTGGCAGGCAGATTCTTTACCACAGAGACACCAGCAAAGCCCACATTCTTAGTTTTAATACTCCAATGTATCAATTTTTGATGGTGACTGGTTTTAAGGAATCTCTGCCTCCTCCAGGTTATGAAGATTCCTTCTCTGTTTTCCTCCAAAAGTTTCACTGTTTTAATTTGCCCATTTAGAATAGTAATCCATTTTGAACTGATTGTTGTGAGTGATCAGATATAAAGGTAGATCCAGACATCTTTTTTTCTATATGGCTATCCAGTGAATCCAGCATGGTTATTTAATTGATCACTTGCCCACATTTGCAGTAGTCACAAATCTGGTGACCACATACGTGTAGACCTATTTCCCACTCTGTTCTATTTAATAGGTTGATTTTGTCTATCTTTGCACCAATACCACATAGTCTTCACTACTATAGCTTTATAATTAGCCTTGATAGTATACCAGTGAACTGATTTTTTAAATTTAATTTAGATAGCTATGGGGCTAGTGGCTACCATATTGGTAAGAGCAGATATAGAAAATCCTCATAGGAAGTTCTGTTGGCAGTACTGCTTTAGAAGACATCTAGAGGCCAATACCAGATACTTCATTTCACAGCCACAGGCCATCTTGAGTTTATGGCTGGGCTGCTCTTCAAAAATATCTGTGTAATATCTTTTTAAAAAGAAATTAAAAATGCATCTTTCCAAAGATAGGTAAGACATCCAGCTGTTTTGACCTTGTACTTTTAGCAACAAAAATATTATTTCAGGTTTGGGAGAGTTTAATGTTTTAGGAGACATTTCCTGTGATCAGACACCATAAAATATGTAGCCCCAAATCACAGGGAAAGTTTCCTGCTATAGTGCCATCACCTGTAGTTTATTGTCTGCTCTCATCCAAGGTCACACAATTCTCTTTCAGAGGGCTTTCCTGGGCTGTTACTAGCTGTGAGAGTTTGCCCTCAGACTTGTAATCAAAGGTCTGAGTCAAATCTGGCTCCTGTGTGTAAGGGATTCCTTAAACCATACGTCCTGTTTATTCCATGGTATCATTGGAGTCTTTTGACTTGTAAATGATACATATGTACTTATTATGTCCTTCCAGTGTTACTTTTTATGTTACATGTATTTATTTCTGCCCACAATGCATTTGATGACTGTTTCTTTTCCAATGTCTTGTGTCTTATAGTTACTGTGATGGCTGTTTTAATTATCATCAGTTTCCACACATGAGGATAGCACAGGGCTGTGGTCATGATCTAAATTTCCATTGGGCAACAGATATTTATTGAGTATTTACTCTGTGAGATGCCGTGTGTGGCCCCTAGGATAAACTCTGACAAATAACCAGTGATAGTTACCATTGTTGCTGCTGCTGCTGATGCTAAGTCACTTCAGTCGTGTCCGATTCTGTGTGACCCCAGAGACAGCAACCCACTAGGCTTCTCCGTCCCTGGGATTCTCCAGGCAAGAACACTGGAGTGGGTTGCCATTTCCTTCTCCAATGCATGAAAGTAAAAAGTCAAAGTGAAGTCGCTCAGTTGTGTCTGACTCTTAGTGACCCCATGGACTGCAGCCTGCCAGGCTCTTCTGTCCATGGATTTTCCAGGCAAGAGTACTGGAGTGGGGTGCCATTGCCTTCTCTGAGTTACCATTGAGCACCTACTAAATACTATACCCCAAGCACTTGCATTTGTTATTTTTAATCCTAACAACATTGTAAGATATATACTGTTACTACCTTTTTTTTCAGATGATAAAACTAAGGTTCTAGGAGTCAGATGGCTTATCAGTGCTGGAGCTGAGATTAAAGCTGTGAATCCCACCACTGCCACCTCTATGAGTGCTATCAGACTTAAAAGGTACTTTGGGAACGTATGGTCTCATAGTAAGTGGGGTGCCATTGCCTTCTCTGAGTTACCATTGAGCACCTACTAAATACTATACCCCAAGCACTTGCATTTGTTATTTTTAATCCTAACAACATTGTAAGATATATACTGTTACTACCTTTTTTTTCAGATGATAAAACTAAGGTTCTAGGAGTCAGATGGCTTATCAGTGCTGGAGCTGAGATTAAAGCTGTGAATCCCACCACTGCCACCTCTATGAGTGCTATCAGACTTAAAAGGTACTTTGGGAACGTATGGTCTCATAGTGGAGGCAAACCCACAATAACCACAACCTCCCAGCAGAAAAGATATTACAAAAATAAAAGGGGATGAAAGCACAGAAGAAAAGGCAATTGGCCATGAGTCTTGCCAGCAGGTCTGTAGCACGCCACAGGTGAAACTAGCCTGTGGGAAATGACTCAGATGTCCTTAGCAGCTTGGTCTTGTAGATATCCTTTCTCCTCCTTCCGGAATGATCCGAGAAGTAACAAGTTTCCCTCTTCGTCTTCTCAATGCTCAGCCAGGCTTTTCTCTGATCTCACTTCTGAAGAGGAGGCACTGCTAACAAGTGGTCAGTATCCTCTTTAAAGGATGACTCTCCAATGACTCTCACCTCAAAACCAGAATCTGTTCATGCTAGGCTGCTTTGAGAAACCCTCCAGAGTAAGGATGGGCCCTTTAAGAAGACCTTGAATGTGACTGTGATCGCTGCATCTCTAGCCGCTATCTTTGACCATCTCCTAGATGTGATGGGTTGGATTATGTCTCCCCTAAATTCTTGTGTCCAAGTCCTACCCCCTAACCTTAGACATGGCTTTATTTGAAATCTGATATTATAGGATCATTGCAGATGTAATTAGATAAGAAGGTTGTACTAAAGTAGAGCAGTACCTAATCCAGTATGGCTGGTGTCCTTCTGAAAAGGAGAGACATGGGCACAGAAACACACTCTCAGGAAGAATGCTATATGAATGCGAAGATGAAGGAAGAGATGACTCTACAAGCCAAGGAATGCCCAAGGTTCCCAGGAAACTACCAGAAACCAGGAGGTAGACATGGCCCAGATTCATCCCTCCAGCCTCTAGAAAGCTCCTTCTCAGATGTCCAACTTCCAGAACTGGGAGACACTGCTCTTCTGTTCTTTAAGCCACCCAGCTTGTGGTCCTTTGTTATGGCAGCCCTTGGAAACTAACATGCTAAAGATGGCAGAGAAATGAGTTAGGAAGAATCTGAGCCCCTGAGAACTGCATGGAACACAACTTCTACATCAGCTTTGGTCCTGATAAACATCTGCCTTGTCCAAAGTCCTGTGTACTGTGGCCCTGTTTCTGGCACAGAACTAAAACTCTTCGTGACTACAATAAAAAGTGTCTTTTGTTATGTTAATAACATGGCTTTTGGAAAGTACAGGATAGGGGCTGGTTGCCAGAGGACCCAATCCTGTGGTTCAAGGATTGGAACTTTTAGTCCCTCCTCTCTCCCCTCTACCCCACACCAGAGAAAGAAAGGGGCTGGAGGCTGACTCTCGGAGAAGGCAATGGTAACCCACTCCAGTACTTTTGCCTGGGAAATCCCATGGATGGAGGAGCCTGGTAGGCTACAGTCCATGGGGTCGCGAAGAGTCGGACACAACTGTGCGACTTCACTTTCACTTTTCACTTTCCTGCACTGGAGAAGGAAATGGCAACCCACTCTGGTATGCTTGCCTGGAGAATCCCAGGGACTGGAGCCTGGCAGGCTGCTGTCAATGGGGTCACACAGAGTTGGACACGACTGACATGACTTAGCAGGAGGCTGACTCAGTCACTAATGGCCACTGATTTAATCAGTCACGCCTTAGTGAGGAGCCTCTACAAAACACCAAAAAAGACAGGGTTCAGAGAACTATGGGTTGGTGAACCCATGGAGATTCTGGGAGAATGGTACCCTCAAAGTGGGCATGTAAACTCTGCTCCCCTTTTTAATACGTTGCCCTCTACATCTCTTCCATCTGGCTGTTCCTGAGTTATGCCTTTTATAATAAACTGATAATTTAGTAAATAAAATATTTCTCTGAGGTTTGTGAGCCATTCTAATTACTATAGTTGAACCCAAGTCTAGAGTCGTGGGGACATCTGATTTAAGCCAGTTGGTCAAAACCACAGGTAACAACCTAGACTCATAATTGGCTTGGATGTTTGAGCTGGGAGGGAGTGTTGGGACTGAGCCCCTGATCTGTGGGATCTGATGCTATCTCCAGGTAGATAGTGTCAGAATAGAGCTGATGTGTGTGGCAAATTCCCATACATCTTAATTAGTGATCAGAACCTTGGACACTATCACCCGACCTCTGTTATTTGCATGAAAACGAATCCTGATAGTAAGGGAAAAGCTCAAACTCCTCATGATAACATACTAGACCTAGTTAAGATGTGTCCCCTGACTTATTTTCTGCCTTCTCCCTTTGGAGCCTGCATATTCAGTCACATGGCACTACTTTACTCCCAAATCCTCTCTTAATCTCTTTCCTCTGTGCCAGTAACATCTTTCTTACCCTCTGCCTGTGTTCTTTCTCACCCTTCTTGGCCTGGCAACCCCTTAGGCTTTTTCATTCTCCAGAATTCCTTTCCTGACCTCACCAGGACTGGTTTCTGATCTCATGCTTCCAGTGCCTCCTGCTATCATGATGTTTATTAATTATGCTGTAGATTATGAACTTCCTTTAGAGTTCAGTGCCTGCTCCATCATAACTACTCATTACTGCATTGCTCAGTGATGAAGGGTCTGGGGGTTTCCTTGGCCATCTATGGGAAGAGTTGTTCTGAATTTCTTTAAAAAAATTATATATATATATATATATATTTTATTTTGAAGAGCAGCCTAATAATAACTTAAGATGGCCTGTAACTATGAACTATCTAGAACTGGCTACTGAAAGTGAAAATCGCTCAGTCATGTCCGACTCTTTGTGACCCCATGGACTATACAGTCCTTAGAATTCTCCAGGTCAGAAAACTGGAGTGAGGAACCTTTTTCTTCTCCAGGGGATCTTCCCCACCCAGGGATTGAACCCAGGTCTTCCACATTGTAGGCGGGTTCTTTACCAGCTGAGCCACCAGGGAAGCCCAAGAATATTGGAGTGGGTAGCTTATCCCTTCTCCAGTGGATTTTCCTAACCCCTGAATTGAACTGGGGTCTCCTGTATTGCAGGTGGATTCTTTACCAACTGAGATATCAGGGAAACCTACATTGGCTGCTAGATGTCTCCTAAAGCAGTGCTGTTTCTATAGAACTTCCTGTGAGGATGAAATGTCCTATGTTTGTACTGTCCACTAGGGTGGCCACTTGCCACATGGATATTTAAATTTAATTAAATAAGAAATTCAGTCCTCAGCATGGTAGGTTGAATAATGGCCTCCAAACAGATCCACCTCCTAATATCCAAGCACCTGTTAGTTGTACCTTATATAACAAAAGAGACTTTATGGATATGATTAGACTAAACATCTTTTTTAAATTCTATTTTTTAAATTGAATGATAATTGCTTTACAGAATTTTGTTGTTTTCTGTCAAATCTCAACATGAATCAGCCATAAGAAAGAAAAGTGAAGTTGCTCAGTCGTGTCTGACTCTTTGTGATCCCATGGACTGCCAGGCTCCTCCATCCATGGGATTTTCCAGGCAAGAATACTGGAGTGGGTTGCCATTTGGAGTGGGTTGCCATTTGGAGTGGGTTGCCATTTCCTTCTCCAGGGGATCTTCCTGACCCAGGGATTGAACCCAAGTCTCCCACATTGCAGGCAGACTCTTTACCATCTGAGCCACCAGAGAAGCCCCCATAAGCATACATATAATCCCTCCCTTTTGAACCTCCCTCCCAACTCCCTCCCCATCCCACCCCTCTAGGTTGACACAGAGCCTTTGTTTGAGTTTCCTGAGTCATACAACAAATTCCTTTTGGATATCTATTTTACATGTGGTAATGTAAGTTTCCATGTTACTTTTTCCATATATCTCACCCTCTCCTCCCCTCTAGATTATAGATTTTGAGGTGGAGACACTATCCTGGATTATTCAAATGGGCCCTAAATGTAATTACAAGTGTCTTATAAGAAGGGGACAGAGAGATCTGACTGCAGAACAGAAGAAAAAGACAGTGTGACAGCTGAGGCAAGATGCTACCCTACAGGCTTTGAAGGTGGAGCGGGGGCCTTGAGCCAATGAATGCTCAGAGTGGAGCTCTACAAGCTGGAAGAGGCAAAGAAGCAGACTCTTCCCTGGAACCTTCAAGAGGAGCATGCCCCTGCAGATACCCTGATGTTGGCCCAGGGAAACTGACTTCCAACTCTGACCCCCAGAACTGTAAGATTATAAATGTGTGCTTTAAGCCAACAAGTTTGTGACATTTGTTACAGCAGCCATAGTGAATTAATATACTCAGCACTAGCCTCATTTCAAGAGCACATTTCTAGACAGTACAGTTCTAGAATCTTCTGCTTAAGGAGGAAGAGTATCTCCTGGACATCTTTTAGAATTTAGAAACTCTGAATGTTAATATGTTCCTTGCAGCCAGTATGAATTTATGATACAATTATTTTGCATAGGAAAACCAAGCTCCGAGAGCTCACCTGTCTTCTGCTCAAGCAGATCATCCGGACTGGTAAATCAAGGCCTTTGACATTGTGATCCATTTACTTCAGTTAAGACAGCTTATAAATTGCCTCATTTCTGTCATGAAAATTTGATACCAAAGAGACTTATTCATTTTATCTTTCTCTTTGGAACACCAGAAATAGCGTCACATCAGATACAAATTATACTTCTCTTGCTAAATGTCTCACAGAAATAGTGATAGAGATGTCTCGGTTTTGTTTGCTGTGTACACGTACAGTCCAGGAGCGAGTGCATCAAAGATGTGAGGGTCAAAGAGACTCAGTTCTGAACTTTGATTAAAAAGGATCCTCACACAGTGGTTTTTATAGCATTGCATTGCAGATTTCAGCTTTACAGTCTCTACCTGTCTGCCACATGCAAAGGTTTTATAACAGCTAACTGTTGTCTAGTCCAGTGGTTAAGAATCCACTTTCCAATGTAGGGGTGTGGATGCTATCCCTGGTTGGGGAACTAAGATCCCAAATGCCTTGGGGCAACTGAGCCCACACCGCAACTAGGGAAACCAGTGAGCTCTAGAGCCCATGCTCTACAACATGAGAAGACCATGCTCCTCAATGAGAGGTCCTTGTGTCACAGCTACAGAAAGCCCATGCACTGAAAGGAAGACCCAGCACAGCAAAAAATTAAAAAATAAAATAAAAATAAAAAGAGCTGCCTTCTTTGAAGATGATGTGGAAAGAAAATCACCACCAAACTCTATTAAGACCATTACTAAATTACTCTGTACCATATTCCTTACCATCAACACTCTAAAACTAGCTGGGAAAGGTGGCTCATAGCCTACCACTGGCAACCTTTATGCTTAACATTTTTTTATTGTCCTAAAATATACATAACATAAAATTTACCATTTTAACCATTTTTTAATATACAATTAAGTGGTATTAAGAATATTCACATTGTTGTGCAATCAACACCTCTATCCATTTCCAGAAAATTTTTATCATCCCTGAACTGAAACTATACCTCTTAAACAGTAAATCTCCCAGGGAAATTTACTGAGAATCATGCAAGATCTGGCTTATTTCACTCAGCATGATGTTTTCAGCATCCATGCATGTTGCAGCATCTAACAGAATTTCATTCCCTCTTAAGGCTAAATAATACTCCATTGTATGGATATACATTTTGTTTATTCACATCCTTCAACGAGTATCAGATTGTTTCCATTTTTTTTTTTTTTTGCCTACTGTGAATGTTGGTGTACACAGTGGCATATTTTACTACTAGGTTATACAAACCTTTTTAACCAGAATTTGTGCAGGGTGAGAAACAGGTTTAGAGTCTTCCCTAAACTAGTGATTGTAAAACTTGGCCATACATTAGAACTTTCTGGGGTGTTTTTAAAACCTGCCAGTGCTCATGTTGCACCCAGACCAATTATGTCAGATTACCTGGGAGTGCAGCACAGGCATCGATATCTTTTGTAAATCTTAATCCCAATGTGCAGCCCAGTTTGAGAACTAGTGTTCTAAAAACAGTGGACTAGGAACACCATTTCATCTTTTTTCTTTCCCCACAGTATCTAAATTACACTTAAATTTCCCATACTTTCAAATCCAGTTAAACTGAATTCATCTTTATAATTTTAAGATCTTCTAGTCAGAGCATTTGGGGCTTCCCTAGTGGCTCAGTGGTAAAGAATCTGCCTACAATGCAGGAGACGTGGTTTGATCCCTGGGTCGGGAAGATCCCCTGGGGGAGGACATGGCAACCCACTCCAGTATCCTTGCCTGGAGAATCCCCATGGACAGTGGAGCCTGGTGGGCGACAGTCCATGGAGTCGCACAGAGTCAGACACAACTGAAGTGACTTAGCATGCACACGGTCAGAGCACTTAAACCTATAATCTAAGTTCGGAAGAGGGGTGGTTGAGAGGAAGTCTCAACTCTACCTTCCATTATTATAGAAATCTTTGTTCCTATCAGTGACAAAGTGAATACATTCAAGAATTAAAAAAAAAAAAACTTTCATGCAATTAGATCTAATAATTAAACTAGAATATTTTCTTTAATTTCAGGTCTAAAAATCAGCTCCCATTTACACAACTATTTAAGATTTCTTTGGAAATTGTATGCTAATGTAATTATACATGGAAAGAGAAAAGCACCATTATTTGCTGGTAATGCAACTGATAAGTCTTAGAAAATCCAGAGTAATTAGGTTTTAAAGAAAAATTCTGCTGCTGCTGCTGCTGCTAAGTCACTTCAGTCATGTCCGACTCTGTGCGACCCCACAGACGGCAGCCCACCAGGCTCCCCCATCCCTGGGATTCTCCAGGCAAGAACATTGGAGTGGGTTGCCATTTCCTTCTCCAATGCATGAAAGTGAAAAGTGAAAGTGAAGTTGCTCAATCATGTCCGACTCTTAGCGACCTCATGGACTGCAGCCTACCGGCTCCTCCATCCATGGGATCTTCCAGGCAAGAGTACTAGAGTGGGGTGCCATTGCCTTCTCCGAAAAATTCTAGAGATATATAAATAAATGGTGAGAAAAAGATGAAAATTGATAGGATCCTCATATAACCAATTGAAAATAAGAGATCAAACTTAAAAATATACAATACTAGATATATACTTTATTTTCTTTTGTTTTATTGGTTTAGTTATCAACCATACAGGATAGTGCTTCAGAGGGCAGCTTGTAGAGCAGGCTGTTTGGTGCCCATCTTGGCTTTTACCTTTAGCAGCTGTGGAAAATTGGGAAATTATTTAACCTCTCTGAGTCTTAGTTTATCCATCTGTAAAATGGGAGTTTTTTGAAAAAGGAATAAAGACAAGTGGAGAACTATAGCATATTCTCAAATAGCGTGAATTTATAGCCATAAAGGATGGAGGGAGATAGAAAAGAAACAATGAAACATTGGATGTGTAAGAAATTCTGAAACTTGAAACTAAGTTTTCATATGTATGTTTTCCTTATTTATAATTGCATAAATATGTAAATTATAACATTTTATTTTAATGCAATTCCAATTAAATATAGAGAATACTAAATATAAAGAAAAAATAATTTTTAAAATGAAAAACTACTATAGTGGATTCAACTATAGAGGAATATCT
This sequence comes from Aepyceros melampus, assembly GCA_006408695.1. Taxonomy (NCBI): domain Eukaryota; kingdom Metazoa; phylum Chordata; class Mammalia; order Artiodactyla; family Bovidae; genus Aepyceros; species Aepyceros melampus. Next base: position 10,624 of record SJXQ01002669.1, read on the forward strand.
GAAAAGGAAAGACTGTTATCAGTTTTTACATCCTCTTTTGCAGCAATTACAGACTAGCAGTGATATAGTGGAATTCTACTTCAATGTAAAAGAATCCAGAAACAGACACAAGTTTAAAGAAGAAATCCCAAGTTTAAAGAAGAAAGAAACAGAAAACAGAAAATCTGGCTGTGTTAAGAGCATTCAAAATCAAAGAGATACAGGAAACTAATGAATATATTTTGATAACTGAATAGAAATCTAAAAGAAAAATTCATAGAGAAAAATTTAAACATAAAAGCTTAACTTCATGGAGACTTATCAGGGAATGATTTTTGAAACACATCTGTGAAAGAAAAATCAATTTCTCTATTTTAAAAACTCAATAGAAAAAGACATTGGAATATATATTATAACTTTAAATATTTATAAAATGAAAAACAAAAGCACAATATCAGAATTGGAAGTTTAAGAATCAAGTATGACACAGTTAAATCATCACTTCCCTCAGTCTCCACAGCTACCGTCCTGCCCACAGCCTTCCATACCTTGACCTCCAAAATAGATTCTCCAACTTGTCTGTCTACTTCCACCCTTGCTTTCCTAAAAATCCGTTCTCTTCATGATGAGCTGAGGGAGCTTTTTTAAAGATTTTAGTTAAGACTGGGTCAACTTCCACACTGAATACTCTCCCTTGCTTTTCCATGGTTCCTAAAATTTAAACCCTTAATCAAGCTCGTGTAGCCCTGTGTGATCACTCACCTCCCCCTCAGTCTCTCCCCTTGAAGGGCCCCGCCTGAGCCTTGCATCACCTGTTTCCTCTGCCTGAAATGTTCTCCCTAGCCCATCTTTATAAGGCTGGGTCTCTTATGTCCTTTAGGTCTCAGCTTAAATGTTTCTTCCTCCCGGAAACTTTACGTGAGTCCTCAGTTTAAAGTAATAATAAAAACTAACATTTATGAAGTGTCAAGGCACTTTCTGACACTTTATTTTCAATAATCCAAGACTCTCACAAGAAACCAATGAGCCACAGTCTATTATCATTTCCATTTTATAGTAAGGGAACTGACTCCCAGCAAAGATATGTAAAAATCTCAATATACTGCAAGAAAGTAGCTTACCAGAGACTTTGGTCGAGTGCTCCGCTGCTTATAAGATAGCCTGCCAGCTACTCACAATCACGTCACAATCATACTTTTCAAAGTCTGATTTTGCCTGTGTATTGTTTTCTCCTCTTGGTAGAATGTAAACCTGTCTGTCTTGCTCATTGATTTATGTCCAGCACCTAAAACAAGGGCAGGAACATGGGAAATAATCAAGTAATATTTGTTTATTTTTTTCCTCAACTAATGTTTCTTGAATGTTGAATGAATGGGTGAATAAATAAGTAAATAATTAAAAATAAACTAGATTTAAAAAAAAAGACCAGGAGAACCAAAGTTTCACTTAAAAAATTATTTCATTTTTTTGGTGTTGTTTTATTTTTATTTAAAGACCTAATTTTAATTTTTAATTTTTTTGGCCACATGGTTTGTGAGATCTTAGTTCCTCAACCAGGGATCTAACTTGCCCACCGCGCCCCTGACCCCCTGCTTTAGAAGCTCAGAGGCTTAACCACTGGACCACCAGGGAAGTCCCAAAAAGTTCACTTTTATTCTCATTCAAAACCTCCTACATTCTGATGGATGTAGCCTGCACTATCTCTCATTTATTCTAGAAGGGAAAAACATTACTGGGGAGTAAATGTGTCACAAAGTGAGGGATGCAGGTTCTTCTTGAGATGTGGCACTCAAGTAAACGAAGCCTCTGAAAGGTAGTATTTAAACTGAGACCTGAGTGGCAAGAGCTCCAGTTATTGAAGATGGGGCCAGGGTGAGCACTGTGGGCAGAGCTAGAAGTCTCAAGAGCAAACGTAGGGGAGAGAAGGCTCTGATCACTAAGGCCTTACAGGCCATGTAAGGGCTTTGGATCTTCTAGTTATCATGGGAAGCCCTTGACATGTCAGAAATTGTGTGATATTGCTTGCTTTTAAAAGTCTCCTTTTAAAAGAATAAATTTTTATTTCTTATAAATAAATAAAGAATAAATTTCAGGAGGACAAGATTGGATTCTGTTAGAAGAATTAGTAGTGGGTGAAGATCTGCTGGAGGAGAGCGTGGCAACCCACTCCAATATTTGTGCCTGGAGAATCCCCATGGACAGAGGAACCTGGAGGGCTACAGTCCCTGGGGTCGCAAAGAGTCGGCCATGACTGAGCAACTAAGCACAGCACAGCACAGCAGCAGTCTAGCTAGAAGTTATTTGAATAGGGTGTTGTGGATAGAAATGAGTTGAAAGAATTTGCTGATGGGCTGGCAATTGCATATGTGGGCAGATGGGGAAAAGGACAGAGGAATAGTGGAAACCGTCTGATTCAGGGATGAGCAACTTGAGTGCACAGTGTCATCATTCAATGAGCCCAGGAAAACTGAGGAGGGAGCAGGTTTGGGGAGGGAATCGAGAGTGAAGTTTTGACCATGATTAAGTAGAGGTGGACATGAAACATTCAGGTGGTGACAACAAATACGTAAGAATGTATTAGTTTAGAGGTGAGGGGAGGAATCAGCTTTGGCGACAGATTTGGGAATCATTGACACAAAGATACTGTTTATAGAGAGCAGCCCTGGACTAGGACACTGGTAGGGAATACTATGCAGATAGAGAGTAGGAGGGGTTTCCCAGGTGGCTCAGTGGTAAAGAATCTACCCACCAGTGCTGCAGCTGTAGGAGACATGGGTTCAACCCTGAGTCAGAAAGATCCCCTGGAGTAGGAAGTGGCAACCTGCTCCAGTATTCTTGCCTGGAAAATTCCATGGATAGAGGAGCCTGGTGGCTACAGTCCGTGGGATCATAGAGAGTCAAACACAGCTGAGCGACTGAGCATGTGCATTGCCTTTGCACAAGTAGTGGGGAGTCCAGCCCCAGCCCCAGAGCACTCCAACATTTAGAGATGCAACAGAGGGGCTGGCCAAGGAGAGCACCTCGTACAGTAGGAGGAAAGCCAGGGGAGTGCACAGAGAGATTTATTAAAAGAAATTGGCTCGTATGATTACAAGCCTGGCAAGCCCCAAGATCTGCAGGCTAAGTCAGCAAGCTGGAGGTGCAGGAGAGCTGATGCTTTAGTTCCAGTCTGAGTCCACAGGTCTGAGAACCAGGAGGACTGAGGGCAGCTCCTATTGAGGGCCAGCAGGCTAAAGACCCAGGAAGAGCTGGTGTTTTAGTTCAAGTTCAAAGGCAAGAAAAAAGCTGATGTCCCAGTTTGAAGGCAGTCGGGAAGGAGGAATTCTCTTACTCATAGCAGAGGCATTCTTTTTGGTCTGTTTAGCCCTTCAACTGATGGGATAAAGCCCATCTACAGTAGAGAAATCTGCTCTGAGACTACCCATTGAAATGTTAATCTTATCCAACCAAAACACCTTCACAGAAACACCTAGAACATTTGACCAACTATCTGGGCACCCCATGGCCAAGTCAAGCTGACATGAAAAATTAACCATCAAAGTGACGGTTGAAGGAAGAAGGTATCTGGAAAGAGGAAGTGGTCAATTACTAAGAATGGTACTACAAGCGTATATAATAGAATACTTAACCACAGAAAGAATGAAATAATGCCATGTGCAGCAACATGGATGCAACTAGAGAGTATCATAAGGGAAGTAAGTCAGACAGAGAAAGACAAATATTAATATCATATGATATCACTTATATGTGGAATTCAAAGAATGGTATTGAGAGATTTGTTAAGAACCTAGTTAGGACCACTGATTTGGCAAGATGGACATAATTGAAGTCCTCAATGAGAAAAGCCAGGTTGGTGGATACAAGCTTCATGCAAGAATGTGAGACGTAGACATTGGTATGTTCAAGGGCACTTCATCGGAACAAAGGGAAGGCAGAGTGCAGGTACCAATAGAGGCTGGCTGGTGAGAAGGTGAATGATAGGCTGCTTGTCTAATTGCTTCTACTTCTCAGTGAAGTATGAGGCAAGGTCATCAGATGAAAATGTGCTTGGGGGGTGAAGTAGGGGAGTATGAGACTATTCTGAGGGAAAAGATGACAAAGTATGGCAGTCATTTAAGAGAGTAGAGATTCTAGAATTGTCAGGCAGCGCTAAGTGCCAGTTCTGGTTCTGTGATTGTGAACTTAAAGTGAGACCTGGCAGCACATTTAGGTGTCATGACAAATTGAAACAATAACAGAATAATCATTGTACAGGCATACAAAAATGGAGCCCAGAGTTCACTGAGGGCCTCATCTCAGACACATCCCTCTCCCCCTGAGAACTTGAACTTTCTATAAACTATACCTAACCAAGGACACCAACCATTTTTAAAACATCTGCTAGCTGCAAGCTTATTGCAAGGCTGTTCCCCCTTGTAACTATGCAATCATTTCAGACCCCAATCAATCCTTGTTTAACAAGTACCCCTACTTCCTGCCAGCTCCAATTATAATTCTTGATAAACAAGTTACGTAACAACTGTAACCTTGCAGTTTTTACCTTGATAAACCTCTCCCATTTTGTAGTCTGGAGGAACGCAATTCAAGCGCTTCTTGAGGCTGTCTTCTGGGCTTCAGTCCTCACAAACCCCCAATAAACATCTTTTTTGTTTCAATCAGGTCTCCATTTCTCAAGTTTTCATTACAGGTACATTAAATCACAGCAACGTCAGGTACAGAGGTTCCCCCTGAAATATTCGTTTGCAGTCGCACTATTTATTGATAGCTACCTTTAAATACTTTATCTTCTGTAAAGTCACAAATAACCATTAGAATACAATGTGTTTTTTCCAGTAGATCACCTATGCAACATTAGAATTGAGTGAGGGATATATGCCATTTCCTTTAAGTGGTTTTCTTGCTCAATTCCATTTTTACCTAGATAATCTAATTCCAATGATGGATCAAATTTTAAATAGTTTTATATTATATACACACATGATAGTATTTCATTGTTTCAGAAAAACACATATATTTTTTTTTCCTGAAAAGATCACTGAAATATGAATTAAAAATTTTAAAATGCCAATTCTTACAGGTATCTTTCTGACCAAAAAAAAAAAAAAAGTCTGGGAGCAGACTTAACTTTTGAAAACAGTACTTTGATTGGATTACAACAGTACTTGTAAAGCTCAAGACAGACCAAGGCTTATTCTAACTGGGAAACCTGAGACTGGTAGGGGTACAGGTCAGCAATTCTGTAATTTTACGCAACTAATTTACACACAGGATAGAGTTTAACAAATAAGTTTAACAAATGACAGCAGACTTCTCATTATTAGAGACAGAAGTCACGAATAAGTAAGGGAGGAGGTTGGGTTAGAATGCGCCCTTGAAGAACCTAAGCCACCTCATTTTGTTAAAAAAGACTCCATTTTAGAGTTCTGAGGAAAGAGTCTTTGGAAATCCCCTGACCTCACCCCACCACCTGCGAGCCAATCAGATCCCAAATCAGGATCTCCTGACTTTACATTCAGGACTTATGACCTGCCCGGGAAATTCTAATTAAGCCGGAGAAATGGGAACCAATCAGAACCCAACACCTAACCCTTCCACAGAAGGTAACATTTTTCGTGCGAGAATACCCTATATAAGCAATGAAACCCAGAGTTCAAGGCTCCTCTCCTTAGCCGCTGCGTGGGTAACGGTGGGAGCCCCAGCTCGAGCTTGGTAATAAAGACTCTTGCTTTTCATCAGATATCGGCTCCCTGGTGGTCACTGGGAGATTTCGCAACTTGGGCATGACACCCTGTGGTGCTGTGGGTGGCAGACATCAGTGTGAACTCTTTTATTTATTATGTCTGGATGCAGAACTGTAGGAACCTGTGTCTACGTGGATTAATACACAGATGTATTTCCTAGCTTTGTCCACCAAGGGGACCTAGGCATTGACACCCTAGTAACAGTAACAGTGAGCACAGTTGTGCCTAGATCTTGGTTTCTAAATGACATTATCAGGAAAAGGAGTCATGGTTACTTAGAAAAATGACAGGTCCTAGGACTGGACAGGAAAACTACAAGATGAGGCTGAGGCAATACCAAAAAAGTAAGGAAGTGTTCAAAACAAAAGGATGTAGGAGCCACCTTCAGAGTTCTCAGAGGCAAAAGCTGGGACAGTTTGAACAATAGGATAAAGAGTAGACCTGGATTACAACCAAAGAACAATGTATATATCCATAAGTCCATACTGATAAAAATGACTGAGATATCAAATCTTTCTTACAGTAGAATTCCCACTAATAAATAAAGAAGAAGTAAATCACCACAGTAATAACGGAAATAGGCAAGATCCACTGTAGAATAGCAAAATTTTGTGAGTTGGAGGCCTGGTGTGCTGCAATTCATGAGGTCACATAAAGTCGGACACGACTGAGCGACTGAACTGAACACTTTAATAAGAAACAGGATATTTGCATAACAACACTTCAATTTTGGTGGTTTCATTCATTAAACTAAAATTTCCAAAATGGTATCAATTTGTGAACAAAGCACTTAAAAACAATGCCTTTTAGAGAGCTGTCTTAATTCCATTTCTGAGTTCAGGTGTTCAAACCCTTTATCATTGTAACAAATATCACTCTTAACTCTAACAGAATTGATTATAACGGCCCTTATTTTCTGGCATCTTTCACTGAGTCTTGGTAAATGTTGATAAATAATTCAATTAATTGCTAAAACATCTGAGAAGCCTTTTGAGTTGGCTAATAGATAAATTCTTTTGCCAATCATCAATGTATCTTGTGTTCCATCTGTTACAAAATGATGGAAAGAGGGAATCTGTCCTACAAATAATTTAAGACACAAATATCAAAAAATATGTGTTCATTAATAATTTTGAAACTATTTTTACATAGGGAAGCATAAAAGATTCATATTCTTTAACCCAGTATTGTGTTGCTAAACACACCTTGAAATCAATCTGAGAAGCCTTTTGAGCTGGCTAATAGATAAATTCTTTTGCCAATCATCAATGTATCTTGTGTTCCATCTGTTACAAAATGATGGAAAGAGGGAATCTGTCCTACAAATAAGATACAAATATCAAAAAATATGTGTTCATTATTAATAATTTTGAAACTATTTTTACATAGGGAAGCATAAAAGATTCATATTCTTTAACCCAGTATTGTGTTGCTAAACACACCTTGAAATCACTCATACCAGTTGACAGAATAAGACTTTATCCTTCAAAAAAAAAAAAAGAAGACTTTATTCTTCCTAAAGACATTTTCTAACATTCCCATCACTGCACTCTTATTTCACAACTGTTCCTAACTTTGTTAGGACTCAACAGTGTGAAATAAAGACTGAATATTTGTGGTGCAGTTTTAAAGAATCTGCATGCCAATTCAGGAGACATAAGAGACATAGGTTCAATCTCTAGGTCAGGAAGACCCCCTAGAGGAGGAATAGCAACCCACTCTAGTATTCTTGCCTGGAAAATTCCTTGGATAGAGGAGCCTGGTGAGCTACAGCCCATGGGGTCCGAAGAGTCAAACATGATTGAATATACAGCACACACAGTGAAATGAGGGCTGAATAAACACATCTGCACATTTGTATGAGGTTTCTAACATACCTGAGTATTTGAAAGGGGAACCAAAGTGAGCCATGATCACAACTCCAAAATGGTATAATCAACTTTATTCATAAGTTTTTGGAAATTTACATCGACAATAGCCAACGCTGAAGTTCAAACCTGCTAACCATATTGGCTGTTGTTGTTGAGTTGCTAAGTTGTGTCAGACTCTTTTGCGATCCCGTGGACTGTAGCCTGCCGGGCTCCTCTGTGCATGGAATTTCCCGGACAAGAATACCGGAGTAGGTTGCCATTTCCTTATCCAAGACATCTTCCCAACCCAGGTATTGAAATCATGTCTCCTGAGTCTCCTATATTGGCAGTCAGGTTCTTTACCATTAAGACACCAGGAAAGCCCAACTGAGTTCACTTACATTTAGTTAAGCAATGCCTAAGGTCAGGTTTACATGCATTACTTAATGCTCATCAAAACCCTCTTCATCATGTTTCAAAATATATGCCTGTCCTTGTGAAGCTTATATTCTACCAGGGAATAGACAATTGGTATACGGATTAGTAAATCTAGTCTGTCTCATCACTGATGGCATCACTGACTCTATGGACATGAGTTTGAGCAAGCTCTGGGAGTTGGTGATGGACAGGAAAGCCTGGTGTGCTGCAGTCCAGGTGGTTGCAAAGAGTTGGACATGACTGAGTGACTGAACTGACTGATTGAATCTGTCTCAAACCTCTTTAAAAGTGACCCTTGACCACAACGAGATACCATCTCACACTGGTCAGAATGGTTGCCATTAAAAGTCTACAAGCAATAAATGCTGGGGAAGGTATGGAGAAAAGGGAACCCTCTTACACTGTTGGTGGGAATGCAAACCAGTATAGCCACTATGGAGAACAGTGTGGCGATTCCTTAAAAAACTGGAAACAGAATTGCCATACAACTGAGCAATCCTACTGCTGGGCATACACATCAAGGAAACCAGAACTGAAAGAGACACATGTACCCCAGTGTTCATCGCAGCACTGTTTACAATGGCTAGGACATGGAAGCAACTTAGATGTCCATTGGCAGACAAATGGATAATGAAGTTGTGGTACATGATGGAATGTTACTCACCTATAAAAAAGAATGCATTTGGGCCCTAATGAGGTAGATGAAACTGGACCCTATTATACAGAGTGAAGAAGTCATAAAGAAAAACACCAATACAACTGAGCAATCCTACTTCTGGGCATACACACCAAGGAAACCAGAACTGAAAGAGACACATGTACCCCAGTGTTCATCGCAGCACTGTTTACAATGGCTAGGACATGGAAGCAACTTAGATGTCCATTGGCAGACAAATGGATAAGGAAGTTGTGGTACATGATGGAATGTTACTCACCTATAAAAAAGAATGCATTTGGGCCCTAATGAGGTAGATGAAACTGGACCCTATTATACAGAGTGAAGAAGTCATAAAGAAAAACACCAATACAGTATACTAACGCATATACTTGGAATTTAGGAAGACAGTAACAACGACACTATATGCAAGACACAGAGAGTAAGCAAGAGAGACACAGATGTAAAGAGCTGACTTTTGAACTCTGTGGGAGAAGGCGAGGGTGGGATGATTTGAAAGAAGAGAGTTGAAACATGTATATTACCATATGTAAAATAGATGACCAGTGCAAGTTTGAGGCATGAAGCAGGGCACTCAAAGCCGGTGCTCTGGGACAACCCAGAGGGATGGGTGGGGAGGGGAGTGTAGGAGGGTGTTCAGGGTAAGGGGGGGACATATGTACACCCATGGCTGATTCATGTTGATGTATGGCAAAAACCACCACAATATTGTAAAGTAATTTGTCTCCAATTAAAATAAATTAACTAGTTTTTTTTAAAAAGTGACCCTTGAACACTGAATTCTAATGGTCAGTGGCTATCATCAATCTTCTCCTGAAAGGAAGTTTGTTAATAAACTTTTTAATATTGTTTTTGTCTAAAAGGCCACCAGGAAAGCTATTTACTTCTCCATTTTACAGAAGAAAATGCAGATTGTGTCAAGAATTTATCACTTCCCCCAATTGCTTAGAACAACTCCTGCCCCTTTAATACAGCGTCTCAGGTCTCTCATCTATACATGTACCATGATCACCCAGTACCAAAAGCTGAATGCTCATCTTTTAAAGGCTTCTCTAGTTTCAGTGCAAAAGCTTAACAACTTGGCTTAACACACCCAGTAATGGAATAGATAGAGGACTTCTGCTCAGGAGCCCTCTTACTAAACCCTGTACTACTGGCACTGTTTCCATTTCTTACCTTCTTTTGATACCAACATTACTATGAGCCATAAATCCACTTCTAAGGATGTCCCCAGAATATGGTTTGTTTTAGGCACAGCTTGAAATAAATAACTATTGGAATAATTTTCTCTCTGTGGATAAGTTGTCAATTTGTTACAATGTTCAGGAGTTTGTTTATATTAAACGTTTGAAAGGGGAGTAGGAATCTGCCCAGCCCCATGATAAGTAATCACTTTCATTAGCTTCTGGCTTATCCTTCCCTGTCTCTTTGCAAAATTGGGTAAATATATGTATCTATACAAACAGGCATATCTTGTTTTATTGCTTCAGTTTATTGTACTTTGTAGATACTGCATACTTTACAAACTGAAGATTTGTGGTAAGTCTGTGTGGAGCAAGCCTGTCCGCTCCATTTTTCCAACAGCATTTACTCACTTTGCATCTGTGTCGCATTTTGGTAACTCTTCCAAATATCAACATTTTCATGATTGTTATTATAGTTGTTATAGAAATCTGTGAAGTTACTACTACAAAAAAGATTATGACTTGCTGGAAGTTCAGTGGTGGTTACCATTTTTTAAATTAAGGAACTGTTTTAAATTGAGGAATGTGGATTTTTTTTTAGACATATCACTACTGCACTTAATATACTACAGTATAAACCATTTTTATATGCACAGGGAAAGCAAACAATCTGCATGACTTTATTTACCACCAGTATTGTAAGTGGAACCAAACCTAGCAATATCTCTGAAGAATCCCTCCTCCCTTCTTCTGCTTTATGAAAGGTGGCACCCGAGATACCAGTTCTGCATCTTGCTTTTATTCTCAGTAATGGTATAATCTTTAGCAAGTTTTCTACCCTCTGAATTTATTCATCTGTAAAATGGGAAGAGCACTGTGCAAATTAAATGAAAAAATATAAGGACAGAAGCGACAAAGTGACAAATGCAATACGATGAATGCTACATCCACTCTGCTCCCTCACTGCCACTGCCTATCATGGTAACAAGACTACAGTCTGTACCAGACAAACATCCCTTAAGACTGTAGATTAAATGCCCACAGGAAATCAGGCCAGTACAGCAGATCATCCCACATTAAAGGGTCCATAGCTTTCTCCCTAAGGGAAATAAAGAGAAAGTTATTAAACACACCAGATGATTACCCAAGATTTACAGTTTGAAGCAAACTTGAAAGATTTCCACGGAACCTGTGTACATGTACACTGGATCCTTTCACCTTCAAACAAAATCCAGGTTTCCAAATTCCCTCATGTATGTGAAAACACTCTCTGGTGTCCCCAGCAAAGTCTAGAAAAGATTATTAGGAGGAAAACGTTTCCTTTACCAACTTTTCCTTTTTTCAACTTAGGCCGAAGTAGTTGGGGGCCTGTGAATGAACAGACAGATTAATAGCAGCAGAGATTATTACACATGTGTGCAGGAGCACACTTCAAGGAGTACAGATTTATAATCCAGCTGAATAGGACGGGGTCAGCTGGGGAAAGGTTTTAAGGCCTCAGTGGAAAGCATGGAAGGTTCTCACAGGACGTATTTACACAGTTCCTTGGCAGGTCCAGCTGTGGAGTCAGGCTCCTCCCTTAGAGAAAGCTCCCTGGGAGAGGGGTTAAGCGTATATATGCTCAGTTGTGTCCAACTCTGCACCCTCATAGACTGTAGCCCACCATGCTCAATGGGATTTTCCAGGCTAGAATACTGGAGTGGGTTGCCATTTCCTCTCCAGGGGTTTTTCCTGACCCAGGGATCAAACCACATCTCTTGTATCTCTTGCATGGGCAGGCAGATGCTATACCATTAGTGCCACCTGGGTTATAGCAGCTGAATTCTTAGAAAGACTTCCTATACATATCAAAGGGAAGTTGGTTTTTTTCTTTCACCCCCTTCAGCTGCTGTTTGTTCAGATGTTCTCAGTTTAAAATAGCCATCATGCCATTTTGGTGGGGTTAGCCCCTTCATTTCCCTGTTAAAATCTGTCATGAAGTTTCACTGGCAAGGAGCTGGGGAGATTGCTGTGGAGAGCCAAGAGTTAAGAGATCTGCAAACAAAAGCACAAATACAAGGATGGATACGTCTAAAAGAGCAAATCCCAATATGGAGCCCCATCTTTCACTGAACCAGTCTCTTATCCCTGAGAACAGGTCAGTCCAATCAATCCATGCTTCCCTCATCTTATGTAGGATGTCAGCCTGTTTTAGTAGCTGGCTCACATCCTTCTGTATTTCTTCTGATCTGCTTCCATACAAGCAGCACTGCCTGCCAATGATGGTACACTGTGACCCTTGTTGGGCAGCCCATGGGGCCAAGAGATGGTGATTTTGGAGCATAGGGGCAAAGCTGCCAACCCCTGGTGGACATACATTCAAGGTGTGTGGGGAGGTAGTGAATCCTGGTTCCATGGTTCTGGAAATGTTCAGAATTGCTTCTTCTGGATCAGAAGTTCTCAAACTTGAAAAAACATCCTTACTGAATCAGTATTGTGATACACGAGTACTTGCCTATGACGTCTGGTTGGATGTGTCTATGTGTTGCAACTTTATGCTTGAAGGAGCCCAGGCTTGTAATCTAGTTAGCATTTAAAGTGGGATACCTAGTGAGGCGGGCTTCCCAGGTGATGCCTGGTAAAGAACCCGTCCTGCCAATGCTGAGACTTAAGAGAAGCTGGTTCAATCCCAAGTTGGGAAGATCCCCTGGAGGAAGTCACGACAACCCACTCCAGTATTCTTGCCTGGAGGTACCCATGAACAGAGGAGCCTGGTGGGTTCATAGGGTCATGGAGTTGGACACAACTGAAGCAACTTGGCACACGGGCATGCACCTACTGAGGAAGGTGCCAAGTAGCCAAGACCACTTCACCCTGACCATTTATATGGGAACTCTTTATATACTTTATAGCCACATAAAATAAACAGACAGAGGTGCTCGCAGACAAGGTCAGAGTGGAACCTGTGACCCACCAGGTTGGAGCTTGGTGTCCACGGTGGCCTCTGTCATTTATGTTGTCAGTTATGTTGGCATCTGTACATCTCCATCTCCCATGTTCCTCTGTGAGGCTGTCAGAACAGAATGGATTGTGAAACATCTGATGGTGAAGACCTTCAGTCCAGTTTTGGCAGCTATAGAGATAGGTGTCATTACCTGCCCAGGTCATTCCAGAATTCTGGGTGGCCCCTTTGTAGCCTGAGGCATTGGGCAGATCAACTAGGGAAACAGCTGAGCTGTTCCAGGTCCCATTTGTGTGGTCTGCAGACCAGGAATACTGCCCAGTGACTAGGCAAACATTTGTATCATTATAATCAGTCTTGAACTCATTTGTAACATCTATGGAGGGTTTGAGGTGCCATCCATCCGTGGAATACAACCTTAGTGCTTGATTATAGTACTGCTTTGATATGTCACCTAAGAAGAGTCCAGTGCCATTTTTATTTTCAATGCAAAGAGAAAATTTTCCCTCCAATAGCCTCATCTGAGTGAAGGACAGACCCTGAGCTTCCAGGGGGGATCCCCAAGTGCCCTGCCACAGGAGGAAGTAGGGTGTCTTCCATACTTCCACTATCCAAAATGGGTCTACCAGATGTTCACACTGGCAAGAACGAAACCTAATTCAGGTTCTTGGGCAGTATTTAGATGTTGATGTAACTAGCAATTACACTGATTAGTTAAGGTGGCCGCTGCTGCTGCTAAGTCACTTCAGTCATGTCTGACTCTGTGTGACCCCATAGATGGCAGCCCACCAGGCCGAGATCACCAGGCAAGAACACTGGAGTGGGTTGCCATTTCCTTCTCCAATGCAGGAAAGTGAAAAGTGAAAGGGAAGTCACTCAGTTGTGTCCAACTCTTCACGACCCCATGGACTGCAGCCTACCAGGCTCCTTCATCCATGGGATTTTCCAGGCAAGAATACTGGAGTAGGGTGCCATTGCCTTCTCTGTAAGGGGCTAGGGTCTGGAAGATTAGTGTGAGTGGGTGTTGGGGCCGTGTTAAAATTGTTGAAAAAGCAGTTAAGAGTTAGTTGAAGCAAGACATAGCTTGAAAGGGAGCGCACAGTAAAGGAATAGAGGGGGGATAGGTTAAGACAAGCAACCTCCAGTTAATCTTTCACTAACTGAAAGAGGAAGGGTTTTGTTTTAAATTTGTAGGTCAGAGAATTTTGCAGGTCAGGCAAAGGAGAGGTCTCAAGGGAAGATAAATGGAGAAATTCTTGATCTGAGATCTTGGGTAGAGCCATCTACTTTGTGGTGTTGTCTGCTTCTGGAACTCTAGAGAGCTCTGGAAATCCTCAGTTTGAGGTTGCTCATAGGAATGGCCTTCTAATCCTTCTGGAGGGTGATATCTGGATGTAGCTTGCTATTTCATGTAAATCCAGGAGGACTTTTATTCTGATGATGGTGCAGATAGCCGTATTTCCTAGGGCCTATCCTGGCAAGGTGATGGTGTATGTTTTCTTCTAAAAATGTTGATGTATACTCACCTCCTGGAAGAAAAGGAAAGCATGGCCTGTCAGTGAAGACCATGATTTTTTTCACCTGTTGATGATATACACCAAGTATAGAACTAGTCAGAATACTGAAACTGTTCACTCAAATCCCCAAGATGCTAGCCCAATCCAGGAATGGAAGGGTTAGGGATGCCAGCAGGCATTGGAGTGACTGAAAACTATTTCAAAAGAGGTTCATTTTGAGTCATCTGGATCCGCATAAGGGCCAGGGATAATATTTCTATCCATGTAAGTCTCAGTTCAGTTCAGTTCAGTCCCTCAGTCGTGTCCAACTCTTTGCCAACCCATGGACTGCAGCATGCCAGGCTTCCCTGTCCATCACCAACTCCCAGAACTTGATCAAACTCATGTCCTTCGTGTCAGTGATTCCATCCAACCATCTCATCCTCTGTTGTCCTTTTTTCCTCCCGCCTTCAATCTTTCCCAGCATGAGGGTCTTTTCCAGTGAGTTGGTTCTTTGATCAGGTAACCAAAGTATTGGAGTTTCAGCTTCAGCATCAGTCCTTCCAATGAATAGTCAGGACTGATTTCCTTTAGGATTGACAGTTAGATCTCCTTGCAGTCCAAGGGACTCTCAAGAGTATTCTTCAACACCACAGTTCAAAAGCATCGATTCTTCAGTGCCCAGCTTTCTTTACAGTCCAGCTCTCACATCCATACATGACTACTGGAAAAACCGTAGCTTTGACTAGACAGACCTTTGTTGGCAAAGTAATGTCTCTGCTTTTTAATATGCTGTCTAGGTTGGTCATAACTTTTCTTTCAAGGAGCAAGCGTCTTTTAATTTCATAGCTGCAGTCACCATCTGCAGTGATTTTGGAGTCCCCAAAATAAAGTCTCTCACTGTTTCTACTGTTTCTCTATCTATTTGCGATGAAGTAATGGGACTGGGTGGCATGATCTTAGTTTCCTGAATGTTGAGTTTTAAGCCAACTTTTTCATTCTCTTCTTTCACTTTCATCAAAAGGCTCTTCAGTTCCTCTTAGCTTTCTTCCATAAGGGTGGTATCATCTGCATATGTGAGGTTATTGATATTTCTCCCTGCAATCTTGATTCCAACTTGTGCTCATCCAGCCTGGCATTTCGCATGATGTACTCTGCATAGAAGTTAAATAAGCAAGGTGAGAATATACAGCCTTGACATACTCCTTTCCCAATCTGGAAACAGTCTGTTGTTTCATGTCTGGTTCTAACTGTTGCTTCTTGACCTGCATACAGATTTCTCAGGAGGCAGGTCAGATGGTCTGGTATTCCCATCTCTTGAAGAATTTTCCACAGTTTATTATGATCCACACAGTCAAAGACTTTGGTATAGTCAATAAAGCAAAAGTAGATGTTTTTCTGGAACTCTCTTCCTTTTTCAAGAATCCAGTGGATGTTGGCAATTTGATCTCTGGTTCCTCTGCCTTTTGTAAATCCAGCTTGAACATCTAGAAGTTCACAATTCACATACTGTTGTAGCCTGGCTTGGAGAATTTTGAGATTACTTTGCTAGCATGTGAGATGAGTGCAATTGTGTGGTAGTTTGAAAATTCTTCAGCATTGCCTTTGGAATTGGAATGAAAACTGACCTTTTCCATGTAAGTCTAATTTCTAGATAAATCTTTTTCCCCTTATCATTCTTTTCTATGTCTACACTTTAATGTCTTCCTTCCCTTGAGGATCAAGGATGGTAGGGAATATGAAATTTTAATGAATATCCTCTCACAGGTCTTTGTGAGCAAGTGATTTGCTTCTGCTGTAAAGTAAGTTCCTTGGACAAACTAGTGGTTACCAGTGCAAAGGTAGGGAGAGACAATATAGAGGTGGAGGAGTGGAAGATACAAATTATTGGGTGTACAATAGGCTACAATGATGTACTGTACCGCATGGGGTATGCAACTAATATTTTGCAGTAACTATATACGGAGTGTAAGCCTTATTAATTGTATGAAAATTTTCAATATTATTAAAGAACAGAGAGTTCCTTGATCAGATTCAGTTCAAAAAGGAGTGCCAAAACAAGGAATAGTTGAAGTTGTTAGTTACAACCACTGTGGCATCACTATGTCTAACTGGATAGCACAGACCATCCACTAAACGCACAGACAATAGCCAAACAGTGAAAAAGAGTCAAAGGCTGAAGGTAAATCGATAAAGTCCACCTGGAGTGCCATAAAGGACAGTGTGGGGTCTGGGAGGTCTCCCGGGGTACACTAGGTGCCTCTGGAAACTTGGCAAGATTTATTATAGGTGGTGCAGTGGGATATAATGTGCAGGAAGTACCTGCAGAGGTCAAGAAACTACGGAGCTGCCAAAGCATGCTAACAGCATTGCAGACTCCAGAGGCTTATCTGGTTCTGTAAAGGCTTGTAGCTTCCCCTTCTGCCAATGGATAAGCCCTCGAAAGAGTTAGGAGTTTTGCAGCTTGGACAGAGTTTGTAGTGGGCATGCAGGCTTAGTCACTCAGTTGTGTCCGACTCTTTGCAACCCCATGGACTATAGCCCTCCAGGCTCCTCTGTCCTGGGATTTCCCAGGCAAGAATACCGAAGTGGGTTGCCATTTCCTTCTCCAGGGGATATTCCTGACTCAGGGATTGAACCTGCATCTCCTGAGTCTCCTACATGGGCAGGTGGATTCTTTACACCGAGCCACTTGGGAAGCCCTTTCCAGTAGGCAGCATGCAGCAAGTGTTTTCTGTGGGACAGTCAGCTTCCCTGAAAATTTTACTACAAGAG
Organism: Aepyceros melampus; assembly: GCA_006408695.1. Lineage (NCBI taxonomy): Eukaryota > Metazoa > Chordata > Mammalia > Artiodactyla > Bovidae > Aepyceros > Aepyceros melampus. Next base: position 27,704 of record SJXQ01002669.1, read on the forward strand.
CCGTCATAAAAGAACACATATGGTTTGAGAAAGGACACACTAAAGAGTTTTTCTTGTGGTTTAGAAACCATCTAGATGGTCATAAAGTGACTGGGTGGAATGGCTCTTCATTATGGCTTAAGGAGCCTGTGAGTAGGAGCTGGGTTTATCTGGTGCCTTCCCAGGCCTTGGCCTTCATGGATCTGATTCTCCCTGCCAATGGTCCTTCTACAAGAACTCTCCTAGCAAGGCCTTCACCTTTATCCTCTCTGCAGGTCCGCGCCTGTTCCAGGGCTTCCGGTTACACAACCCCTAGAATCCTGAGTTGCTTGCTCCTTTGCCCTGTTTCAGTTTATTTTGCATGCCTCCTATGGGTCATGCACCCTTCTCATCCTTCAAAGGACAAAACAGAAGCCTTTGACATTCTAGTAGAGAAAAACAACAACAAAAAAATCAAGATGTAAATATATAATGTCTTAATAATAAGGAGAAAAAACTAAGTGTTTATTACTACTTGGAAGACTAAGGATAGAAAATAGTGTTTTCTGTGAACAAATGCTTCTTTTGACAGTGAGAAACAAAGAAACAAAATTCATCATGATTGATGTTACTGCGCTGCTTTAAGGAAAGCAGGAAAACATATTTCACTGCAGAAATGATTAAATATGATAGAAGGCCTTTTACCAGGAGTGAGAGCTGGGTGGCGCCCTGCACACCCAAGTAAGGTCCTATTTGGATCTGTATTTGATCACCCAGAGGAGACAGAGATGGACAAGAACAATGGCCCTGAGGTGTGGGACACGTGGGACACAGTCCTGGGGGCAGTCACAGTTAAAGGATGCTCAGGAAGGAGGCTAACTGTCATGGGGCTGGGATAGTGGTCTTCAGACCTTTCCTATTCCTAGTCCTCCTCTCCCAGTGCTGAATAGGCCTGCAGTGTTATCCTTTCCACTGTTCTAATAGCTCAGGGGAACGCTTCCCTCAGAGCAGCAGCAATCCCACTGTTCCAGTCTGGGCTCCAGTCCCATTAGTCTCTTCAGCCCTCCCCAAGCTATATATTTTTTATCTCTTGCCTCTTCAGTGGCTTCTCTTTTTTGCGCTTCAGTCTGGCTCCAGAGATGAGTGTAACCACTATTCAAACTGCCCTTCGCTTATGCTGATGGACCACCTCATTTGTAACTATCTTTATTTCATTGATGTCTCCTTTCCTCCCTCTCCCTTTTAAATGAAATTACATTTTGTTTTCCCCAAGCTATTTCTACCTTCTAAAATATGTGTGTTTTTACAGTATAATTGAGAAAGCCAGGGATGAGGAGAACAGTGATGGTGAAATAAAGTGGAAAGAGACAAATGTTCAGTCTTTGGAAGCAATTGCCTCATGTTGGGGTGTGTTTATTCATTTACAAAACCCATTTGTATTGAGAACTACCATATGCCAAGTCCTCTGGTAGACCTAGAGATAAACAGACAGAAGAAAAAAATGGAACAAAACATGGACCTTGCCGTGGGGAACTTTTAGTCTAGTGAGTAAAACACATTAATATAAGAATCACATTGGAGGTCAGAGACTCAACTGTGAGGCTGAGGAAGGGGTTTTTAAGCAGAAAATTGAAGATGAGTTTATGAGGCAAAGTACAGGGGCTTCTATGTAGAGGGAAGAGCATGTACGTGTGGAGTGTGAACTCCAGAAAGGAGCTCAGTGCTTTCATGGAGATGGAGGAGGGCTGTTGTGACTTCTGCACTGAAAACCAAAGGATGAGGATGGAGCTGCAGGATAAGGCATGATGTAAACTGGGCTGTGGGGGTGAGGGGCTGGGGTAAGGTTGGGGGTGGGGGTTATAA